>OX402539.1:897002-918941 GCA_948098885.1 Drepanosiphum platanoidis
GTTAAGATTTTTATGTTGTAAATATTTTTGATTTGACATGTTACACGACGGCACGACACGTCAATACCAAGTAGAACGAAAATAGATTTTCGACCATAATAACATCAACGGCCGACGGTCAAAACGTGGCTGTGTTCGTCGAAATTGTCAAATCTTAAATTCTAAACATACTATTTATTATTTTTATTATTGTTGAAATTTTAAAAAAAAAATAAGTAGTCAAAGATTTAATTTAAATTGTACATTCATATTAAACATTTTTAGTTTTCCTTTTTTTCAAGTGTAAGCAGTGCTTAATAGTGCTTACATGCACGCTACGCCCCTGCATCAGATGTTGTTAATATACATAAAAACTATTTATAAAAAAATTTCAACTGGTTGGCATTTCGAAAATAAAATTAAATAATTTTTTCAAGCGGTGCGATTTATTACGTGTCGCCGCGCCGCGCGCCGGCCGGTTCGACGTTTAATTTTCACAACAATTCAAAGACAGAAAAATCTTCAAAAGAACGAAGAACTCAAACCGCGAGAAAAACGAAAAACTACCGACCTTGTACGTGCATAATCGTATTATCACTAATGCGGTTCGGCGCACAATAATTATTATTATTACAAGTGCAGTGTGAAATATTAGTCATTTTATACGCCGCGAGTTAATCTATACACGCGCGAAAACACGTCGATTCCAACGCGAGCGAGCACTTCCACCAATACAACACACAGTCGTTGGTTGAGTAGTCGATAGTCTCGTACTCGCAGGCGTGCCAGCGAAACGTGCCCGTCGTGCTCGGGCACGTCGTGCGTTTTCCAAGGACTCAGAGGACACCACACTTATATAGTTGGTCGTTTATTAAAGTGGGAAAAAAATAAAATCGCCGTTCTCGTTTACTCGGTTCCGCAATAATTATTCGACAAATGTCGGCGACGACGACAACAACAATAATTATTATTATTGTAGATAATCGAAAACTAATATTATAATATAAACACAACTGGGTCGGACTTTCAAACGAAAGATACGAGAAATAGTCGGGCGAATTCGACAAATATTCATACACGCCAACCAATTTAAAGACTACGGGAATTTCCGGAAACACAACATTGTTATCGCGTCGTGGGAAAAACGCCGATCTACATAAAACGCGCGTGTCTTTGCGCGCCGTCTGATTTAACGAATAAAATATGTGAAAACTTCATCGACGTCACTTTATAAAACGATACCTACTAATGAATTTTCAATAACAAAATATTATTAAATATATAAAATGATTTATTAAAATTATAAAAAATATCTTAAATGAAAAATAAATAGTAAAAGAATAGAAAAATGCTTAAATATTTACGACCGGTTTCGAATAAAAAATTCATCGTCAGGTAGAAGACCTATTTTGTTATTATTATACGAGTATATTGGCCTTTAAACGTATTTTATTTTTTATAAATTAATTTTTGTTTACTAAAAAACAGAACGCGTCGTTTTCGGCGGACAAAATCATAATTATTATTTCATTAGAAAGGAGTGTCGATTAATATATCTCACCTAAACTCGTGTCGTCTCCGTGCTCGATTCTGGTCTTACGAAATATGTGACGACTTGCCCGAAAGAGACCCAAACGATTTTTAGGACAAACTGAGTTCAATTTTGCGAACTGTCGAAATTACTTTGCCTTGTTGTCCTGCGCGAAAATGTCACTGTATGCCCAAGGACGACAATACCATCATCACACGGCGCGACGGCGCTAAACGATCAACGGACGGTCGCGCGACAAACTGGTCGAATATCGATGGAGGAAACGAGTCGCCGCGACAAAAACTGCACTAATGAAATCCAAAGTCCACCGATTGATTATCCACTCGGCTCGACTGAAATAACGTTCCGAGAATCACTACTATATAATGAACGCGCGATTCGATTAGGAATCGTACGAGGACGCGAAATTCTCAATTGCGTCACACGTCACACGAAAACGACAAGTATAGTTTTGTGTAAAACATCGCAATCGAGTAAAACTATTTCCCCCCCCCCCCATCCTTTCCGTCTCGGCGGTATATCCACGTCGAGCACTCTCCAAATACTTAACGAGTATATATTCCTTTATATTATAAAGGACTTTTCGAAAAATATGACTCTGATTAATTGATCCAATTGATATTTCCGAGACACGCAAATGGTGAAAATTAAAACCGTTTGGTTTTCGATAGAAACGCGATCGCAATGACAATCGCGAAAATGACGATTTTCGACGACTTTTACTTTCGCCACAATTATTACTCCAAGACAGTATTTTCCCAACCTTTCCGTCACACGACGACAATAATTATTTACTCAGTGTCGGCCGGGGGGGGGGGGGCAAGCGATCCCCCCTCCGTCGAAAAACCAAAAACGTACTCGTTTACTGCATTCGACCCGAGTATAACGTACTGGCGAGTCATTAGCGCTCGTTCATCGATAAAACAACATTAAATTTCCCATTCTCAAACGCATACAAAAGCCATCAACGACTTCAAAATATTACAAAATTTAATGCGCGCCCAAGTGTCAAATACTACGAATTTTGACTTAATCGATTATGAAATTTAATTTATACTAGTTTTTGTATTTCTAAAAAAAGAAAGAAAAAAAAAGGAAAAACCAATTCTCCTCCGAAAAATGTTTGAACGATATTGAATCGATTATTATTTATTAAAATCAGTTCATTTTTACGACATTAACGTAATGACAACGTCTAGAGTTACTATATATAATACGAGAGTGTTATAGTTTTTTATTTTGTTCAATTTCAAGTACAACAAAATACATTAAACGATGTGATACTATAGTGACTATTATTTAGGCGAACTCTTTTAAATAATATAAATAATCCAAGTATAATATAAAATAAATTTTCTTGATAATCACATACACGTCTGGCGGAACCCTTGAGATTGTCCCGTGGAACCCTATAAGCCGCAGCGTTTCCCAAAGTGTGTTCCGCCGGACTATCTCAAGGGTTCCGTCAGATGTATGTGATGTTGAGAAAATTATTGTATATTATTTAATCATTAACAATTATCGTTAAAATATTTTTTGTAGTACTGTTTTTTTTTTTTTTAGAAAAAAATGGGGTCGAGTTGGAAGTAAAGACATTAGGGTTCCGCAAAACACAAACTATTTCCTAAGGGTTCCGTGATCCTAAAAGTTTGGGAACCGCTGCAGTATAAGGTTTCGCGGAAACACTGCGCAAGAACACTTTGGGAAACGCTGCTCTCTATGACATACGCAGTATATGGTTTTTCAACAAAACCTCTCTCGCGCGCGCGCGCGACAACTACTATTACCGCCGATTTATTATTCTACACGCGACACGCGATAGACGAGATGAAAAAATCCGACTACCATTCTCGCGTACGTTTCGAAAATTACCATTCGAATTAGCGTAGTAGTGCTTTCGAATCAAAAGAATTATTAGCGACAGAAATTCTTTAAAAGCGTATTCTTAAAACGCAACAGTTAACAACAACAACACACACCATCGACAATATATAGTAATTGTTATTATTATTATTCTTGTGCTACACGCGGTCTCCCCCCCTCCCTACTCCGCCGCGCCGACACATTATTATTCAATATTATTGTCGCCGCCGCCGCCGCGGTAACGCGTGTAGCACAGCAGAGCGCACTACACGTCTAAAAATACGTATTCATATTTTCATAATATACACGTCGTCGTCGTCGTCGAAAAAAGTCAGCGCCACGACAATATCCAACGCGAAAATCGACAGCGAGAATTCGTTCGGCGGCACGTTTTTCCCATGTGCGATTATTGAGCGCGAGCAACGTCATTTTATTATTGTTACGCGGGCCAGTCGCGCGTGTCGGACAAAGGAAACGACGACGTCCTAGAAAATTTGTCAAAGCGTAACGAACGAAAATTTTTAAAACTTTACGAAATAAATCCGAAAACATCATCGATTACAAACGTGTCGAGTGTATTATTTATCATTTCCAAACAATTAAATAAGGTCTTGATAAAGAGCGCGAAAATCGTTACGTTTCGAATATAAAATCCGCAACTCGACGCGCCATTTAGATCAGAGGTTCCCAAAGTGGTCTATTTTTTATAATTATATATTATATAATATATAATATAATTATTTTATTATTATTATTTATTATATTATTTTATTATTTTAGCTTCTATTATTAAAAAAAAAAATTGAATAATATTACATCGGAATTATTGAACTTAATTGTATCATCAACAACTTGTGGTACTCATTTATTCTGCGATTGTTCTGTTAAAAAAAGGTTGTTTCAGGCTACTTAAAAAAATAAATGATAAACATCATGCGAAAATCCAAAAATAAGCAAAAAAAAAAAGCAAAATAGCACTTATACTCTGAGATATGCAAATGCTAGAAGTTATGGACTAATGACTTACGAGTCGATACTCGACTGTAAATATCAGAATGTTAAGATAAAATTAAATAACACTAATTTGAAGCCAAATATTGAAAATTTAATATCAAAGCATCAGACCATCGCCCCTACCATTAAAGTTTTTTTTTTTTTTTTATGTTATTAGATCTAATTTTTAAATTAGAAAAATTAAATAAATATTGAATTTAAATAAAAATTTAATACCCGGGGGGGGGGGGGGGTCTACGAAAAAACAGAAAAAATTAGCTAGTGGTCTACGGAGAAAAAAAGTTTGGGAACCTCTGATTTAGATGATTGCCGACCCTCACGATGAAAAAAACACTCCCGCGAAACAAACGGAAAATCCTAGACTAAAGTCGTCGGGGGGTAAGCGAGTGAAAAAAATCGCCGAGTGCGCGCCAAACAGATACTCGTCGAGAAGAGGAAAACTAGCTCGTTTTCTTCGCGATTCGATTACACACAGATCGTTGTTTTTGTGTGCACAAAACGCGCGAATCGAAACCGAAACGCGGTCATAGAGTACGCAAATATAACGCGTAACTGTGCGCGCGTGCGCGCGCGCGATTGACGTAATACCGCGGTACAACACGCTCGGACCGTTGCCAAAACGTCTAGAGTGGCTTTTTCGCACGCGCCATGCCGCATCGTCGAAATGTGCTCAACTGCGCATAAAAAAAAAAAAACCGCCGTCGGATGACGCCAAAATCCCCGGGGGGAAAACGACGCGATAAACGCATACAACACAAGACATGTGCACTACACCGCCGCCGCGTGTAAACAACAACCGCGAGATACCACAAAAATTATACCGCACGTTTAAAGATTAAAAAATGTAATACTAAAATCGTGTGCAGGACCCGTCCACAACAAGCAAACAACAAAATCAACCGTTTACAAATCTTATTCTACGACTACTCCTTAAAAGTCACAATTTACAGACGTCAGTTTAAAAATATTTCAACAGACGATTTATTTGGCACCATGTATATTGTTTAAATACAGTGAAATCTCCCTTAACGGACACCTCCAAATAGCGGACGTTTTTTCGAGGATGGGAACATTTTCACTATTTATGTATAGGAAAACCTCTAAATAGACACTTTTATGACGTTGATAATTATTATCTTAAATTAAGAATTACTTTTGGAATACCTGAATAAAAACCTCAATTATTAAGTTGTCTCATATGTGTACATTATTATACTGTAAATGAAAATTGAATTAGAAAATGCCTAAACATACGAAATAACTACGCCTGCAATTAGTAAACAAACTAAAGTAACAGATTTTTTTCAGAAATGTTAGTTTTACCGAGAGTGTCCGCTATTCAGACGTTTCACTGTATTATTATTTTACAAGGGGTTCTCGTGATATTAAGACTCGTATAACAAAGTAAAAAATATACAAATGTGATGCCGCATAAACCGTGTCAACCTAATTTAAGAAATAACGCCCAACTTTCGATTAACATTTTGGTAAGCAATATATTTTTCCGAAAAAAAAAAAAAGGTAAGGAGCCGATTCAAAGATACTTATTAAGGGTAAAATATTGACCACCCGTGTTCGGGGGGAGGGGGGGAGCCAATTTGGCAAAATTTGGAGCCCGAAAATCGTCAATTGTACCGGTCCCGCGAATAAGTAAAACCCGGTGGTGCCGCCGGTACACGATATTATTAGACAAACAAATTACAAAAAAACACACACACACATTTCGATTCTACGAATCGCAGCGAGCGGCCGTGCTCCAGTCTAGAAAAACCGAAACGTCACGGGCAACAACACCCGTTTTAGAGATGCCGCGCGTGACGTTCGGGCCAATACACGTCACCGACGACTACATGACGTCACAGTTATGTATAGCGTTTCGCAAAATGTGTTCCGCGGAACCTCAGCGACAATCTCGAGGGTTCCGCCAGATGTAAGTGATTGTTTAGAAAATCATTTTATATTCAAACATTTCTGTACGATATAACACGACAAAAGACGGATTTAAAAAAAAAAAAAAAAAACGATTGATCCGATCGCGGTGACGAGGGAGGAGCATCAATCTCGATTCGTGGTAGTAATTAAAAATCGCAAAAATCAAACAACTCGAATCTCATTCCGGGAAATAATAATCGTAAAAACGTAGTGTGTTTCGAAGAGTTCGCAAAATTATAAAACGTCACGTCGTCGTCTTTAGACGAAAATAAAAACCTATCACTAGGGCGATAAAATATTATTCACCGAGGGCAAGTCGCTCGATACACAATATATAGAGCATCTCAATCTGGTTTTTTAAGTGATCGCAAAAAAAAAAAAAACACTTAAAACAACCCAAAAGCTAGACAAAATTCCAAAGCTTCCCCGTCGTCGGACAGATTTTAATTTTGAAAAAAAAATTCGCCATTTAATAATACTTGTAAGTATACAAATTATGAAAACGTACGGTTTTTTTTTTAAATTGTGGATAATTTTGAATATCAAAAATCCTAAAAGACACCACAACGAAGAATATTAAAATCTGTTTTCAAAATCGAAATCGATCCAACACAAGTCCGGGCAAACGAGACGTTATACGCGTCCCCACCAATCAATAAATAATTGCGGAAAACGTGCGAAAAAATTCGAAAAAAAGAATCTCACCAATTCGAAAACAAACCGTTCCCCTTCGACTCTTGTCCAAGGTCGCGCGCGCAACGATTGAAAAACGGTCATTAAACTAGGTTAAAGGCGTACACACGCAAACTACTCTTTGGCGCGAGACGTTTTCGCGACGTCGCAAAAGCTAAAACGATACAATACATTACGCCACCAATAACAAACGGAAAGAGTAATAAAAAAATAAAATAAAAGGCAGACGAGGTCTGCTGCTACTGTGTCGTGCGCGTGTCGTTCGATTTTTTAACGTCGCGTCGTCGGTGCAACGTTGCACCGCGCCGCAGTGCAACTGCAACACGGCGGCGTAGGAGGTGTGTGTGCGTGTGTGTTATGGCTTTTTTTTTCGACACAGTAAATACAGACACAATTATACATTTATTATATTGCGCGCACTCGCGAGAGTTATGTGTTTTCCACTTTATGTGACGTCACCACTATTTATTTACATCGGTTATATTTAATATTCATATACCGCAGCTGGAGAAAAGAAAAAAAATATGTGAGAAAACACAAGACCGTTTGATTTTCAACAATAACAATTCATACTTAATACTTTTATGTAATTATTCAAGTTTTCAATTTTCGAGTCGTTCGAGCGATATTTTTAAATCAACAAAAATCGTAAGCAAAACGTGTAAACAGCGTGGAAAAAAATGTCGGCCACGGGGAATCATACACAATAGAAATCCCGTCGGCAAATAAACGAAAACGTTACTCAAGACGACTATGTTTGGGAAAATATTACGTCATATTCAAAACTTGGTCACGAGGCCCAACAGAGTCTCGATGGAAAGGAAAAAAAAATAATGAAAATGGTACGTCGACGCTCAGCCTGGGGATATTACAGCGCGGGGGTGGGGGGATTCGGCGGCTATAATTTCCGGAATCGTATGAAACAGTTATTTACGTCCAATAGTCTTTAGAATTATCGTTTAAAATTTCTGTCCCTATTCGGTTATCTAGAGTAGTTCTAGAGGAGGTAGTGCACGTGATCACGGGTTCAAAGGCTCGGTCGGGCGGGTTAAACCGGACAGATATACAGGACGAGAGTGACGAAAAACTGTATATATCTCAGCGTAGTTTCGAGTTATCCTGTCCGAAATATAACGCTTCCTAGACGTTTTTCGGAATCGATTGGGAAAAAACAAAAATCTCAAAAAACAAAACGTAACGCACCGACTAATCGTTTACGCAGTCCAGTCTAAACGATTGGAAATGAATAAATAAATTTGGGGAAGGTGTCCTATAACGAGGAGAGCATCGGCGCCATCCTGCAGGACGCGAGTGACGGGCTGCTCGTGGGAAAAGCGTTAGATCGCAACAATTTATTTATATAAGTACCTGCAGGTGCGCGATTTTTCAAACTCGGGTTTAATCCTCCTTCTTGTCGCGGGCGTACACGTCTACGACGTCACACAATACGCGGTAACGAAAAATTAAATTTATTCGAAAACGTGTGAAAAAAAGAAAACTAGCGAACCGATAAAAAAAACCATATCGATACTACGACGTTTTTGCAGGCGAGACGACGACGCGATACTGCACTGCCCCGCGTTATGTTATAATAAATATTATTATCAACGTATTACTAACCGAACGTGTGCGCGCGCGCGTCTGTCGATTTGCTTCGACGATGCGCGCGCGATGACGTGCGTAAAAATACATGTATATACAAAAGACGACAAAACGCACTCGTTACATTTCATTATTAATGTTGTACACGATTGTGTTATTATAATATACCAATATCGGCGTTAACGGGCCATTATTACGCGTGTAATATAGTTTACAAATAATATATACCGGCATGTGTATATATAGTCAAAGTGATGGGGGGGATACGGGGGGGGGATGGCGTCCCCCGTTATAATTTTAATGTTTCATCCTCGCACTTATTTTATACACCCCGGTTATAATTTATATAATCGATTTAATTTTTCAATTAGTTTTACAATCATGTTTTCTTTTTTTTATATGATTTTAATGGGGGGGGGCGTGTTTAAGGGTCAATTCATAATCACAGGTTAATTTAAATGAGTTATTTTATTAATTTTAATTCGTATTGTTACGTATATTTTATATTTATAATGAAAAAATATAATTTTACTATGATATGTAGGTACATAGTAATTAAATGTCATTAAAAAATAAATAAATATCTGTGGGGTTGGAAACTCCTTACACCCCCCTGTAACTATGCCACTGGGGGCATCCCTCCACTTAATTGAGCAACTTCGACTAGTGCATATTATAATAACGCCGGACGTAAAACTAAGCAATTTAGTCACTAAACTATATAGTATATATTTTTTAAAATTATTATATATTTATTTTAAACACTTACAGTTCAAACGTTTCGGTCCAGGCCGGGTCGGGGGGCCTGTAATATGTTTTCAAAACACAATCACTCGGTCGCTTTTCCCAACATTTTTTCTCCGTAGTTTCCAATACTGTAAACGAAAAAATTAATTATTATACACAAGAGAATATTTCTTTTTCCGTACAAATCCATTTAGTCGACGCGCTAGCTAGCGGGTTGGAAAATTTTAGTCTCTAAATAATATCGTCAAAACACCGCGTATACGACCTCGTACCTCGTGTTCAAATCGAGCAAGTAAAATCAAGTCGCCCCCACAGTATAAGCGCGAGGTTCTCAAATTCTCTTCGGACACCTATCAGAACTATCTCCTCGTCGGGTTTAAATTTAACGAACACCGTGTAAAATTAATAAAAGAGATTTTATTTTCAAAGCGTTTTAGGTGATTATTTTTCCATCCTTTTCGTAACATAGATTCTAATTGGTTAAAACAATAGTCGAATAGTTACTACTAATAAAAGCGTCAGACGAGAAGTTTGCAGTATTTATTTTTTTTGGTAAACGAATGACGTGCGCGCATTCAAAAGCTACGGTGATGTAAACAAATTCGATTTACCGGTGAAAATGCGTCATTTCCGTCATCAGTCATTGATAAACGTATAGAGTTTTTCCAGGGTATTTGTCGACATAGTTTTTAAAACATTAATATATTATATTGTACTGGCGGCCGTTTTGTCCGTTTTCGGCCACCAATTTAAACTTAAAAAATATATAAAAACAAATGTCCGTCTATTTTTTAAGATGACATACAACTATAATAACGGAAGATATAAAATATATTATTTTTATAGTAAATTGTGGTTTTTAGTAAAACACCGTTCAAACTTCTTTCGCGATAATACTTTTTTTAGACAAATATTTGTAAATCGTTAACGGGGGGAGGGGGGCGCGTTTCGAGGGTCTCCCCCTGGCCCGATTTTCGAGACAGTTTCGACAGCGGCGGCGGCCTTGGTTTACCCACACGACGCGCTCATCGCGACCGCCGTCGTCGTCGTCGTCGCGACAATTCAAACGACGTCAATCGATAATCAGAAATACACCGCCGCCGCGGCGTGAAACACGAGCGAGTATACGCAAAACGTATAAAAATAATGATGCAACACATTAGAAATATTACAATATTACGCAATAGGTATATTTATTCACCCGTGTGTTTCACGGTACAAACGTTATAATCATCATTAACAACGGTGGTCGCCTCCTAGTGACGAACGCGCGACGAGGAAATAACATTTTAGTAAAAACAAGGTGCAGAGCGAGACGATCGCTCAGACGAAATTCGACATGGCAGCGACGTTTTTTCGGCTCGTCCTGTACATAATAATAACACCCGACGATACGGTCGCGTACGTCCAATTTGCCCGCGCCCCCTTCTCGCTCCTTCTCTCCCGATGTCCTTTAATTTGTCCTCCTCCCCTGGGCCCCCCCCCCTCGAAATCAGTCTAGGACGGAGACGAGATAAATCGTTTAAATCAACGTCCTCTCTTTGGCTCGCGTCCAACGACGAATGCTACGCGCTCTATAGAAATATGCCATCGGTGCGCAAAGAGAAAAACGAAATAATAATGAAAAAACGCGCCGCCTTTTTGCAACAAAACAGCTACGACCGCCGCGCAAACGAGTGCAAAAAGTATTTTATAAAACGTACAAAAAATGATTAACGACTGATTATTATTATTATTATTATCCGTATGGCAAGCACATATTTAAAGTTTATAGTGTTTCGAGCAACGTAGAGAGAGAGAGAGAGGGGGGGGACACATTCCAAACGCGTAAGAAAGGACACTTTTCGAGTTAATTTATGCTAAAAGCCATGTATGCTCACAAACGTAATAAAGCGCGTGTATTTACGACGGCTGGAAAAAAGCGATCGACGGTATTATACCAACAGTGACGCAAAGCTAATATTTATACCATCGCCGCCGAGGCGATATTTTTTTACAGCCGAGCGCGCGCTCGTTTTTATTGTTTATCAAATAATTCCTAAAGTCTAGCAATTGAAAATATAAAATTAATTGCGAGCGTTTCGGAAAACGAAAAACCAAATCGTAAAAGAAATCCAATTTCAAAAACGCGCGTCGACCCGCGAAAAAACCGTAAACGGAGAGAGACAAACTTATAAATATACTTCAGAAAACAATCGATAATAATATATTTGTGTATTGTGCTGCGACGCGTCTTTTTAACACTCAAAATACTGCGGGGGCCCTACGACGAAAGTTGGAATAATAATTGGATGACAACACACGCTTGTCCGCGAGAAATCGCAATTCAAAACACGAGTATATTACTGGCGCAAACACGTGTAATAATAACAAGTGATAACGAGTACGTAAATACAAAATATAAAATTCGTAATGCGTCGTACACATTGTTATACTGCGCGTTATACCATTCGTCGCTTGGGGAAAAAAAGAAAAGAAATTCAAATGAAAAGGTGACGCGCGGCGGCGAATCGTCAAAAATGCCCGCGGGCGGAGAAAACCTAAATACGCGTCACAGGTGTATATAAGAGTTCGGCAAAGTAAAATACGCGTGGCCGGAAAAAGTTCCCGAAAGTCGTCGGGTCGCGACAACAACAATAACTTGTTGATTTTTTGCTCAGTACGTTTTTAAAAATTCAAAGTGCGTCGTTCGCGATATACTATTTATCGAGCCGATAGAATGACAAAATATTAAACTCAAATACACTTTACAAGAAATTTAAATCAAACGAGCTAAAATATACAAACTATAGTACGTCGCATTATCAATGGAGAAAAATAACTCGTTTCGTTATCTAGCGAATAATAAAAATACATTTTAATGGTTTTGAGAAAAATTGAAATTCGAGTAAAACGCGTAAAACGATTCGTGTGAAAAAAAAATAAAAAAAAAAAATAGCCAAATAATAATACTACTCGATATTGTAATTTATAGGTATTTGTTTTGAGAGATTAATTATTAATCTACTATTCTTTTTAGGAATCGTACCGTATACGGTCCGTGCCCTTTCGACAAACACGCGCGACTTGTAATTTCACAAGTTTTTTTTTTTTTTTTTATCAAATAAACGTGCTCTAAACACGGTCGCAAATCAAACGTGCCGTTCGCAAACGCACGACATACGTCGACGTCAACGAGAATCGAAAATATAATACATTCAAACGCAAAACAGCGTAAATCAAACACGCGCGATTAGACCGACGAAAAAAAATAAAATAAATTTCCGCGCTTATTTATACGTATTACACTTCGCCGCAACACAAAAGAATAAACAAATTTACTGCAATGTAAAATATCGCGTTATTAATATTGCGCGCGCAATGTTACACGTCGTCGTCGTCGCAATGTTTAAAATCCGGTAGAGAACAGCCCCGAAATTCATATCCCGAGACGATGACATCTCAGATTTTCCGCCAAACGCCTACCACATATTTATCATCGTCTAGAGTCGTCCACGGGTGGCGCGTGCCAGAGGCGCGCGCGCGCGTTGGCCGAATTTCAGCGAAACGCAAATAAAATAAAATTCATTAAATATTTTACAAAAACGCGCCATTATATTTATTCAATTTTAGATACATTATTATTATATACAGTGAAACGGACACCTCTAAATAGCGGACACTTTTATGACATTGATATTAATAATTTTTATCTTAAATTAAGAATTACTTTTGGAATACCTGAATAAAAACCTCAATAAGTTGTCTTACGTGTACATTATTATACTGTATATATGAAAATTGAATTATAGAAAATACGAAATAACTACGCCTGCAATTATAGTAAACAAACTAAAGTAACTGGTTTTTTTCTTCAGAAATGTTAGTTTTATCATGTATTTATTAAAAAGAATGGGTTTCCTCTAAATAGCGAGAGTGTCCGCTATTCAGAGGTTTCACTGTAATGTATTTCGACGAATAAACGATTATTTACTACAATTTATTACGACTTAAATCAGCGGTTCGCAGGAGTATTCACGGTGGGTCGGTCGCGAAAGCGTTTCTTACAATTTACATTTTTATATATTTATTTTAATTTTGGAGAAAAATATTCGTCACGTATTTTAATTAGTTTTTTATTTGTATTTTTTTAAACGTTAAAAAATAAAAGACACGTTGTTTGTTGTTATTATAATTTTTTTTTATTTTTTTTTTGGGTCGCCAAAAGTTAAATTTAAAATCTTAGGGTCACCGCTCATAATAAAAGGTTGGGAACCGCCGACTTAAACGATTGTGTTTGAACTTTTACGCGCAGTCACGCTTTTAAAATAATCGTCGCCGTCATTGTCCTCAAAATGAAAGGACATTTTTTGTCATCCTTCGAGGCGCGCGTACAGTTTTTTAAAAAATTTCGAAAAACGACCTTGGCGCGCACTTGACCAAAGGGGTCGCGACCCCCGCCGATAGTGCTCGAAAACGAGCAACTACCCCGGACAAGTCGCGACCGAGCGAAACACATCGCGAGACGCACGTGCGGCGGCGGTGGCGGCGGCGGCGACGAAACGTGCGACACGCGTTCACAGTAGTCAAAGTGGCGCCGGGAGATTGTCTGTTTACACGCGGATTATCGATAATACAACGTGTGTCAATATTTTATTACATACGTAATGCGGTATATGTGGGTAGGTAAACGCGGCCGCAGACGTATTTTCCCTCCGAGCGTACGTGGCTCCACATCCCATATCGATTGGAAATATTACTCAGACCATTGTAAATTCCTCGTCGACAAATCATTCGAAACGACGACGCGTACATTATCGCGTATTACGCACGTGCAGAGGAATTCAAAAACATTTCCTTTTTTATTCGGCCTACAAGGTTGTGGGGTCGTCGTGGGCGCGAGACGTCTCTCTCTCTTAAGGACAAAACAACAATCGAGCCTCGGAAAATCCTGTCCGTCCCCCCTCCTATCCTCCCGGTCGCAATAAAAACCGTTTTCAAAAAGGAAAAAATACTTTTTTTATAACACTCTCGTTGCGCAATCACGCGCGCGTTTGACGACGGTAAAATCAAATTCCATTATATTGTATTCCAAAGAGTTTAAATTTAAAAAAAATCGCACGTGCATCACCACGTCAATCAATCCATACGTATATTTATGCACTTCGCCATTTTTAACATCATCGCAGCAGATTTATATCATAAAAAAACATCCCAAAACGGCCACGTCATCAGTGCGTGGTGAGATTGAAAAAAATAAAAACCGTGTCGATTTGGGATTTTCAGAGTTTGGATAGTCCCTGCATGTCCTAACCCAATAGTGACACCTATTCGTAGTGTATTTTACGATAAAAATTGCCTCTTTAGCGTGGCCGGACGGATATTTTTCGAGCAGCAATTAAGTTTGTAAAATCAAGTTGACAGAACAGCCGATATCTACTTCTATACTCGAAAACGAGGCAGGTACGACAAAAACTCTTTAAAACTGCAATACACGTCAGAGAAATATCGACATTTTTCCTGCGTCACACCGACGGAACACACAAACGCTAATAGCGGGCGCGCGCAAACAACACTCTCTAGACGACGACGATATTAAGCCGATTGAAATACGCCCGAAAACAAATACTACGAGATTAAAATGGCGTTTTGAAGGAAAGAAAAAAAAAAAAAAACTTCAATAATTACCGCGGCGTTATATAATAATAATAATTATATTAAATACGTAATTGAACACGAGAAAATATCATTTACTATACACCGTGTTGACGACGATAACACGACGGCAACGTGTCGTCAAATATAAAAACTTTTATCTTTGTCAAATATTATTCAAAAAGAAAAAAATAAAACCCGACAACGATGCGGACACGACGAAAAAAAAAAAAATCCATCCATACTGTGATAATATCCAATTGACGTCATTGCGCATTCGTATGCGAGTTTATAGAAAAAAAAAAAAAGAAAAAAACATCCGTAATCGACCGGAACGCAATAATTAATTATCAAACGCGTTTTAAATAAATTCAATATCCTATTATACGACGCGCAGCAGTGTTATGATAATTCATTAATTGAAAACGGCTGGGCCGATTTGGCTCAAAGTTTTTATTGAATCGTTCGTAATTGCCAGGAGGTGGTTTTTACGGGAAAAAAAAGGTGCTCAAACGGGAATTTTGTGATGTACTTTCAATTATAAAAAATGTGTATACTTTTCGTATACTTACAATAAGTTAAGTTATTTTTTATACTACAAAATTCACTAGAAATATATATATGGCAAAACAACGTTTGCCACGTCAGCTACTAGTAATAAATAATAACATTACGCCGCCGCCGCGCAGTTGAAAATCATTGAAACGATGAATTTCTCTCATTTCAAATATAGACAATAAATCGAAACGCGGTGGCTGGCTGGCTCAGCTCCCACAAATCGTTCTCGTGTCCTTTGCAAACAATTTTACATTTCCGCGTTTGCTACGTGTCATTATTGCATAATACAATATCGCTTTGATAATGATTAAAAATATAAATAAAAAAAACGTATGCGTAGACGATAATCCTATAAAAACTAGAGAGAAAAAGAAAAAACGCAACTCGAAGAAAATTGCCCACAATCCTACGAAAATCATAAAAAGTTATCATTTTTTTTTCGTACAATTTGTTGTTAAATAATAATAATAATAATAATAGTCTCGTCCGCGCGGGTCTCAATTGTTATTGTCTAATAATGAATACACGCGCAACGTACATCAGGAGAAACGTCGATAAACGCGCGTGGCTGGCCGTCTAATTACAAACGTGTTACCATGTGCGCAATGTTTGACCTGTTAATCTCACATCAGTCACTTCAACGTATTACAAATTAATATTATATAATTCGCATCGATATAGACGACCGTAAATAATCGCGTGTTAATAGTCATAGACAGAGATCGCGGGGAGTAGGGGAGGGGGGGGGGCTTAGCTCGCTCAAATTGTTTTCAAGCTTTCCCAAACAACAATTTTACACACTTTTACGACACGTCGGTCGGTCGGACCACCCATTTGAATTGAATTGTAAATTTCGAAAAGGGCTCATCTCGAGTTTATATCAAAATCGGTTTTTCCGCGTTTTTTTCATTTACACAATATATAGACCGATATTTTATGAGTGAAAAGGACCCATATCTGTTTTCTATAATGATGAAAAAAACATCCGAACATCTCGGTGATATGAGTTCTTTTCGAAAATGAACAAAACGCGAGATAATTTTTTACTTATTATATTTTTTGTTTTATATATTTAAAATTCATAAAAAATAAAAGGACATGTATAAGAAGAAAATATATATTTTTGTATAAATTCATGTCAATAACATGGGTATTTTTAATTTTAAATCACTATAGTTCTCGTAAAAATTTCGAAAAGGGCTCATCTCGGAAAACTTAATGATTCACTTTTCCAATAAAATTTCACTTCAAGAATATTAAATTACATGAGCATAACATTAAATAATAGTCTGTAATTTTAGAGAGAGAAAAATGGTTAGTTAAAATACAATATTTAAAAAGAAAATCAGTTTTTTGAACTTGCTGAAAAGTTTTAATTTTCAGATATGAGCCCTTTTCGAAATTACCAATTCAATTATTATCGCATCTCAATATGATACGATTATAAGCGGTAATAAAAAGTAAATAATATCAAGTGAAATCCAAAATCGATATTAATAATATAAAAAACATATCGTTTTTGTATCGTTACAAATCGTTTATTAGTACTATAGTGTCAGTTTCAAAATTATTACCTAGTCGAATATATTTAAATGTAAGCTCAAGTAGACCCAACCTCCGCCCACCAGTGTGCGTTAGTCATTTTTTTTCGCTCCCAAAAAAAAACCAGCATCGTACAGATAATAATTTTCAAATTTGTATTAAAAAAATATTAAATATACTACATTTTTTCCGCGCGTTTATAATTTCTACTGAAAACGCGATCGGAAATTTCCAGACTTTCAAATAGAAAGTCTAGTAGAAAGTTTCTATAATTATAATCATCCCAAATACTGTCGATTTCCACATGTCGCGACGACGATCGCATCATCAGACACGTATTTAGAAATTTATTCGCGAAAAGGACTCGGACATTCTCAACGTTTAATATAGATTTCACATAGTATACACGAGAAAATATATTTACGCGCTCGTTTCATCTCTGCCCCGGGGGGGAGGAGGGGGGGAGCAGTTCCTCTCATCGCCGTAAGTATACGTTATATTCGTCTCCAGTGAATTCTCGCGGTTTCAGAGTTATGAACATAATATATGATTATTGAAAATACGCGCCCGCAGAGGTACTTTTTAATAGTCGTCCCCCGACGACGGACAAAACGATCCGCGACAGAGATATTTCTGCCGGTCGCGAGTCGTATTCGCACGTGTCATACGCGACACAAAAACATTACGTCTAAAAACCATCAAACTACGATAACAAACTAAAACACGAAACCGGGCCATGGCCCGAAACGAGCAAAAACACACGTCGCACACACGACACGACGCAATACATCAAAATATATACCGGCGTATCGTTAGTCCACTGGTTCCCAAACTGGGGGGCGTGTACACATTGCTGGGGAGGCGCAAGCAGTTATTACGAAATACAATTTTTATCGATTAAATTATGTTTATTTTAAAATGTAGGGAAAATTATAATTATTATCATCAATAAAATTGAATTCATCCCGGATATTTTATAATTTCTTCGTAAAGTACACAAAAAAGTGATATATTTTTCACGTTATAGAAGGTCGGGGGTGGGCGCGAGAGTTTCGAAAATATACAAAGGGGGGCGTAGAATGAAAAAGGTTGGGAACCACTGCGTTAGTCCGTCTCGCTTTAATTATCATCGGTTTAAAAATTATTTATTAAACTACGCGCGAGCGTTCGACTAGAATTTTTTACACCACTCATTTGTATATTATAAAATTTCTAATAAAAGGACGCCAAGCATATTATTTGTGACGGCAACGATTCGCCGCGTTACGGTAAGGGCAAACACTATCGTCTTTCTTGGCCGAAAATAGAAAAACAATAACCACAAATCGAGCTGAAAATCGAGCACGTTCGGAAAGTATTTTAACGCGCGCGCGCGATAAAGAAAAGTCATACTATATGTAGAGAAGACAAATACGAGATTTTAGCGACCAATAACTTTTCAATCGACATTAAAACGCTTTTTTCAAATAAATACAGTCTTATATTATTAACGATTATAAAGTCGGTGGCGTATTTAAAGGAAAAGGGTTCCCAAACCGCGTGAAATAATAAAAACATTCTTCACCGTCAAAATTATTATCGTAATTATTTATATGATATGCAATTTACTCACCTCTTTTACAACAACCCTCTTACCGGAAAGAAAAATGTAAATACGCGCCGCCACCGACTATTACGCATTCGATACCTACACCACACGAGTTTTTTTTTTTTTTTTTTTTTAAACGATAAATCGGCGGTCCCACCAAAACACATTATTTCTGCATGTCCCCCCCTCCTCCTCCCCCCCCCCCGGCCACACAGTCCCTCAAGGAAAATCCTAATGACGCCGCAGCAGTCCGTGGTCCACCACCGCCACGTCCACGACGATGAAAAATAGATTATTAATAACTCTTCCGTACGCGCAAACACGGTCGGTCGACGAACAACAGCAGCGCGCGCGTGTTCATCATTCCGCGATGATAATGCACCGCGTGTTCAGATAACTATTCGTGACGCACGACACACTTAAAATCCAACGACGGCCAGTAGAGTTTCAGCGATTCCAACAATTATTATTATTATTATTATTATTACTACATTAAAATGCGCCATAGCATCGATAATATTAAAATAAAAACATTCAACGTCAATCAGACAAACAGACTCGGATCCAAAGGTTCTCGGCGATTTACATGTAATAACAATATAATATTTTCATATCTCGTGCGCGTCGATATTATTAAATAGAGCTAAAGGTCGACGCGCGTAGGAGTCTTAACGGGCTGCCGTCGAGTTCGAGACGACGACGCCGTTGTTTTTCGAGCCAACGGAAAACATTTCGTAAACTACACAAAGTAACTATTATATAGTACTGGCCAGCCAATAGCTACGTACGGAGCTCAACCCCCTCCCCCCATCCACCCCAAATATAGATTTAAATCCCTCGAAAATGTCGACGCTTCCCCGGGTAATCGTTCCCAAGAAATATTTATTACTTATTACATAGTCAAAAATAAAGAATTTGTCCTAGTAAAAATGTCAATATTTTTTTATTAATCCTACAAGAAAGTAGGGGTGGGGGGGTTGTTAAATTTTAAAATATATTAATCGAGACAATCGAGTTGTAAATCATAACACATTTTGACGGGTACGCGAGCCATTCACAGACCGACAAATCGACGGTCATTGAGATTTATGTACTCGGAAAATCGTAAAATAAGTATTATTCATCTTATAACGTACAAAACATAGACATTTAATATATTATGTACAACGTGTACACATATAAATTATAAAAACTAATGAGACCCAACGACAATAGCTATGCGTACGCGCATAAAACCACTTAATTTTTCCACTATAGCCATTTGTAGCTACGTATATAAAATGCATCGTCGGGGGAAAAGAATCCCTCAGTCAATTTTTTTATTTTATACTATAGTAGTTTACCACCCCCTGAAACGTGTCTCCAGTCTATCCGCCCATTGTCCGAACGCGAAAGTGGCCGACAACGACGTTTTCGATAACATGTCACACGCCACTATATATTATAGCGTCCTTATTCATCACATACTGCACTCTTTTGTGTACACTTTGATAAGTGTTATATATTTTAATCGATTGCTATTTACGCGTGTTGTGATAATACGTTCTATACACCGGAACAATGCCGATGATAATGAGCCATTATAATAATGATACGAGTCACGAGACGTCGAGTGGGTGCGATCAAAGCGGCACGAAAAAGGGGGCCGCCGCCGTACGACATCACAGCGGCAACTGTCAAACTGGAGGAATCCTAGGGCGGCAGAGAATCGAATACAAAACGAGCCGAAAGAGTATAACAATTATTATATTTCAGACATTAACGCGACGTGCAAGAGGGCCCCCCCGAAAATAAGGCGTTTTACACACCAAACACTCGAGTTTTTAACGTCGCAAGTGAAAAAAAAAAAAAAAGTAGAGTAATTGTTTTTTTTTTTTTTAATTTAAGACTCTCGAGGACGCGCCTCCGTTTTACAGCAAACGCCGCACTCAAAACATGTCACTTTTAGAATATAAAGTGGTACACTCCATCGAACTTATCACGGTGCAGGGCCGCCAAGGCTCAGGCGTCGCTGTTTTTAAACGGATTTCCAAGAGTCTCTCGGTCAAGAGAAAAAATAAAAAACTTTTTCTCATTCACAATAAACACACATGTGTCCAACGACGACGTTTGGGTATTTAACGAATAAAACGCATCGCGACTGCCAAATTCATCGAGTAATATTGTAATTAGAAACAAACGGACAAAATGGAGCGCCGACCGTCAATTAAAACCACACAGTTAAGGCCTAACACAATATTATTTTCACAAACCTCAAGGACCTGCCCTGTCCCGTCACAGCGTATTGTGTAAAGACCAATAGTCGAGCGGCGTTCACGAGCGATACACGTCGTCGTCGTCGTAATCGAAAAGCGATTGCTCGTCGATCGTGTTTCACGGGATGGGCGGCGGGCGGAAATTAACATTCACAACAGTCGATACACCGTACAAATATATAACGCATCTCACGACTTTAAGGGTTCGTCGGGACGGGAAGAAAAAGAAAAATAGTAAACACTAGAAGAGCACTCAGAGCGTAAATATCGCTCAGTTTAGTTTCGACCCAATAAACGCTCGTCGGGAAAAAAAAAACTATTCAATTACAGCGCGTCATATGCTATTGTTAAATGTACAGGTAACACACGTCGATAAATCTATTATTATCTTTGTGTTTGACTATTGTGGTGTAGTCAATCAAAAATGTAAAAACAACAAAAAAAGAGATAAAATAAGCTCGAGGGGGGAGGGGGGCGGGGGTAGTGTTTGCCCCTGGATGTTGTCGTGCGTTCGCAGAGGCCACCGCCGGATCGTTCGCTGTGCGTCGCGGGAAAAGACAGGAGAAAACGCAATCGCGCCCACTCGGGTACGCGTCGCGAAACCATTACCGATGTACGTGGGTTTTTCGCGTGCCGAGCAGCGAATAATAATAATAATTATAATAATAATTCAAAATCCCGACTCTCGCGCGGCGCCCGCCCGGGTCGGCTGCCGCGACCGCCGCCGGCTCCCACCTGCAGGGCGGCCCGCTCCCCCGCGCCTCATCGTCAGGCCGCCAACCCGCGTCCCGTCCCGCCGTATTATCGCGCGAGACTAAAAAAAAAATTGACCCGAAACACGACGCACGTCAAAATTTTAGTTCTAATCGGCATCATATATTTGAAACGCGATCCGTCACGTGAAACCACCGTCGTCGCGAGTCGGACCCGCGCCAAACTCCGCCGACTGCGGCGTTGTTGTTATTGTTATTATCATCATT
>OX402539.1:919141-1375993 GCA_948098885.1 Drepanosiphum platanoidis
ATCGTTACGCGGTCCGTGTGATATCTCGCGGTTAAATATAATTTTCCACTAAACGTGTTGATAAAATAAATATTCTCTAAATAAGCCATGAAGTAGGCGTTTGTTTAGACTGTTTAGAGTATAAAAAAAATCCGGAAAAGTTTATGCGTTGACGTCAGTCTATAAGAATCTATTGTGGTGACAAGAGATAATATTTGTTATTTAAGCGAGTAATTTTTATATTGGTAATGATTTTTTTTTTATGTCTCGTTTACTTCTAGAAAAAACGATCCTATCCTCGACTTCAGGGTGTTTCTGCTACTAAACGTTGCCTTATTGGATTTATAGGGAGTCTTTTCAAAATTATTTATACGGATTTTTTTTTAAGAAAAATTACGAAAAATCGGAAAAATTTACGGAGCGCTCACCCGCCGTTTTTAATCAAATTAAATATTTTTCCATCGCAAGTCAAATATAAACAATCGTTGAAATTTCCACAAATTATTAATACTCTCTAGAGACGGTGTGTAATGAGCTATTAATTTATTATTACTAAAATAATTTCGTAAAATTTCGATTCAATTTCTGAAACTATAACGTCATTTTTAATTATTTCTCACTAATTGACTAGTGGAAAAATGCGCCGAACCAAAGTTACTTCGTGCGAAATACGATTTATCATTCTTAATATCTATTAATAGCCATTACACGGAAAAGTACTAAATGAGACTAGTCATGGGTTTACATGAATTATTACAAAAGAAATAATGTAGAAAAGCAACTAACTCCGAATTCAACCGTTTGACGAGTAAAAGAAGAGATTTGTTTTTAATCCGTCCACTGCTCAAGCAATAAAGAAACTCAAGGAAAAAATAAAAAAAACCCAACAAATTTCTGTAAACGACCGAGACGATTAAATAATTTTCAATATAATTTTCATAAATCGGGAGATATAATGGCTTTCGTCGCGCGTTCATATGACAAATTATTATTAGAGACTCTAAGAATGTTTAATAATAATGATCAATCTTATCGCTTTATTTTCAATGTAACGTGATCGTTTAATCGTTACGTGTTAAATTACATAACGTATTATTTTAATTTCTATAATCAAAAGTTACACGATTGTGCGAGAAGGTATTTAGAAATTTCGGAGAGACCGCGTGGAGACCCCGCCTTCCCCCCCCCCCCCCGAAAAAATACGCGCAGTGCATTTCCGTGTTATAACACGACGTGTAGGACACAATGTGCGCGCGGTGCATCAACGCATCATGTCTCGGTTATAATTGCACACGCAGACTACAGTGGCTGCAACGCACAGACGGCGGCGGCGACGACAACAACGGTCGAATAAAAAACACAATACTCGCAGACTAACCTAACCGGGGGCAAACACCATCTCGGTCGCAGAACGCGTTCGTTCTTATAACCGGTATAAGAAGCTAATCATCGTCGCGACGCAATCCGAAACACTATTTCATAATAACGAGTTTAACGTTCAACACGCGTCATCAACGGTAGTGTGTGCGCGTTTAAACTCCAAAGTGTACATTTTATTTTATCAGAGCAAATCATACGCAAACAGCAGTGGGTCGAGAGACTGCGACGCGACAGCACTCACGTGGCCGTCGTATCTCTTACGGGTGTGCGTGTGCGCGCGCGCGTACGAGAAAATCCGAATCTCTGCGCATGGCCAGCAGCATTTACGCGAGTTTGCACGACTAAGAGAGAAGAGAGGTAGCCGATAAAAAGTAACAAGTGAGTTCTACAAAAAGCTATACCGTCGCGGGGGAGGGGGGAAGAGTATCAACAATTAGGATTTTATAAGTGTAATTGCTTCGATACAAATTTTTATCTAAATGAAAATTTTTTTATATTTACAATTTAGTTTATTCATTAGTCCAATATTGATAAAAATCTACCATTAAATAATGGAAATTTGTTGGAAAATCAAAGGAATATGAACAAGTAACATACACGATAAAATGTATTAAAAAGTAAAATCGAGTCGCAATCTGAATACATGTTGATACATGTTGTATGAACGAAATTACGTTACTTTAGAAATTGAATTATTTACAAAATACTTATTGATCAAAATGTTTTAAGTGTTCAAAAATAGGGTAGACCCGGGGGGCCTACCAAATCTACCCGCTGGGCAAGCCACTGGAGGGGGGGGGGGCGACGAAAATTTGGGACGTTTGTTCAGATACGGTTAACGTTATGGACGAATTTATTTTGAATTTTATAAAACTAAATTATTGTAGTATTCGTGATAAAGTAAAAAGCAATAATATATCATTAAAAATTCACTAAACGTTTAATTTAATATTAGAGTAAAAATATTTCAATTTCGACGGCGTAGTGTTTATCATGCAGTTTGCAGCGTGCAACAACGAAAGGAGGGGGGACAGTTAAAAATCAAATTTAAAAATGTAATTTGTATTTGTTTACATTTTACTCGTTAAGAGGGCGCTACACCGGTAATTTTCAGCGGTAAAAACACGTCCACGAAAAACAAACTAAATTCCATTAAAAAGTGGTTTTAGAGTAAAAATGCCTATAATTGAAATTTATAGAGAAGAATATTTATGAGGGCACCACATCGGTGTTTTTTGAAATTTTTACTATAAAAGAAGTTACAGTCATTTTAAAAATGAAAAAAAAAAAACAGGTTTTTGTGCCTTTTATATCTAGATGTACAGTAGAAATCACTATAACGAGCATCGCATAGAACGAGATACCGCTTACAACAAGCAAAACGTTAGGTCCCTGCACGAGCCCATATGATTGTATGTTAAAATATACGTCTACAACGAGTATGGTTATTACGAGTTATCGGCTATTACTAGTAAAATAAAACGAACTTGACTAACGATCTTCCGGTTACTACGAACAGGTACCTGCAAGCTAAGAACTTTTGGCTATTATTTAGGTCGATTAATCATTGACATACATTATCTTTAGCTGTGTAGATATGGATTACTTATTAATAATAAACATTATTCCTACAAATTCTAGTGTTTTCAAGTTAATAAAAATTACAAATAGCGTCAGTTGTGTGAAAACGTTCCACCATGTCGCGTCGTCAATTTACGTTGGACGAAAAAATGGGATTAATCGGGTAAATAATCGGCAATAATACGTCTGTTTTATTTTTGTATTTCCCGCTTTTAATCGGTTATAACGAATGCTCGTTCTAACCGCATACAACGAGCTACCTCTTTTAACGAGAAAAACTAGCTGGCCCTTGAAACTCGTATAACCGATTTCTACTGTATATTTATAATATAAAACGCCAATGAGGTTCCCTCCTAAATTTTATCCTCTATCAATTTCATAATAGGTGTTTTTACACTAAAACCATTTTTTAATAGTTTTTTGTTTGTTTTGCGTAAACATCTTTAGGTCGTTGGATTTAATTTATGTGCATTAGCAATTATATTATTTTAATATAAATTAAGCTCAAAAACCAAACAAAAACCTATAGGGGCAGCATTTATCGACCATCGTTTTCAGACTGAACTCGCGCGCTCGACAGACACTATAGCCATGGCCGTCCGCCTAATTGCGGCGGCGGCGGCGGCGGCCTTGTGTACACTGGCGTGCGCAAACGACGGCAGCGGCGGCGGCGCCAGAGTGTTGGCCATGTTCCCGTACAACGGCCACAGCCACTTCGCCGCGATCCAGCCGCTGCTGGTCGCGCTGTCCGAGCGCGGCCACGACGTGACAGTAATCAGCCCGTTCCCGCGGCGACAGAATAGAGAAAACGGCGGCCGCTACACCGACGTCGACGTGTCCGACGCGCTGCCGCCAACCATCAGCCGGGTGGACGTGGCCGAATTCGACGGGTTCGCCGACCCGGTGACGGGGCTCCGGGACCTGTGCCAGATGAACCACCGCGTGTGCGAGGCGGCCTTCGACCATCCGCGCGTGCAAGAGCTGTTGGGGCAGCGGCCGCCCGCGGGCGGCGCGGCGTTCGACGTCGTGCTGACAGAGGCCTTCTCCACAGACTGCTTCGCCGCGCTGGCCCACGTCTACGACGTGCCCCTCGTGTCCGTCCGCACGTCCGACTACTCGCCGCAGCTCAACCAACGCGTGGCCAACCCGCAGCACCCCGCCTACCTAGTCAACCACCTGCTCGCCTACGCCGGCCACACCATGACCTTCGGCCAGCGGCTAGTCAACGCGCTGGCCACGCACCTGGGCGCCGCCGGCTATCACGCCTTCTCCGACGGCCCGTCCACCGAACTGGCACGCCGGCACTTCGGCCCCGGCCTGCCGCCCGTGCCGGACATCGTGCGCCGGCGCACCGCCCTAGTGCTGGTCAACAGCCACCACAGCCTCACGCAGCCCCGGCCGCTGGTGCCCAACGTCGTCGAGGTCGGCGGCCTGCACATCGGACGTCCGGAGGAAAACGCAAACGTGATTAAATTTTTGTTTTTTAATTAGGTTCAAAGTAAAACGCGCGAGACTCCGGTGCCAAACGTGCCAATAATCAGAGGTCTTAAGAATAATGCCAAAATCTAGCGAAAAAACCGTGAAACTATGGTCGGGGGAAGCGCGTACAAATTTCTAAAGTTTTGTAACAGAAAGTTACACAATGTAATTCAAACGTAGTTTTGTATAGACGAGTAGATACTCGTGAACATTAATTTATTTCATACGTCAAATTTAATCAATTTTTTCGAATACATTTATTTAGTCGGCAAATAGTCTCCGGAAGGGGGTCTCGAAAATTATTTGTCACAATTTTAACGTCCGTCAATTAAATTTAAAATTCCCGAATTTAATTATTACGATTGTTAAATGCGTACACCTACTGGACATTAAACTTATTACAGGAATGGACGGATTATTGCGACTCGTGCAACCAAGGAGTCGTGTACGTGTCATTCGGCTCGTTGCTGAAGGCGGCGTCATTCCCGGAACACTTTATCGCGTCGTTCGTAGAAGCTTTCGAATCCCTGCCGTACTGCGTACTATGGAAGTACGAGGGCGAGATCAAATCAGAACGGATCAAAGTGTCCAAGTGGATGCCTCAACAGCAAATATTAAGTGAGCAACAGATGATACTATACTCAAACATGCAGTTTGCAGTCGACCGGGGGTGTACGATATTGTCACACGTCTCGTGATTTTACAAATTATAATATTAATTCGAATACATTTATAATTGTCTTAGCATGTTACGTAGAAAATGTTACACGGTAATTGACCACAAAAATAGTGTTACATAGAAATGATTATCTTTCGGGGATACCTAGGGAAGGGAATTACTTTCCCCAAAGAAATGCTTTTTGAGTAATCGCAATTTTTAGTAGAAGCATCGATAATTATATGGTTTACGTCATTATATCAGAAACTACGACCAAATTAAACGGAATAAAAATATATTTCAAGTAATCAAAACCGGCACCTTTAATTTAGTTTAATAAAAAAATCCCGATTTAATGTATTTTATTTTTTATTTTTTTTAATTAGTGAATTTTGGGTACTTTTAAAGGTCACAAGAACGTCAAGACGTTCATAACGCATGGTGGACTATTGGGTGTTATGGAAGCCGTGCACTTTGGAGTGCCGATGATCGGCATACCGGTGTTTGGCGATCAACAATCGAACATTGCCAACTGCGTGGAAAAAGGTGTAGCTATTGGACTAGACTATAGACGGATGACGGCACAAAAATTGACCAAAAGCATACAAGCCATTGTCACAGACACCAGGTTAGCTCATAAGCAGTCGTTGTCATTTAGTGTATGAACACGCCCCCCCCTTGATACGTAATAACTAATAGTACATAAAAAAAAATCACTACCTCAGTTTAGATTGTTAACACGAACTCCATTTTTAAAACATACTTAATGTGACTAGGTGTCTCAATTCAGGTAAATTTTAAACATTGCCGAATTTTTTTACGAAATTCCAGTGTACTATGCTTTTATTCATACGGTTTAACTACATAATTATAAAGCGCTAAACGTGTTTGTAGGTTTAACATTCCATTTAATATAAATCCGTCAAATATATATACCAGTTATGAAAAAAACGCAGTCAGATTAACGACATTGCATAAAACGATTAACCATTCTTAAAATTACAGCAAAGCATTGCGATACGTCATAGCTACATATTATGTTAGTTACTAATTTAAAAAGAAATAATACAAAAACATAATTAACTCCAAGTTTAAGCTTCAACGAGTAAGACATTATTTTAATCCATATCCTATCCCTTGAACAACTCCTAAATCCGTTAATATTACCAGATAAAAAAAAAGTCGATTCGCGAATCTATGTGCAAAAGAAATTTAAAATAAAAAAAATTTTTTAACGACATTTATTTTTAGTATCAGAAATGGATAAGTTTATTTTTTTTAAAGTAATTGTTACCCATAAATTATGATTTTAAACGTTAAATTAACAGAGTTATCGAAATTTCAAAATAAAAATTGAGTTATTTTAAAAATTTGAAATAGCTATACTAAAAATTCAGTCAATTTTCAAGTTAAAAATAAGTTTCACGTGAAAAATGATTAAAAATAATAGGCCCATCCAAAAATTATGTTTTAAAAAGGGATCGCCAATCAAAAGAAAAAAAAATTAAATGGTATTGCGACGACGCAAAATACACGAGCATTAAATTAAAGAGTAAAAAATTTTAAGTCAAAGGAATTCATGACCCAATAGTCTATAGTTAACTGTCCCACAAACAGAATTGAAAAATATATAAAGCGCACAGAGTTTAAAATAAAGTGGACCCGATTTCCGCGGACACGCGTTATAATAGTGTACCTCTTATAAATTTTATCAGACAGAAATTATACATAAAACTGTATAGTTTGAGTAAATATTTTAAGTTCTAAAAATTTTTCTACTAAAACGTTTTATATTAACTCAGACGGTTCGTTAAATTTAATTAAATAACGGTAAAAATACCAATATTATTACCAAATAAATAATTTCATACTTAATAATTTTTGTAAAAAAATAATGGAAATAGATGTAAGAGAAATGTTGTAAACACATTTTATACAGACGACATTAAACTTTCCAACTATAAATTAATTCGTTGTAATACGATTTGATAAAATTCGAAAAACGATCAAACTCCAGCGAGATTTCGTCGGAAAAATTCCAAGTTCAAATAAGAATCAGCCCAACCCCGAAAATTCACGACGAAAAAAAAGACAGACACACCTCGTTCTGTCGACGATATTTTATAATCCTCGTTGCATTAAATTTCAACACAACAACAATACGTATGCGTAAAGAAATACCCTAAACAGGCGCGTCGATAAAAATAGCCATAACGGGAGGAATTAAATGTTAACTGTCCCACAAACACAAATTTAATAAAATTCGAAAATCAGCCCAACCCCGAAAATTCACGACGAAAAATCAAACGAAAATAAAGGACAGACACACCTCGTTCTGTCGACGATATTTTCATAATCTCGTTGAATTAAATTTCAATACAATAATATAATAATAATACGTATAAAAATATCCAAACGCGCGCGTCGATAAAACAAAATGGGTCGGAGGAATTAAATGATTAAAATAAATAAAAACTTACTTGAATATTATCCGGTTGACCAGAGACCACGGCGAGTGTGTTGATTGCGACCGCGGTATGTAGACCGGCGGCGACGAACTTACGAACGATACGCGAAAAAGACGGAACGACGGCGCGTAAAAAATGTAAAATGGCCGCGGCGACGAACTGCTCGAACCATACACGAAAAAGACGAACGGCACGGACGGACGAGCGGCACAAACGGACGGACGGACGGACGAGCGGCACAGACGGACGGACGGACGGATGAGCGGCACAGACGGACGGACGGACGGACGAGCGGCACAGACGGACGGACGGACGGACGAGCGGCACAGACGGACGGACGGACGGACGGACGGACGGACGAGCGGCACAGACGGACGGACGGACGGACGGACGAACGCGAGCGAAGCCGGATGAGAACTGATCCGTGGTCGCCGAGTCGCAGCCCAGTTTGACGGCAAAACGTTCGTCGGCTGTCGTCGGAGGCGAGGCAGCCCGACCAATGAGAACGCCGAAAGCGCGCGCCATTAACCGTTCATTGGCTCGGAGCTTTGGTCAGCTGATATCGCGCGACGCGAGATCACGTGACCGGGTGTTACCGGGTTTCGTGCGCCGTGGAAAAACCCACGTCTAAAATGGATAACGGAATTAAAATTCCTCCGACTTATTTTTGAATTTCGCAAAACGCTCGGAAAAACGACGAAATACGTGTAAAACTAAAACGGAAAATCGATTTAAAAAGTCCGCGCGGACCGACGACGATAATAATATTGTTTTACAGAGATTTCCAAAATATTCTCGGCGAGTAGTCGAGAAAATCCGACAACGTCTGAACGGTTTCAGACTATAGTAGTTCGAATGATATAATAGCGATAATTGTTGTTATCGCATCGATGTGCGAAAAAACGAAAAGGTACGACAACGTATCGTTATGCGTTTCGGAAATCTTGTAGAGACATTTTTCACACGTGAATTCAAACCTGTGAGGTTAAGGATTTTCATACATTTTTCGCCAAACACCAAATTGTATTTGAATTTAATTCGGTAAAACTATCCTGTCTCTAGTAGAACAGGAATGCACAGGGCCAGTGTGATCCACACGACCAAATCAAACGCCAAGTAACTTTCTTGTTTTTAAAACAATGAGCCAATAAATCTCTCCAAAATGTAACAAATAAGGATCCACCAAGTACTCATGTGTACTTATAATATAGTCAATATTGGTATAAATCAGATATCAAACCTTCTCTCACAAATCCGAGGTTGTTTCTCCACTGTTGCCGATATTATTTTTGAAATCCACACCGAAACCTGTCAAAACCACAAAAAAATTCTTTCCGCCGACCATTAGTTTGTAAGAGTAACGTTTTAAGTTACCAGTCTCCGGCACACAGCTGGCTTAACTATTGAAATACATTTACTACTACTGTACACTTTGTTGTAGTTTTAAGACGTTTGTTCGTTTGTGATTTAAGGTACCGATCAAAGGCATTGGAGTTATCGGCCGCGTTCAGAGACAGGCCGATGAGTGCACTGGAAACAGCCGTTTATTGGACTGAATTCGTGATCAAATACGGCAACGAAACCAACACCGCGTCTCCGGCGATAGAGCTGGATTTTTACCAATATTGTTTGTTAGACGTCACAGGCGTCGCCCTGTCGACTCTACTGTTTTCGTTTTACTTGGCGTTTCTATTAATACAAAAATGTCTACGATAATCAATGCTTTAATATAATAAAATTCCAACAACAGCAACAATATTACATGGAAACGACACACTAGAGTAAAGTCAAGTGTGAACAAAACAGCGTTTAATATTATTATAATATTCACATATCCCGAACCCTTAAAATTACTAATATACGATACACGTTGATTTCTTGCAGCGTCGGTTAACGCGTTCACTGTCCGATGACCCATATGTGGTTCATGGTTTATTTATTGAGTAGTCCCTAATGAAAATCGACAAACAGTGCATGCTCTAGTGCACTTCGATAAGGATATTTTAAATTATATTCAAAGTGCCAGAGTATAATATTCCAAAGCATTTTCCTGAACAGTTGGATAGAAAAAAGATGGGAAAATATTCAAAGAAAAATATGTCGTCTGTGTTATTCGAGTCTTTGTGAAGATGGACAGTCGAGTGCAGAAGAAGCAGCAAAAAAAGTTAACACACATTGTAAATTATGTGGTCAAGCTTTCTTGTATAATTTGCTACAACAAAAGCCATTAGTTTTCATTTATATATTATGTATGTTTAACTAGAATTTAAGTTTATTAAAAATTACAATTCAATATAAGTTGATAAATTAGTTAAATTTGATTTGTTTAGTGTGAGTAATTTATGTATATATCGGATCCATGTTTTTAGGTTGTTAATGTAATTATAATTATTTTCATTAACTTATTTTTGTTTTTTTTTATAATTATCTAGATAAATAAATAAATAAAATAAATAAATAAGAATAAAGAAAAATATTAGAAAAGTAACTCGCGTTTTAGAACAATTTCGTTGATTTATAATATTTAAAAATTGTGTAACTATTATTTAAGGTCATTATAACAATAATAAAACTATATAAACAATATATCATTAGAAAGCTTATCAACTGGCCAGTCCAACTGTGTAATCATAAATTCCATAGCGTATGATAAAGTCCATACAAATAAATCCACAGGGAAAATAATGTTTGAAACGAACCACATCATATTGTGGATCATGGACTACTGATATAGGCTCAACGTGACCCACATATATGGGTCATGGGACTGATGACTTTTGATTTAATTTAACATAATGTTGTGGACAGCGAACGTGTTAAGTTTATCACAGATAATGTTGAAACATTTTATCGGGTATGTTTTTATAACCGGCGACGGTGTTGATTTATTTGTACAATTCGTGTTATTAAATATATATCGAATTGAACACGCAGAGAGTAAAAAAATTTAAATAATTATTGAAATACATCGAGTATACAAGATGGGACGTTTTACACGTTTGATTAAACATTATAATCATAAATTTAAAAATCTAAGCGACGGCTTCTTTCTTGCTCATCCACTCTTCGATTTCCTCGACACTGAAATTAAAAAAAAAAAACCAAATATTTAATTAAACACGATAAACTGTGGCAATAATAAAGGTCTCTACTAAAAACGGCACACCCTCAAAACACTCGGGTTTCAAATTATTCCGATTGAAAAACATCTCATATTATTACAATAAATAAAAGGTTATATTTTTTATCATAACATTATATATGATCATTATTTTAAAAATTATCAGTTTATTTATAAAACATTGAATATTATATGTTACTCACTCTCTGCTATGATCGCTCTTCGGCCAAAGAGTGTAGGTAAATGATATTAAATAAAACATAGATTATGAACAGTAATTATTATGGATTGTTTGAGAACAAATTAATATTTTACATAGGTAGCGATTATTTATCCGAGACCTATAGAGACACGAGCGGCAAAGTTTAAATTGGTTTTCAAAATTCAAGTCGAAATTAACACCGTTGCAGTTTCTTAACACACTAGGCTTAGAGGCTCGTTTAGAACTGTATGATTGAGAGCGAAAAGATACGTAAAAATGAGACACCATCTTATCTTTTCTAGTATTTCTGGACAACTTATTTTATTGTTTAATAGGTTACGAACAAACGATATATATATCATTGAATTTACGACTTGTTCTAAGAGAATGTAAACCAAGTTTGGGGAATTTTGAAACATGGGACGATGTTTTGAGGTTGCACAGTCAACGAATGTAGTTCGACCGATGCTTACGTTCTCGGTACAGGAGTGTAGTTTTCAATTCCGTCTTCGGTGACGAAAATGTTGTCTTCGATGCGCACGCCACCAAAATTCCAAAACCTACTCAGCACGTTTTCGTTTATGAATTTGTACAGTTTCGGGTCGTTCAGGGTACGTTTCAACAGCTGAAATCAAACGACTATCAGAAGGTGCACACAAAACATGACAAGTCATAATGTTATTATTACATACCGGCTCGATAAAATAACAGCCCGGTTCGATGGTGAGTGCCATGCCGACTTCCAAGTTGCGCGCCGTCCTCAGATTCTTGATGCCGGGCTTTTGCGGCCTGTCAGGGTAGCCTTCCAAGTAACCGCCAACGTCGTGCACGTCGATCCCGAGTAGATGGCCCAACCCGTGTGGTTGGAATACGGCCGCGAGACCGGCTTCGTACATTTCGTCGACGCCGCCGAGCAGTAAATCGATGTCGCACAACCCTTTCAACACTACTTTGTTGGCCAACACGTGCATGTCCACCCAGGAAGTGCCTAAAATAATAATAAGTCGAATTATATATATTTTTTTTTAGAGAAGGAAAAACTTGATTAGGAGTGAAGTGTTTTTTTAAGGAGTCATATTAGCGCCTAACTTTCTTCGTCCTGCCGTCACAAGGTACACACACGTACCTGGTTTTATTGCGTCCATCACGGCACGACTGGCAGCCAGTACGGCGTTGTAAATGGCTCGTTGGTCGTCGGTGAATTTCCCATTGGCGGGAAACGAAACGGTCACGTCTGCCGTGTAGCCGCTGTACGACGCTCCCATGTCGAATAGACTGAAAACGACGACAATGTGATTAAAATAAATTTTTAAAACAAAATCAGCGCAAATTTTCACAACAATACAATGGTAAATTTACTGTTATTCACACCGATTGTCGTGACCACCTCCATACGTACCACATGTCACCGTCGAGGATCTTCTTCGAGTTGGGCTCGGTGGCGTGGCCGTAGTGCAAAACTGCGCCCTTCATACCCGAACAGCAAATGTTGTTGTAGCCCACGTGCCTGCATCCGCCCACGTAATAGGCGTAGTGCAGAAAGTTAGCTTCGCACTGGTATTCGTACATGCCCGGCTTGCATTTCGTCATGACCGACTTGTGAGCGTTGCAAGTGACTTTTGTCGCGTACCTCATCACTTCTTTCTCGTAATCCGTTTTTATCACGCGACTGGAATGAGAAACAAAACACGAGTATGATGAAACACCATAAGTGAGGATAACAAGTAGGCAACAAAACTTGTAATTTATTTAAACTGGCTAGCAAATAGCAATACGAGAGAAATATAATACGATTATTATTAAAAATATCAATCGTTGAATTGAAAAAATAATTTCAAACAATGATTTACAATAGAGTAGTCTATAGTACCGAACGGTAAAACATTCTCTAAACGTTATATTATGAATTTTAAGAATTTTATCAATTTTCTTTTCGTCAACCCAATTGAAACGCACACGTATTTTGTTTCTGTAGTGTAAATTTATTTTACAAAAAAATCTATTTCGACGGGTTTTAAAAGAATAAATTCGAATTATTATTATGAATTATTCAAATCCGAGTGGATAAAATATGGGCGTGTAGTGACGGACGGTGTAAAAATGCTATTTTGAAGTGAAAACGAGTGGTGAAACAATGCTAAAAGCCGAAATCAAACCGAAAGTAATTTACATAAGTATAGCAAACACACGCGGGATTTTTTCACGGAAGAAATTACAATTTTAACATTTACATTTGGCTTCTTTGTTTTAACAAAACAAGAAAGTAGTGTCGAAAAAGGAAATAAATTCGAATAAAAGTACGTAAAGCGCGACAATGAAATAGTCGACTCGAAAACAACAGACATCGAAACGTCTAATCGCATAAAACACCTTGTTTTTTACTGTTTTTTTTTTTTTTTCTTTTTGCTTTTTATCGCTTCGACCGAAAAATAATAATGCAATGACCCCTTGGAGGTGCCTACGTACGAAATGTGTAAACATTCCGTCCGATAACCGCGGTATAGATTATGATAATTATAAAAAAAAACGGAAAAAATTATTCGACGTCTACGGCGGTCGTTATCCGAATACTTTCGGACTATTCGGACAATCGTAGTATTGTGTTTTTGTTTTTCGGTCGAAAATAAAAATGCGAAACGTTGGCATTGTACGGCCCGCAATCGTTGGCCGCGCCACCGGAATTTTTTACAGATATTTACACACACACGTTTTATTCTTATTTATAGAATAACAACACGGACGAACGCCGCAATATCGAACGCGCGGCGGCGGACACGAGAAATAATAACAATACTGTTTTCCGCGAACGAGTTTTTGATTCGGCGTACAGCAGACGAGAAACGTCCCGAAAGAGGCGCACGAAAATCAAACGAATAACAAAAAAAAAACCACCCGAACGGCAAATATATCATTATTATTTTATAATTTCGAAACGACTATTGTTGCGAATGATAAAATAGTTATTAAACGCGCCGCAGTGACATCTACCGGTCGAAGAGTGTACTACTATCGCACTACGGGTGGTACGCCCGTCGTAGGTCCCCCTATAACGATAAAAACGCAATCGGTCTGATAAGATAGCGAAAACGTCCATTATCAATCACGAGTGACCGTAATAAAAACAATAACACAGATCGTTTCGATTGTTTTCGTTTTCGTCGGAAATAATGTTTTCAAACACGTAAAAAAGAGTACCGGCGTTTCGATCGTATCGAGTCCGTCGTTCGGACAACCGTTTACGTGCGCGACGTCGCGTTGCTCGTCTCTCGTTTTTGCGATTTTTTTTTTTTTGTCCGAGTTGCGCAACTCGACGAAATGTCGAGAATAGTCATCCAGCAGTTGCTCTTCAGCAGAGCGAACTATTTGAACATCGTGAAAGCGCTGAACGTCACGCAAAATAGGTGCAAAGCGAGTAAATTCGGACACACGTACGTGCTCGTTCAAGAAGGAACGGACATCAGAGAACTCCCGTTGATCGTGCGTAACGTGTGCTGCAATGACATTTGCAGCGAGGGAAACAGCACCGTTGGTAGACACATTGACAGCAACGAGCTGGTGAAGAAATTGAACGATCTTAAGAACGAAACGGATCGCAAGAAAGCCGACAAGGAGATCGTGGACGTCATCCGAGGGTTTAAAAAGTGTTCTTCGGTCAAATCGCTCGTGGACTTGCTAGAAATAGTAATGCTCGACGAGGTAACGCCGACGGTGGCACTCTGCGCGTTGAGGAAAATAGTAGAATTGGAAAATTTTAAATTTCACCTGGCGACCAACAAGCTGTCGTCGATTTTGGACACCAGACCGAGTATAGACTATGCCAAGACTCCGATATTGGAAAAACTGCTTGAAATAATCATCAAAGGGGACGATCATTCGGCCGTCGTTGGAACGCTCGAGTTGGTGCCTATCGATCGCATACGAGTACTGCCGTCCGATATGTTTAAAAATAAAATATCCGATGAAATCATATGCAGAGTGACTGAGAACAAACTCAACATTGACGATTTGTGCCGATCGGTCGAAGCGTTTGCTAAATTAAACGAAATGAAAACAGCAGATCAACTTTGGATCGGAATCATGGACAAATCCGATCAAATAGACGAGAGCAACGTAATTAAAGTTTTCAGAATTTTGTACTTGTTGAAAAAAAGTCGAAAAACCATTATGAATATGTTAGAACGGCGCATAACACATTTCTGGCATCATCTCAGTACCGATGATTTAATAGAAATATTGTACACGATGCGATTGACCAAATGCAATTCTCGCAGTATCTTGAATACGACGTCCAGATGGATAAACACAAACATACACACAATGAGCGAGAATAATGTGGCTTCGATTATCAACGAACTGAACAGTTCTAGTTATGTAGATATCGGAATCATACGAGCATTAGAACGATACGTCAAAGCCAAACAAAGTACAATGAATAATCATGCGTTAATGGTGGATATTATGAAATACTGTTCTAAATTCAATATACGTTCTGAGAAAATTTTCGAAGGATGCGCCCAATACATGATCAATTGTGGTTCAAACCTGACTCCCACGCAGTTCAAAGATTTATTTTGCCCATTTGGTCAGCTCAACTACAAACCCAAGTCGGCTCTAGAATTTTGGATGAAAGTAGAGAGCATAATGAACAAAGAATTTCCTAATTTTAAAGGGAATGAAATAATAGATGTACTATTGTCTTGTGTTTATTTGGAAAAACATCCGTTGAACTTTATTCACAGAGTGATAAACACTTCGTTCCTACAACATTTGCACGACGAACAAGGTGAAAACGACTGCACGAATATAAAACTAAAGCTCATCGACCAGTGCATGACGCTGGAGTGTGACCATTATCGTGGACCCATTTTACCGAAAAGCAAACCTTCGAAAAGGATCTGGTGGGATCACAGAATAAAACGAGTCCTGAAAGATATCAACAGCAGTCTTGTGAATGTTTTTCAAGGGTACGCCGTTTCCTATTCAATCATATTGAGCCAACTGCCATTTATGAGCCTTTACTTGATCGACGGTTTAGTACATCCGGCCAAATTAGAAGTGAAAAGCAAATACGTTAACTTCAAGACAAATCCAGGCCTGTGCACTGCGATTCTAATTCATTTGCCCGAACATTACTGTTGGGAAAATGAAAATTTAATCGGTATCGAGTCCACGAGGATAAGGCATTTTAGAAAAATCGGACTGAACGTCATGTCCATAAGGTATGACAAATTGTTAGAACTCAAGTATCCCGCCGAACTGACGGAATACATCAACGATAGGTATACTAATATGGCCACTCCTTTGTAATGTTACTACGTCCAGAGAGAATAATTTACTATATATTTTCTTTTATGTATTTATTTTTTACTTACCAACCCGCAATGATCTTATGTAAAACTGTATTGTCTAATTTGAATCTAAATAAAACGAAAATTAGTATAATTAATGTAAATGTAATTTTTTCGTTTTGATTATTATTATTAATTTACCTTTCTATCCCGTGAAAACTTGCTTCTTTGCACATCAATTCACTGTCGGTGTTTTTTCCATACTGTAAAATAAAAAACAAAAATTAATTTTATTAAAATACAACTTTCAACGCCAATATCAAATTTAATATGATTTAAGACAAGCAACCGATAACAAAACAACTAATACTTTTAATATTTCAATATAATATATTATATATTATAATAATTATAAATTATATAAAATTAATAAGACAATTTTTTCTTAAGAATAAACTTCAAGTAAATTTTAAGCATTTTAAATTTTCACTTGGTCACAAATAATTATTATTATTTATTATATTTCAAACATGACATTAAAATAGTGTATTTTTATTTAGATAAAAAATATGTTTAGAGTTTTTTCCGTTAGATTTAATTATTCTATACGATGTGAATTATATAGAAATTAGAATTATAAAGTTATTGCTAGAATTTAATTCGAATTGGCCAAATTACTTTCAAATTCTACACCGTCGTCGTCGGGTGGTATCAATTACGGATTACGAATAAACATTTTTTTGTACCTTTGTTACAAATATTTACAAAATAAAAAATTATTTGTCGACATGAACTCGCTAAAGCAATGTCATGATGCAGAATTACTTATTAGTGGAATAATTTTAAAAAAAACAAAAGTAATTTCATGACATAATTTACAGTGAGAAGTTTGAGTATGAATTTTACTTCTTGCTGCTCACGTCGACGTGTCAGAATGTCGATTTCTTTTCGACGATGTGTATTTAGACATAATATACATAATATAATATATTTTATTTTTTAAAGCTTCGTTTTTCGGATTAATTCGAATGTCTAGTGGTATTTATTTTTTAATTATGGGCTAACCAATTAGGTAATAAATAAATCTTTAATAATAGAGATTATCGTCTATCGAGACTTAATTTTTTTTTTTTAACAAACATTGCCGCGTACGCGTGTAATCTTAAATCGCGTTGTGCAAGAGAAAACGAAATTAGGACATAAATCGTCCGTTTAGTAAGTAAATAAACGAACGATGTAAATACATTGTACTATACAAGCTACTTTTGTAACTAGCATGTTATTGTTATTGTTAAAAGCGATAAAAAAAAAAAAGGTATAATAACGATTGTGTCATACTCTTTTACACTGGCTACTCCTATTGGTAAACACGGTTAACGTTATGGGCGAAAATATTAGTAAACACTATTTAATCACCCGAATAAAATATTCGTGTTGTTTTCACATATTATTATTATTATTATTATTAGATATTATTATTTATGGCGCGTTGAAAATAAATTTCATAATTTAGCGTGGTTATAGCGAGGCGCGGCAATAAAAATAACGAAATAGTCACTAAACAGGCACTTAAATATCAATAAAAGTGCGCGTTTAAAATCTATGTATAAAACATTGAACGCTCGAAAGGTGGTGTCGTGTCTTATTGACATTAAGAGAGCCTCGTAAACTATAAATCTAAATGTTTATTTACAAATAAGGGGGGGGGGGCATCTCGGAAAATTCGAGTATAGGTAATTTATAGCGTCGTTAACGATTATTCGTGTAATTCCCTTTTTTTTTCTCTCTTCTTTTACTACTCATCGTGTGTGCTTCGTAAACAACAATCGTTACGAATTTTTTCAACAAACGATAAAAAAAAAAAAAGCAATATTTAAATTCTTTTATACTCGCGGACGACACGATAGTATAATATTATGTATTGTATTTCATTCGTAACCCATACCCGACTATATATAACACCCCGGGGTGAAGACGATTTTGGAAAATCTCGATAACGCGCCATATATATAGCTATATAGGTACGTATTTCCGGCGGCGCAGCGTACCTCCACCTATCTCTACGGCGAATTCCATTGGAGGTCGGCCCAACCCCCTATCTCGCGGTCGATACTCGAAAGCTCAGATCTCAGACCCTACCCCCACCCCTATTGTGTGCACCGTCACTCTCTGTTTCAACCCTCTGAAATAAGTTATGTGCGTAACGAATGTGTGGATAATGATATACGTATGTATTTGCTTAACGCGCATTATGCATTCGATATTGCACACTCGAGTCGCGTCGGTAACAGTGAGAGCGAGCGGTGCAGTGGAACGCACCAATAATAAAAACCAATTATAACAGCATACTATTATTATTATTATAAGTAGTAAATACTATATAAACGTATATTATTCGTTGTGAAAATGCATTGCTATAATAGATTTGGCAACAATGCGCGTTGTGTGTTTTTATGTGCACTTTATTGGTTCACATAATATAACGGAATAGGGTATTACGACAATAGTGTGCGTAGGAAAACATATCGTCGGTTATGCCTATACTCTCGCGGTTTACGCGATAAAAAATATAATTGGAAAACAATATCACTTACCAAAGTCAATATCACTGATGGTTTCAATGTGTCCAGTGTTTCGCCGAGCTAATGTGGTGTGTGCAACAAAAACCAAAAACATTCGTATCAATTTACATATTAATGTACAAATACCCTATATCTGTGTGTGCGTGCGTTTTAATGTCTAAAAGCAAAAACTATCACGAAAATTATGTATTTTGCGACCTAATCGCGGGGGACGGACGTTGTTCGATCGATATCGTTTTTATTTTTCCCAGCTAACATCATAACATTTTGCCAACGCAGGGGTGGATAAATGTGAATACATTTAATCCGAGTTGTCTACTATACGCGGCGTGTATAATATCTCACAGTTGCGCTTTCGACTTAAAGGTCAAAAACATTTGAGGACGAATATTCGCGTCCGAAATACAATAGTGTTATTATTTAGATCGGTAAAAAAATGTTTTCATTGATTTCGAACGCTCGCGAGATTATGACATTGTAATGGCGCTGATATTTTATAATCGTTGTTGTTATTACTGTTGTTAATCGATTTATCTATAAAATGTAAATAATTAAATTGAATTTCGAACATTTTACAACAATCTGAAACGGTTCGTGACTACTTATCGCTTATCTTGGCGAAGTTCAAATAAATTTCATAATTACTCGAGATATAATAGCATCATCTCGGTTCATTATAATAAACTCTAATCAAAAACACACGCTGCACGAATTAAATAAAACTCTCGACAACCGTATAAACATATTAATATGTTCGTGTAATAATAATTTAGTTGCACGTGGTAAATCGTTCGTATCCGCCCGGCGTATGCATGATGGGCGGAGATGCACAGAGAGGCTTACAAATATAGTCCTCAAGCCTCCCAGACTATTTTAAATTTCCAAGCTCGATTCATCTAATTATTTTACAGCCTAACCCCTACCGATGTATTATAGAAGAATTTATTATAAAACATAGTAATATAATAAACGCAATGGTTTCAGTCGATGAGAATTGGTATTATATTGTTTTTTTTTATTTATTATAAACTGTAATTTTTATATTCTATGTATTATTATCACACAATAGGCATGATGTTTACGATAAAGAGAACAAAAGCATTTTTTAAACATTTATATGGTTATGCAAATTTCAAGTCTATTAAACCGTACTCGAGCTTGAATTTTAACAAATTTAGCCCCACCCCCCCCCCCCCATATGGATAAAGCGTCGCGACGACTCGAAAACAAATTTTAAAAATTAAAAAAAACACCTATATAGTCCGAAGGCTACTGAAAACGTCTCGTAAAAAAGTAATACGACCACCGCACATTCGTACTGGGAAATTTTATGGGTAAACAATATATTATAATAATAATACTCCGCTGTCGCGTTATTACCGTGTCCGCGTACGATGCGTCTTCGACTTTGTACAAACACTTGTATTCGTTCAAGCTCAATGGCTTTCCCAACCACACGTAGTGTGCCTCTTCGACCCTCGGGAAAAACAAGTGTGTCCTGCCGGTGGACACGTGTATCAATCCGAAACAGTCCGGTTCGCCGACCCCAAACGTCCAATGGAAATACGGTTCCTGCATGTGTGAAAAATCAAAACGTTAGTGTTGGCAATCGACGTCGTCGTATCAAATATTATCATCGCGTTTAACAAGCTGCAGAAATAGCCTACGCCCTACGCCCTAGGACCCTGAAAAACCGTCGTCCGGCGCCAGTGTTCAGATATATATATATATATCGTCCACGGACTTTATATAAGCTAATATATAAGAGATATTATCTCTGAAATATATTATATTATTACAAGAGGTAACGCGCGAAATGTTTATATTATTAACGTTTCGACGAGCATTAAAATAATACGAGTGTGTGTACGTGCGTCAGAAATCAGGCGCCTTGTTGTGTAACATTGAAGTAATTAACATGCATGCGTGTGAGCGTTGTGCTTTTAAAAATAATTATCGTAACTATCGACCGAGTTCGGAGCCAGTCTATCTCTATATTTTGGTCGATAGTGATAAACTGACGTAAACAAAAAAGGCATAAACCTTGAATCGAAAACACGTAGACAACATAACATCAAACAGTACACACTGTTCGGCCTGTTCTCGTGTTTACGCGTGAAAATAATAAATACTATAGACGGATTATCATATTACATAGGAGCCCTACCGTTTAGACTTTTGTAAATTTTTAATGTCGTTGTTGTTGTTGTTGTTGTTGTTATTTTTTTACATAACGTTGTTTATAAAGACGGATGTTTATGTCGTCGTTAAATAACGAAGAAGAATAACCTATCAGAACGTTATAAAACCTAGATACCCAATACCACTATATAGTATTACGCTATATTTTATAAAATAAAAGACACAATTATAATAAACAACGATATTTATACTTTACATCGAAACAGAAATGTTATTATTTATAGTTGGATGAAAAACAACAACAACTCTTTAGAATTCTGGGACAATGAAAAAACTTGCGTTTATGTATTTTAATATTGTTTCTACGGTAAGTGGTACAGGTATAAATTATTGTAATTCTCGATTTAAAATATAAGTATTAGTTTTTAGGTAAATATGACGTGTTTATCCCATTGACCCAGTACTACATTCTAAATCATGTGATTGTGGTATGCCGAGCAGTATTTTGTGAACCAAACGGTACTGCACAGATGAATATATTATTAAACTTTTGGCCGTGTGGTTACTGGTTACTAGTTACTTTCATGTCATGATAGTTTTAAGGCAAGATTATAAAATCGGTATCATTTATGGTACTATGACATTAAATTTTCCAACTCCTTCAAAATAAACACAAATGACACACTTTAAACCGTGAACCGTAAAGTTTCTCTAATTAATTTACAAACTCAACAATAAAAAAAAAACCTCAGTACCCTAAAAAAGACCCTAAAACAATATTGCTTGAAATTAATGTTTATTAGGCATTATTATCCTTTAAATTCTCATCCCGAACGCACATTTACCGAATTAAGATTCGTTAGAGTTCTCTATTTATTATGTCGTAAATTAATAAATAAGAATAAAAAAAATGTTACTCTAACATTACCTAATATGGCACTAAATCCCAAGTTCATCCATACAACAATATTATTTATATCAAAGAAATGTACGTCTAATAATGCAGCCGAACTAAATTTAATTTGAGTTTGCGAAATATCTCTTAAATTTTTTATATGTTTAATTTTATGCGAAGGTTTAAAGTTCATGTAATAAAAATACAATAATATAATACTATCAATCTTGATTTCATCTTCTTTTTTTTTTTTAAGCCAACAACATTCTTTTACTGTAACCCCGTCCATATTATACCGAGATAAAAACGTGAAATTGATTATTAGGTAGTTTATATCAATTTTATTTACAGCAAAATATTTTTCAAACCATTAAAATTACTTTGATGAATAAATATTTCTAAAAACATTAAATTTATTAGACGAATAAATATATTTATTTTTTTAAGTTATACATCATAACGTTTTAATTATATATTAAATACTCCTAGAGTGATCAAGAAGATATCTGCTGATTAATATCTAATAAAAAATATCCAAATAAATATCTAACGATTCTAATGTAACCAAATGGATACCTAGTCAAATTTTAAAGGTTTTTTTTTTTAAATTTTTACCATCTAACTAATCTATTCATTCACCTACTAATATGAATTTTAGAGTAATATTAAAAATTGCTTTCAAACAGAACACAAGATTCAAATGCTTTGTTTAACTATAAGTTAAATAAAAATTTTAATATGTTGTTGGATTTAATATATACCGACATTAACGACCACGGATAGTATAAATTAAAATAGGCAAGTTATAAAAGCAATCGAGTTGACAAAATTGCACATGACCTCTAAGACATAAAAACACTACCGAAAAATGATTGAAATGTTTTTATCAAACCAAAGTGTCCAAATACCTTAACGGCATACAAATCACAAAAATTTTAATTTAAAAGGAAATAATGACGGTGAACTTAAAATAAGAGTGGATAATTCATTCAATCATAAACACAATGTGTCTTATAGAAGGACGTTTGAAGAAAATAATCTGAAAATTCATTGACATCGTGGTGAGCTCACCTCGTCGGTATTCCGAGAGTAGTTTTTAATTTTTAATATTTTTGAAATATTTATAATTAAGAAAAACGGTTAGATAATAATTTGTAAAATATTTAAATGTAAATAATTTGGTGCTGGTTTCAACGGTCTACGTTTATTTTATTATATAATAATGATAAAAAAAAACCAACGGCGCTCACTCAACGCCAATGGTTACATAGCGATACCGATGACGGGTGTAAACGCGGCTCGATTAGAATTTCTACTACATAATACCAACGGACGAATTCAAATTTACCTGCCTGAACACGTAGTCTACGTCGGTGTTGTAATGCGATACGTTCGATCCGCTTTGTAGCAACACGTATGCGTCTCCGTCCACGACTTCCGACAGCCGTGTACAAAGTCTTTGTCTGTTGAGCCCGTACAACTCCATGGGCACCGACAACGTGTGTTCTCCCAGACTGAACTTGCCGTCCTGCCTGACGAAAAAAAATTATAAAGATTTATAAGATTTCGGAAAAATAAAACGCGTTTAGTGACAATATCGAATCGTACCTTATGCACGTCATTGTAACGGTGTCGTCGGGTTATTTGGTTTTTTGCTCTCTCCAAACCGAACGCTCCGATTGAAACTCGACGTGTTCCTGGTTCTCGAATTGCTCGAAGCGAATCGAATTGTCCGTCAATATCCGTCCGGACAGCGTTTTTATTGACACAAATAAAAAATAACGTCCCAATTATTATTTATTGTTACTATAATATAATTATGCGTTGAAAACCGAAGAGAAAAGAGAATAATAATTGTAACGACGACGTGAAATAATATTTACACGACGACGACGCTGATAACGGTTAACGGCGGTTGATAACAGTGACCACTCGAGTGTGTCGTCGATTGAGCTGATAACCGTTCACAGTTGGAATGGGGCGATGACGATATTATTTCGCGTCGAGTTGGTTTGTTAATAAAATTATAATAAATATTATTGTGAATTGTTTTACCGTAGTTGGGCAATTGGCAACCGTAAAGGCTTTTCAATCGCGAAATCACGCGACGAAATTTTCGCTGCGGCAGGGGGGAAGTGGACTTATAAATAAATCGGTCGCGGCGTTCTCTTCCACTCGACTTTTTGAATATCATTCTCGATTCGCGTGACAAATCTAGTCGATCGAACGAAATGGGTATACCAATTACCAGGTCGAACGCAATCGGTGCAAAATTAAGAGTATTTCTTTTTCTCCCCGCGGGCATACCGATAAAAAAGGATTTCGAGCAGGACGTGAAAACCGTGTGTCTCGCCGTCGAGTGTCCTGCGGCAAATGACGAGTCCGTACGGGCATTCCGATAGCGCGCGACATTTAGAAAAAACAAAAATATTTTGCGACGTTTTCAATGACAACTATTTTCGACCGTCTACCGCCGCCGCCACGTTTGTGTCGATTTGGACTCGAGTGCGTCGCCCGCGAAATCGTATCCGCTCCGCCCCCGGATTTGTGACGAGTTCGATTTTTTCGAGCCGATCGCCTCCCTCGGGAGGTCCTCTTTTCGCGCGACTATAATATCCTTAATATTAGGAGGAGCTCTCATCCTTGACCGGCGACGGAAAGTCGTGTGTTTTCTCCAAAGCTGTAAACGTAAAAGGATTTTGATTTTCGACCCCACCGTTTGGAATGAACGCGTCGCGACGAATTTTATTTTGAAAATAATCAACAACGATTCGCCGCGATCGCGACGACGTTTCTGTTTTCGTCTGAGCAAATGTAAACACGTCTCGATTTCAAAAAAAAACACAACACCACACACGTTGCGTTTTAGTTTCGTTTTGTTTTTGTTTTTCGTGTAAACAGAAAGTTTACAAACCGCGTTCGTCGTCAAATTAAAAAAAAAAAAAAAAGCGTTTCGAGTTTCCGTTTTATTTCCGTTGTGACAATTTGATTCCCCTCCTCCCGACACATCAAACGGCACGATGAAAACATAATATTTTAAATCCTGCAGAAATCACTCTCCTGGTGTTTTTTTTTTCCAATGGAAACATCACACAAGGAGCAAACCCCTAAAAATGTACACCCTTAACATACCCATTATTTTCAACGTACTGCCGGGTAGCTCGTCGGCTATGTTTTAACGCGATCGGATAAAAAGTTCAATCGTTTTCGACTGGTATTGAATAACATACGTTGATATAACAAATTCCACACGACTATACTCTTTCGACGTCATTCGACATAATATTCAGTATTCAGTTGTTTGTTTTTTTTTTTCTTCGCACGATTAATTATTATTTCAATCGTACTTATTGTGTTATCGTCATTCGACATTGTCAACGACGGTCTAAATGTTCTCTCTTTTTTTCCTAGTTAATCATAATAAAATATATCCGATTCATAATCATAATCAACGTTGTATTTTGTCATAGCAATAATATGAATGATTCCTATTTATTATACTTACTGCACAACTTATTCTTGCACGAACAGCTCTCGATTAATGATGTACACACAACGTCAAGTTTTCCAGCGTTTTTAAGAGTTCAAGAGTCTACAATAATAATAATAATAATAACAATGTGACAAAAACATGTTATTGTAAAAAATAGTAAAAAAAAAAAACCAACATAATGATAAATTTGTCAATAAATTTTCCCTTATATTGTTAAACCTAAAAATACAGTTAAAACAACGAAAAAAAAAAAAAAAAACAGTCTCCATTCATAACTAAATTTATACAAAAAGTACCTATTTTAAATCACCGTTTAATTAAATTATTATACTATACAAGGTTTTGTACACGATCGTTATAAAAACTATTTATTTTTTTTTCTCTATGATATATTATAATATTATAATAGATAGATAAATAATATTACCACAATAATAATAATAATAATAATAATAATTTACATGAACAAGAGATGAATTTGGCATTTGATAAGGTATTATTCAGGTTAGTACCTCTAACGATGATGATGATTATTATTATTACGATTAAAACTATCGATAAAAAATCACATTGTTTTTTTTTTTTTTTTTTACAACATTTCATCGAGCTGACGACACACTATTAAAATATTGTTGTATGAATAAAGAAAATAATGATACTTTCACTTACTGTAAATCAAGATTTTTGGTCAATGGGTATTGGTCCATTCACTTGAGTTATGCACACACACACACACACACACACATGTCGTCGTGTGTGTGTGTTTACAATACACATAATAATATATAGACTTAGATTTTAATAACAATATCAGGTTTTAATGATATTTATCGAATTACACAGTTTTGATAAAAATAAGAACAGAGAAAAAAAAAATAAAAATAACTTGTACATAATATCATTTTTCGTACGTTAGAAAACAATATAAATACGCCAACTACATGGATTTTAAATATAATAATAATAATAATAATAATAATAATAATAATAATTGCTGAATGCTGACTAAATAAAACAAACAGTCCATAATAAAAATTTGTTGAAAAAAAAAAAAAATAAAATAAAATGATACAAAACATGCACAACATATCGCATATACATGCGCGCGATTGAATACAATAATAATAATAATAATTATGGAGATGTTATCGTTTACTCACGTAAACTACCCGACATATAGATTTTCAGTTATTGAATTTTATTTACACATTTTGAGTTGTATTAGGTATACGGTAACTTTAAAACACTATGGCCAACTCTCGGCACTACGATATATTATGTTATATTAATTAGTATTCAGAAAGACATTGAGCTCGGATTGAAAGTTGTTTTTTCTCTTCTAAACTTAAAATACACGATGACACCGATAAAACAACAGTTTGAATAGGTCGAAAACAATGATATTATCGTCGAGTGTGTAAAAAAAGAAGTAAAAATGTCAAATTTGATGGCAGACGAGAAAAAAAACATTTAATCATACAAATATCATGAACGAGAACATTTCAAAATGTGATGCGAAAAATGTTTAGCTAGTTTATGTACACATAAAACGTGTATTGATGATGATTGCCATAAAAATATAATATATAAATAATTATTCGTTGTTTTATAAATATTAAATCGAAAAACATTTCATTTTTTTGTACAGTGATTTTTACAACGTTAATAATGTTGTACGCGGTAGAAACTATTTAACAAAACCTTCCGAATCGATTGAAACATTCAAGTCGACCGGGGGGTTTGACGGGGGAAATTGGAGTTTTCGACTAGATACACGGCATGGTCTAAAGAGCTTTGTAGAGGAGAGAAAATCATTGTGTGGTTGAACGACATTGCACGTTTGATTTGCGATTGCGGTAAGTCGACGATCATTTCTGGTAATAGTTAGGTACTTATTTATGAGAGAAACGCATAAACAATAAATACTGAACGGCTGATACGATACAGCCTAATAACAATTTTACAAAAAGGAACCAAATAATGACAGAGCACGCGATAACGACGACGACGACGGCGGTTCAACATAATCTAAACTTAGGGCTCCTGGAAGACTCTTCATCAGATTCGTAATAGTACCTCTGCTTGGGCGACAGGCCGATCTGCAGGCGGCGGACGGCTTCTTTGATTAGGCTGCCCTCCCGCAACAGCACCTGGAGCATTTGGTACGGGTCGTCGTTGGCCTCCTGGGCAGCGTCGTCGTCGCACCGACACGGCCGCCGGTCGGAGCACACGTCGCACGCCGTCGGCTTGGCGTACGGCTTGGAGCGGGCAAAGTGGGTGCGGTGACGTCTCGACTTGAACCCGGACAGCCGCAGGTTTTCTTTGATCTCGGACACCAGGTGCTCGACGTCCAGCGACAGCAGCTTGGGCTCGTCGGCCGCGGCGGCGGCGGCTGCGGCGGCGGCGTTGACGTTGGCCGCTGCGGACGTCATCATGTCCCTGCTGGGCATCGTCTCGCACATTTGGAGGAAGTGGTCAGCAGCAGTGGTCGGCGGCGCTGCGCATAACACACGGGGCGACGACGACGACGTAGCGCGGATCGCGTTACCGAGGAAAACGAGACACAAACGAAATAGAAGAAACGCGAAAGTTTTTTTTTTTTGTTTTTGATTACAATAAAATAACACTCGCGCGCAGCACACCACACACACACACAACGACGACGACGACGGACGTAAATATAATATTATATTATTATTATAATATTCAAATGGAGAGAAGAAAAAATAAAATGTTATTATTACTATTACTATAATATAGCGGTGTGTTCGATGCGACCGAGGAACGAATGAGTGTGTGTGTGTGTGTGTGTGTGTGTTTGATATTATTATTGCGAGAGCTGAGCCTCGTACACACACAGGACTACCGGCACTTTGGCGTAATCGGCGGCGGCGGCGGCGGAGGCGGCGGGGTGTGTGTGTGTGTCTCCGTCTCTCTCTCTAGAAATGGATCGGCGCGACGGCGGGGGGGATGGGCGAGAGGTGGAGGAGGAGGAGGAGGAGGAGTTGCGACGCGCGCACGCGCACGAACGGACGGCGACTTCGGTCCGTGTTATTGTTTTGGTGCCAATATACACGCAGACAAAACAGTGTCGTTGTGTGTGCGCGCGCGCGCCGCCGCGTTCGTGCGCGTGCGCAAACCACGTAAACGTCACACGCGCAATGTTATGTCGTCGACGATGACGATAATGTGTCGGCAGATTTTCCTTTTTCCCGATCCTTTGCGACGAGTTTCAAAGTTCCTTTGAAATGTTATTATCGCGCGGGTTACGACGACGACGACGACGACGATCGATCGACGGCGGCCGGCGCTGGACGGAACGCGAGACAAAACGGCTGCAAAAGACGACGAAATACGATATAATATTATACTCTCGACGCGGTGGAAACGCCGTCGGTTTCGGCGATAATATTGTAATAAATATTTTTTTTCGTTTCGCTCTCCGCGACAGGTCGGCGGCGGCGCACGGGTAAAACGACGACGGGTACGCGTATGGGGCCAAGGTTATTTCGTCAGCCGACGCGACCAACACCACCGGCGGCAGCAGCGGCGGCGGCGGCGGCGGCGGTGGGAGAAACGTAAACACACAACAGCCTGCCGCCGCCGCCGCCGCCGCCGAACGGTATTAATTCCGTGCAATTGTTGTTGTTTATAAACACCGCGCACGGTCCGGCAACGTCGCGTTCGTCGCGCCGCGTCGTCCGGGCGTGCGGCGTTGCCAAGTTTGCTCGCCGCCGCCGGTCGTTTCACCTATGAATCGCGCGAAACGAGGAGGAGGGCAGGGCGGAGTCCCGGCCGCCTTTTATTATTATTATTGTAGTATTTTTTTTAATAATAATTACTATAATATATTTGTTGTGTACGAGAACGACATAAAAAAAATATTAACGACGGCCACCGCGATATTATTATATTACGAGAATGGGAGGGGGGGGCCGGCGACGTAAAAAATTATTGTTGTTTTTTTTTTTTTTTTTATTCGTATGTAGAGCAAAACAAAAATCTATAAGTCGTCTTTTCGTGGCTTTTTTTTTTCCATCGTTTTCCGACTTGCCGCGTAAATAATAAATAATGAAATCCCGCCGCCAATATAACGCTACAAAAACTATGTCGTTTTCGACTTTGTCCGCTTGGAATATTATCGCGTTGGAAAAACGAGTGACGAAACCACAAATTTTGTCGACGGTGTGTGTATATCACGAGTTATGCGCTGAACAATTCATTACTTTAATTCATTTTTCAAACTTTCGTATCGAAAAAATCACACCGAAGTATTTTGTCTCTAAAGTATCGTTTTTTTTTCACTACAAAGTCCGCGACGTCCGAGTTCCATGATCGATTCTTGCCCTCAGCTTCTCTCGCACAAGTCGACGAAAACAAAACTAAATGCCGATTCGTAAAAACGAGATGAACAAATACCAAAAACACGGTATGTTTTTGTTTATTTAAAAACGATTCGAGCACAAAGATCGCCGATACGCTGAATGTCACTGACCGTCGGAACGTCGTTAAATCAAATGAAATATCGATTTAGAATCGAAACGGGACATGCTAAACGCGAATGATTTACAGAGTTTGCACAGTAATATTATCGACGACGTATGAAACGAACACGAGTCGATGTCGTGAACAACAAGAGGTTTCGAGAAAAAATCGTGTGTAATTTCGATCGATCGCGCGACTTTCAAACGACTATAGAGTTTGGCGCCTGGTATATGCGAAAAACGCATACTCTTTGGCTCGTGTGTGCCGATCAATATGCAGCAGCAGCTGTACGTACACACACACACACACACACACACGTGATGACTAGTAATAATTAGTAATAATTACATATTATTGTCGGAAAATCGTCTTACTTCGCAGCAGTGCGAGGGGGGGGGGGAGGCGATCACAGAGCTGGCCACGTCTCAAGGTGCGTCCTCGCCTAACAAACATTTGGGCAACAAACAATTGTTCGTCGAACGTTTGCCATACATTTTATTAATGACAACAAACGTTTGTTCGTAATTTTGTTGTTCGCTGTATGTTTTGAAACTATTTTAATTACTTATAACTAGAGTTGGGATGTCGATGGCCTAAAAAACGCACAAAAATGCCCTGAAAATAGTGCGAAAATGCCCTGATAACTTCAAAAAACTAATTGAGTAAGTGAAAAAAAATGTATTTATATCAATATTATGTAACACTCAAAGTCTCAAACAGTAAATCCGAATCCGCAGTTAGACTTTAAAATTTGAGAAAAATGCCCCACATTGTATAAACAACTACGAAAAATGACCTAAAAGATGACCTAAAAAACGACTGAAAATGCAAAATAAAATTAAATCAAGGGAGCACGAAACAAATTTTCTAGCTAGGATAGCGTTGTATAGAATCAAAGGGGGGGGGGAAATGCAAAAGTCATCAACATCCTAACTCTTACTTATAACACTAAATTTATAATTATTTAAATATAAGAGGTACATCGGTAAATAAGTACAAACAGACGTGCAAAACGTTCTGGCTCGGCGAGCGAATTTGTTTAGAAACACGTGTCCATACATCGAACAAACGTTCGTTTTTCAAATGTTTGTTAAGGCTATTTATGATGATTTATATCGTAGGAAACGTTTCGCGGCGATATTTCACAACGTAATTCGGTTGATTTTCCAATAGGAAAACGGTAATAATTATTATCGACGAATGTGTATGGTAGTCGTTTAAATAGCCATCAAACCGGAGCCGTTGTGGTCGGGCGAGTGGCCGGGAAATCTTGGCGCGAATATTTAAAGGAATTTCTCTCTCGCCTCCGGGCGAATAATAAATTATATCGTAATCCACTATAAACAAACGTCGTCCGGTTCATTAGTCGAAATATCTACGAAATAAATCGCTCGGAACGCGCGCGCCGCACGCGTTATTTTAATAAACCGCGTACAGGGTGTGTTGTATACCTAACCGCGAACGAGACATATTTCACAACTTATAGTCTGCTTTATTCGTCCGGCACTTGGCACGCGCGAAAACGTGGAATCCGTGTGTGACAATTATTATTGTGTATTATTATTATCGTATATTATTACCTGTGTGGTAGCGACACACATTGCCGACCACCAGAAAGAGCGTTTGTTATTATTCACGCGTAGTAAAAATAAACCTCCGCGCGAATATTATTCGTAATAATAATAATAATACTATGCATAATATTCGAATCATCGACACGTACGTATATTTTTCGAGTTATCGCCGTAATAAATAACGGTAATAATTACTTTGAAATTAATTTTCGACATACGTGGCCGTAGGTTTTTATTTTATTTTTTTCTTCTCGTGATATTATAATAATATGCGCATAAAGTTTTGCGCTCGCGTTCGTTTTATTCGGCTCGTTATTTTTCATTAATATTATAAATACGAGTACGACGCGCTCCTCGAAATCATATAATATTATTATTATATATTTATAAAAAACGTTGAAATCGACCGGTCAAAAGAAGTAAAGAAATCAACGCCGAGCAATCGCCGTTATCGAAATCAATTATTATTTTTATAGCCGTTATTATTAGCGGACGTACGTACGATAATGGGGAAAAAAAAAAAACCGTTTCAATAGTAATATTATTAATATTATAATACTATCTCTGATGATTTATCGAAATTCAAACAAATCGATTTTTACAAACGTCATGTTATTATTATTTTACGCTTTATAATATTTTTCTCGTATCGCCGACGGTTTTTATTAAACGCACCGCACCGACCATAATAATACGCGTCCCCCCTCCGAACAGTCGTTAATAGATAAAAAAAAAAAACGTTATTACCCGTGACGAATGGCCAAACAGTAAACACCTAAATAGTATCTTCGAATGTTGTTCCTATTCCTATAATAATATTATCGAATCGCATGTAAATGCGGTTTTGGCGCGTCCGTCGTCGTGTGTTGACATTACGCGCGCGCGTTATTACACGGCGCGACGTACACGCAATTAAAACTCGATCGTGGAAAACTGCTTTTCAGGCTAAACGATATTTTAATTATTATAATATTATTATACGAGATAATGAGAGCTCCGAATTCTTTGATTTCTCGTAGAGTTGAGATTAGCCCTTCGAACGGTTCTCAGGCGCCCCCCTCTGAAAAATTAACCATTTTAACCAATTTAATTATTACCATTGATGTGAGATTATATCACTCAAATCGAAAATTACAATATACAAGGTTTAATTATCAGACCAGTCCTTTTATATGCGTGTGAAACATGGCCAACGACTAAAGGAGACGAAGACAAATTAGCAATACTCGAAAGAAGAACGTTAAGAAGAATATTTGGGCCAAAAATAAATAACACGACACAACAATATGAGAAAAGGAATAATATAGAAATACAACAATAATTATATAAAGAGCCAGACATAGTAGCAGTATTAAAAAATAGGTGAATGGCACGGGCCGGTCGTGTATGGAGGTCAAATGGTCTTATGAAAGAGGTTTTAAAATGGAAACCCCAGGGGAAAAGACCACTTGGCAGGCCGAAACAAAGGTGGATTGACAAGGTGGCGAAGAATTTGGCAGAGATTGGAATAAGAGATGGAGAAACAATAGCACAGGACAGAGACAGATGGAAGCAAGTTTGTGTTGCGGTAATGGGCCTCAATGGCCTTTAAAGAAACCGATGAAGAAGAAGAAGATGTGAGATTATAAATATTAGTATGATAAATACCATGTATTTGTTATTATTTTTAACCTATTCGTGAATAATTATGGTTTAATTTCGGAGTTGTTATGTGAATAATTAGCGTCTATATTTAAATTATCAATATAAATCGTTTCGAAAAGTCGAAATCTCCTCGGAAACGTGTTCATGCCCGACTAATTTATCAGAAATTCACGTCGTATGGCAGGACTAAACGTCAGAGTCCCGTCGAAATTCGTACAGGACGGGGGAAATTCGTACTTCACACGTCCTCCTCGCGCCCGTATCAACACGAACGACGACGACGTCACTGTTTCGTTTCGTCCGACCCCGGAGTTCGCAGCACACTCTCGCGCGGCCTAATAAGACCTATGACTTATTATAATATAAATTTTTGCGTCTAAACAATCGGTTTACAAACACACGAACGATTATTCGTATTGTTATTTAACCCGCGTTTATTCTTTATTGTAATATACGAGAGAGCCCGCTATTTACTTTGGCGAGCCAGTAAAAAAAAATTATCACAACGTTATCGCCGAATTTATATTTTAATTAATCTAATAGACGGTCTGCTGCTGCTGCTGCTGCCGCAGCACGCCATCGTAATATTATAATATAATAATACGTGTGTACGATTTATAGTAATTATTAAACAAACGTACGCGTCGCCCGACGACGACGGCAATTATAATATTAATACCCGAAAACATGGCGCGATGGTAATGTATGCGCGTAATTATTATACCGAAAAACCGACTGAAAATATTATCGACCGCGCGGCCAACGTTTTATTTGCCGAGTTTCTCCGATCGTATTATCTAATTAAAAAAACGTACGAATTAAACCGCAGTTTAGAAACGCGTGCGTATTATGAAAATATTTTGGGGAAAAATAAAAAAACCGTTCGTATCGACCGGTGTGTATACAGAGCGTATCGCGCAAAGTCCGAGCGCACTTTTCGCCCGTCGTCGTACGTATTATTTTCGTCGCGCATTGTTGTTCACTGCTACTCGAATCGGAATACGTTATATGTATATCACTAGGGCTCGGAGGAAGTCGATGACCTAAAAAAAAAAACCTTAAAAAACCTGATTCGAAAAAGTATGAATAAATCATTTTGAAAACGATGGAAAACGACTGCGGGAAAAACGACCCGACAATAATTGAGGCGTTGACATGGAAAAGGTACCAAGTCAAAAAAAAATCAATTTTTTGTTTTTTCGTTGAAAAGGTACCTACTAAATACATATGCCAATGGCCTGGAAAAAGAACTAACTCAAATTTCTTTAAATATTAGTAATTACGTTGAACACGAGAGTTTTTGGACGAAAAATACCATGCATTCTATCGAGATGTTTGTAAATAAAAAATAATAAATAAAGAATATTAATACACATATTATTTATAAATATCAATTATTATATTTTCGTTTTTAATTAAAATTAAGTCGTAAGCATTTAAGTGAGAAATTTGTGTTAAAAAAAGTTTTTTTTCGAATAAAAGGTTTACAATATGCTAAAATCAGTTTTTTCCTTCTCCTGTAAAATTTGGTTTTTACGACTTGGTACCTTTTCCATGTCAACGCCTCAATTATTATTATTCGTCTAATAACGAAATAAAATGACTTTGGTTACGAAAAAAAAACCGTGTAAAAAAGTGACTCGTTTATCGAGAAAAAACCATTTTTTTTTTTATTGTTTACGACTATTAACTATATATAGGTTCGTAACACTGACAACAATAACCCGAGTGTTTAAAAGTTAAAATAAGATTATAATATAATATCATTGAATTTTATTATGATAATATGTTCACAAAACAAAAAAAAAAACATTTAATGTAAGAAAACTTTGTTAAATTTTAGTAAAAATGACGTAAATTATCATAGAAAAAAGGATTTTAAATGAGAAATAAAGCCCAAAAATGTCGTTGGACCGTCTAAATGTCAGATTTTTAGCTCGACCGATTAGAAAAATGCCAAAATCCATCGACTTCCGAGCCCCAAAATAGGTATTTTTGAAATCCAAGTTCGATCTCGCGAGAGACGACGACGCGTAGACGTTGAGTTTAGAATGTTGTCAAATAATTATAAAAAAAAAAAACGATAAAATATTATAATACGACGATGGCGCCGCCGCCGCGCCGCTCTAATGAAACGGAGACGAAAATGTCAAACACATAATATTATTATTATTTGTAATCTGTGCGATGTTCAACGTTGTGCGGCGAGCGTACGCACACACGGGGGCGGTTTTGATAATCGAACGCGAATAATATTCTACCGCGTGACTAATACGGTCAATATTGTTCTGTCAATTTCAGATATTATCTGATGGAAATTTAAATAAACTAAATAAATTAACCGATAGCTCTCTCTCTCTCTCTCTACACGACGTGTTATCAACTATAATTCGTGTAAAAAAAAAAAAAAACGAAGAACAGACTGCAATAAAAACAGGGCGTCATATTTATCTTATCGTTTCGAACGCTGCTGTGGGCGAATTATATTATATTATTTGTTATTACTACTATTAAAAATCCAATTATTTCATAAAAAGAGAATAAAATATTATAGTATTGTTTTCGACACTTGGACGACGGGCCTCTTTTTTAGCCCCGACTTGGCCGTCGTCGGCAGGTTGGGCTTTTAGAAAAAAAAAAAAAAACGCATGGACAAGGCTTTTAAAATAAAAAAATCGTTTTAAATCCGTATGAAAATAGAAACACGCGCCAGCTTTGACATCATAATATTATATAGGAGGAAATCGTCTCTCGTCACGGCGAAATCGGTTATTATTAGAACAACAGGGTGGCCGCCGATCGAAAGAAAACCGTTCAATAAAAATAAATATCTGTGCGTTTTGTTTTTTTTTTTCAAATATAATTTTAGTATTTGAATTCTTTTGGACCCCTCCCAGAAATAGGTCAAATATAGGAACGCCGGTGTACGAGGAGGATCTCATGTTACGACAATAATTATTACGATGGTCGAAAATTATATCGACGACGACGACGACGTCCGGAAACCGCGAAAACCGCGCGAGCACTCGAAATCGAAATCGAATTTCAACAAGAGCCGGTAAGACACGAGTATGATGGAAACTGGTACCGAACGAACGAATTGCAAAACTCGAGAAATCACTCGTTTCGTCGAAACACGAATATAAACGCGCTTGCCGGAGGAAATTAATCGTTATCCTTTTCGACGTTATTATTGGAAGAACTGCTCGTACTATAGTGTGTCGAGGACGCTTCGATAAATTCGAAATCTATTTTGTTCCAACGATTTTTACCACTACTTGACGAAATCAATAATAAAGTCGTCGGCAAAACCGATCATGATTTCGCCCTCGTACACGGATAATATTATGATATTCTGTTAAAAAAAAAAACGGCGTAGCCCATCACATTTGTTGGGGGGGGGGGGCGCAGTGGTTACCAAAGCGGCGGCGGTAGAGCGAGTATACGATGCGCAAGTGGGCTGGGGTTCGACGATAGTCCTACATTTTTGTGACAATTCATTGCGCGGCTTGGTGGGAGGGGGGAGGAGGTATATTTTGGCCGCCTTTGATTGCACAGTTTATTCTCTACTACGCGATAAAACGTAAAAACTACTAGTAGTCTAGTATAAGGCCAACTATAATATTATATCCACATGGTATTCGAATTCGGGCACTCGGCCAGGCCGAGACGAACACCATCACCGCCTGCGCGCGCATTAGACCGATTCGCACCGAAACTATTATAATAATAACGCGGCGCAAAGTACCTATATAAATATATACGAGACGTACGCGTTTTAACATAATATTTTTAAACGCATTGTGTGTGTGTGTGTTCGCAAAGACCCGAAAGAACGAAACGAAAACCGAACAACTGTCGAACCGCGCGCGCGCGCAGACGATTTCACCGAAATTTGAATACACACAATGAGCCGCTAATACCGCGCGTGTCTTTAAATACATTACTGCTATACGCGTACGAATAGGTAATTCTTCTCGGCCGCGTCGACGAAAATGCAAATATAGATAGATCTCTACGACGACGGTGTAAATAAAAGAGGCGTGGCCAACGGGTCATTTCCTTTTCGGAGATTATCGTGTCATGTAAATTCAAAATCCGTCGGATATATTATCGTCTCTATAATATAGCCATTGTGCGCGCCCGTACAAAACGGCCGATTTTCCGTCGATAAACGAACTATTTATTTTCAATTCGATATTGTATTTCAAAGAACAAATACAAAACGTCTACTGTGTACCATCAGCGATTCGGCCCGACTAATGGGTTGCGCTGCTATTATTACAGTGGCGGAAAGACGAAGGCCTCCGACAATTCGACTTGGAAAATTACAATTTGACCAAAAAAAAACCACGTAAAAGTGTTTGTTTTCAGTTGCATATAATAATTGAATATGTTATTTTACTCGATAAAGTCGTTTAAGTGTGGAATTTCAACTCGAAATGCGTATGAAAATGAAATAAAATTTTCACCGGATTTAAAATGATCTGTTTTGATAAATAACCTGATTTTACGATTGATTTAATTATGAAAACAATTCTTCAACGTTTATAAAATAATTGTAAATAATCGAATTCGGACCAAAAAAACCACGTAAAAGTGTTTGTTTTCAGTTATATATAATAATTGAATATGTTATTTTACTCGATAAAGTCGTTTAAGTGTGGAATTTCAACTCGAAATGCGTATGAAAATGAAATAAAATTTTCACCGGATTTAAAATGATCTGTTTTGATAAATAACCTGATTTTACGATTGATTTAATTATGAAAACAATTCTTCAACGTTTATAAAATAATTGTAAAAAATCGAATTCGGTAGATAATATCGAGTGCTACCGCGTTTAGTAATTGTTAACCGACGACCGTCTTATTTTACCAAACCGATGTCCGAGGGGCCACGCGAATAGTTTAAAATATAGAATAAATAAAATATGCGTTTTCGTACATTAAAACGAACTCGTAAAAAATCGACGGTCTAGATCAAACGACTCGCGGGCAATGTGCTTGTTACGGAGCTGCGAGGGGGCTCATGTATTGTGTCGTCGACTGAACACAAATACGCGCGCGCTCGTCCTCGAGAACTACGCTCGAATCAAAGCGTTAAAATACATATAATAATAATAATAACAGCCCGCGCGCGCGACCGATTGAATAAATCGTATGAATGGTGCAAACTCGCTCCCGGCGGCGGCGCTCGAATCGGAAAACAATTTATCGCAAACGTTTATTCAAAGTTCCCCGAGAATTACGTAAATCTCTTACGAGCTTGTTATCGACTATTATTATTAATCGACAAATAATTTTTTCGTCAAACGAAAAGAGTTTTAATTACAATGTATTTCATATCTCTTTTCGAACAATTTATGCCTAAAAACCACATGTTCTCAACGATTATACTCGTATATGCCATTGTTTTCGTTTTAACAATCGGAACAAAAAATTTAATATGATGTAAACAAATGTCTAGAAAGATAAGAAGAGGTAAACGAAATTATTTTTTAAAAAAATACGGGGTACTCCGTACCCTCGACGGACCCCCCTCGATTCGAGCACTGGTAAATTATTTTTACTCGTAGAGTCCACTATGAAATATATATCAAAAGAAAAGATAATATAAAATAATAACTTACCGAACACAGATCCGTTGAAGTCTTATGTCTAACGTGAGTGTTGAATTTTATATAGTCGTCACTCTTATTATAGTTGCCCACTCACGTGTCCCTCGTCGGTTTGAAACGCGTGTAAAACGTCAATTATCTGTGTCGGGCATAAACAAAAGTAATGTCAATAATAAATCGCGTCGGAAATGATAATTAATAATAGAACGCGGCGCTGACGAGGTCCTATAATTTACACTTCGCGTCGATCGGGCAGAGCAGCCGAATTATATAGCCTAGCATATATGCCGAGCTAAGGCCCGTCTTACTACATACTTCTTACAAATCAAACAATAACAATATACTTTGAAATACACATTAATAAAAAAAACCGTTGGTAATCAATGCACTTTGACGAGTAAGATCAATGGACGTGTGCTATTCCACGAGTATATGTCATCACTAGGGCTCGGATTTTGTAGCAAATGCTTCTTTTGAGAGGTGTGTGGTAGAAAGATAATTCTCATAGATAAATACGTTTTGAATCGTTCTGATTTCAATGAAGTAAACTTTTTTTTGCTTTTTTCCCTATTTGGTTATTTTTTCGTAATTTTTACATATTTTTCTTGAAAATTTAACTTTTTTTTTTGTATATTATACTTGGACTATAAATCATTATTGCCAGAAATTTTAAAACCAGTAATAAACGTATCATAACAGTATGATTTAAATGATTTGGTTTATATGAAATATGCATGGATCACATCGGTTGATGTGGAAATTAGCAGCACCCAATAGAATGAGTTTTAATGAGAAAGTATCTTGACCAAATATGACGTGGTCGTAAATTCCTTTTTTAATATTTAATTTGATGTGTAATTGAAATTTGTTTTTTTTTTTAGAATTAAATTTAATAAACGCTTCTTTTTGCTTTTTTCGGCTACTTCAAACGCTTTTTTAAGGATTTATTTTGCTACAAAATCCGAGCCCTAGTCATCATCACTTTGAATAATCGCGTCGGGGCTTTTAGCCTTTTAGATCGTCGCGCCGCTCAAAGAGTCCTCTATAGTCTCCTCGGTTCAACACCGCTAACCTAAACGGTGTACGTATTTGTATACGCGCTGCTATCTAGGCATTTGCGCGTTGCATTGTGTAACGACACGTACGCATATATTGTCGTGACGACAATGTACACTGTAAAGTGCATCGTACACACACAATGCACTCGCCACGCTCGAAACAGAACCCGTAACAGGTCCGCGCGTCGGGAAAAGATAGGTATTATTATTATTATTATTATATTGCTGGTTGGAAATATAATATAGTAACGCGCGCAGCAGTAGAGTGACTGGATCGTGACCGAAAACGAATAACAAACAAGCGGCAAACGTAATGATAATATTATGCGACGGCGACGGACAGAAGGTTTTCTACTATTCTCTACTATATTATTATTATTATTATTATTATTTATTATTATAATACGGGCAAGCCCAATGGTTAATTTACAATTTAACTTAAACTAAAACAATTAAGGAAGGAAGAAAACATAAGTGAAAAACAGAGAAAAATAAAATTAAAAGTAATAGTACATAGTAAGATATAACATAATTACTAAGACAAGAAGGAGGGTTCAGCATTGGCAATACTCATCATTCTCGTAAGGGGTTCATTGGCAGCATAGTTGGTTGCAGAGACAGGGACATAGAAAGAGTAGCTAGAACGTGAAGAAAAAGAAGGCACTTTGAAGTTAATGCATTGAAGAAGGGACGGGGAGCCTATAAGCTAACCTATATGGTTAGGTTATAAAGTGTAACGCGCGCACAATGGTAAATTCGGGATGTTTAATACTCCGAGACGTATGCGCGAACACACAGACGCACACACGTGTTCCGACAAACGTGCGTTTTGAAAGAAGGCATACTACTCGATAAAGGTCAGTGTATTTTTAAATATTTTAGTAATTTAGTACTAGAAACGTATTTTTAAACTCTCCACATGTGTGTGTGTGTGTTTGCAGCGTTTATTTATACAATTACATAAGCGACATAACTGTTATTATTTAGTCGGTACTACCGCCAGGTCTACCTATGAAAAAAAATACGAGGCTCGTTAAACGAGTCGTGTGGTACAGATATAATAGTGTTACGTAACCTAAAAAAAATCCTACCGATCGGAATTAGAAAAAAGGTGTGCATACACTTTATAAACTTTAAAGACACGCAGTCTCCGTAGTCTTCGCTAAACGATTCGTACACGTCACCGTTTTACGATATTATTATATTGTTATTATAGCGCCCGATAGATAGAGCAAAACGATCATTATTCCGTAGAATTTTATAATAATTCGCAATTAAATATCAAACGAAATGGTAATAATTCGTCACCACAGTAAAATGTGTTTTATTTCCAACGGATTAAAAGACAAGAATGCACGTTACGTGATAACATCTGACGTGCGATAATATTGTGTAATTAATTCGTTTCTATATTATACAAACTAACTCGTTCGAAATTATTATCAAACGAATCGAAAGATTTATACAAAAGCATATCGTCGTAAAATCCGAGCAAAGTAGGTACTACGAGCTGGCCCTGCCGCGATATGTCAGGTTGGTTTTCTTTTCTTTTTTTTTTTTAAATTTAGAGTCTCTTGATATTTATATCGGTAAGTTTTGAGCGCAGACCTTTTTTAAAATAACGCGACTCTATATAATAACGTTCTGGACCAGTGGCGCGGTCGGCATTTTGGCACCTCTCTGGGTAATATTTCCCCCCCCCCCCGGCAGGGACCACTCGCAGGACATTCATTATTTCTCTGCGAAAACGATTAATTAAAGGACATCGAAAAACCGATCTCCTGGAAACGATATTTCAAAGACCGATGTTTTCACACCTCAATATAATACAATATTATTTCAACGTTTCTTTCCCAAATTCTTTCTTCGTTTCGCTCCTCGTTCGAATCGTTAATTACAATAATAATAGAGGCGTTGACTACGAGGTTTTTTTTTTATTTTTACCCAAAAGCGTTAATTTAATTTTCTGGAATTTATAAAATTTTTCATAAAAGTCGAACTCCGCGACGACGTCATGACGACGACGGCCCCCCGGAGATAGGCAAACGATTATGTACGCGTGCGTGCGTGTACGCGAGCGCGTCTGTTATATTGTATGTGAAATTTTCAAGTAAATTTGTCAAACGTTTCGGGGCAGAGGAGAAAAAGATTAGATTTAGTTTCAAACGACCTACGAGCGTGTTTCAACGCGTAGTAATATTTTCCATGGGCGTTGAACTCTGCGACGTTTTCGATAATAATGTCAATTAAAATAAACTAAATAAGATTCAAAAACAATAATAATAATAATAATTGTTCGTGATACCATTGATTATAATATAATATATTAGTATCAATAATCAATGGCAATGCCGATAATTATTGGTACCCGATTTAGATAAATAATAATTGTCGATACTTTTCATGATGCATTTCAATAATCGTTATACTGTTTTCAAAATATCGCAAAAGAAAACATATAACGTATAACGTCGCAAAATGGCCGAAAATATTAGGGGAGCTTAAATAATTTTAGAGGAAAACGATCCGCGAGGGAAATATCATGGTAGTCGTGCCCGTTTTAAATTATAATCACAGGATTCGGGGTGTGCGAGCATTAAAATTCAGGGTGCTCGGCACCCTCGGCACCCCAGCGATCACCGTCCTTAAAATTATTATAGATACGCACCTTATTTCTTTTCGCATATTTTTACTCTCGTCCTTTTTTTTTCCTACCCACCCGAATGTACTGTACACATTGAACGTAGCCGATTACAGTCGCGTCTGAAATCATAAAATAATATTATGTAAAAGACGTGCGCGGGATACGGACGATCGACAAAATATCACAACAATTATTATTATGCCTAAAATAAATATCAATTTTTCGACGTAATCGTATATTAATAAGTCGTTAGAGAGGTCGCGCGTTAAACGACAAAATAACAAACAATTAGTCACCGAAAAAGTCGTCGTCGTCGGTCGAACGGTTGTCGATTTCGAACGAACATTAAAATCCGTTCAGTTTGTTAGTCTGTATCACTGGGGCTCGGATTTAGAAGAAAACTAAAAAATATGTAAATATATACGCGATGAGAAATCACTTGAAATGTGATAGAAAAAAAAATGAAAAATTGCTTTGAAAATGACAAAAAACGAACACACTCGAATTGAAGTTGTTATATGAAATTGAACCACCTTATTCGTCTCGATCTAGAAATATAGAGATACACGAAATTGTCAAAGTCGAAGTGATCGCTCGACTTCAACAGAAGAAATTTCATACTCGCAATGTCCTAAGGAGCGAGCTCAGAGCCTGCAATATTACCCGCAAATAAATCGTAAACGGACAAATTGTCGATAAATGTAGGGAAAAATGGAATTATCGAGAAACGTTTTGTTTCTTAGTTTTTCGAGCTTAGCACGAAACTCGTACATCGACGAAATAGTTGGTAATATTTATTGTTGATTTCATATAATATGTAAAAAAAGTGACGTGCACAAGAGCATGCTTTTAGATTTTTGTAAATATTTCAAAATAAATACTGTTAAAAGATAATATTGTTTTATTTAGCCCCCACGAAAAAAAATCCCGCGTGCGAATCCACGTCGTTTCGTCGACGGCAGAGCGGGTATTTTTCTTTAGTTTTTCCCACACGTATATTAAAGGCGCGCGCGCGCGAGGACGGGGAAAAACTACCGAGTAATGGAAAAATCATCTTCCGTTCGGTTGCCGCGCCGGTGGCGCACGGAAATTCGCGAAACGAACGGCGGCGGCGGCAGTTGTTGCGCGAAACTTTTAGCGCATACTTTATATAAACCGACCGAAAGTTTGATCACACGAGAAATACGTAAAAACACCGTCATAATTGTAAAATCAATACCAGCTCCTACGCGCCCTCGGAATCTGAAAACGCGCGCGCGGAGAGAACACGCTCGCGTCTCGAGTCAAACACCGCATTGTTGTTGTTGTTGTTGTCGTCTCGTCACGGCGAAAAACAAAACGAAACGTTTCTCTAAAATATAAATGATAATCCCGCGAAAGACGCGCCGGGGGGCAGATTTCAAGGCCAGAAAAGAATAATTAATTATTATTTTCAGTAAAACGCGAAATTACTACATATTATGCGGTTCAAACGGAACATAAAACGTTTCAAAAACAAATATCGCACTAATGTCGATTGAACGTCGTCGCCCGAATCCTTCGGCCACCCAGGACCGCGAGCCTGGAAGAAAATCCCGTCCTTTTTCCCGAAACCGTTTACCGCAAACACGCGACGCGTTTTATAATATTATTTAGAAGAAAAGCGCGCGTGTAATAATCGTTTATTTTTCTCCCCTGCGACCCTTTTTTGCATTTACCGAAAACGTAAGCCCCCTTTGTTTGTCTCTAGAATCGGGCGGAGGTCACGGCGAGAAGAAGCCAACTTTTCTTTATATATTTTATACGAAAACGTAATCTATAATCGAAATAATAATAATATAATCCCTTTGTCTTCTCCTCTGCAGGATCGCCGCCGCCGCCGCCGCCGGCACAATTAGGCGGAGGTGGTCGGAGAGCCAACTTTTGTTTATAAGTAATAGAAACACGAGCCGACGAAAGAGAAAGTTATCGATTTCACTTGGCACGACATTACCCGAGTTTGTTGCCGAATTTACGGATTGAAAATGTTTAAACTACGTGTGTTTAATATACGTAATAACCAATGTGGAATTATCGGCCCGCCAAACTGAAGACGACTGAAGATGATTTGCAAAGTCGAAATTGAAACGAACAAAACGCTCGAGAGCCGACGCGACGAAAAATGTTTCTAAATATTCACCCCCGCCCGCCTCGCCAGAACCACCCTCCCGCGGTTTAGCAAACCGCTTTTGAACACTTCATCCCCCGCGCCAGAAACTATGATAATTTCGCGCGTCGTATACGAATTACGTATATCGTACACCGCTACGGACGACATAAATCCTCAACTACTCGACAACCGAGGTTTTTTCGTTCCTTCTAATTTTACGAGCGCCTCTTCGCCGCATAATATAATAAACGCGCATAAACGCTACGTTTTCACGGATGCGATGATTTATGATGGTCGTTTTCAAAATACAATTTATAGAAACGCCCGCTCCAGTGGCTCGCGCCCAACTCGCGTCGTCTCTATCGACAAAACTTCCGCGACAACTAAAAAAATCCTTTGGACAATCTTTTATTGATTATTTAGGTGCAACGTTAGTCTATAAATGGTTATTTTATGAATTAATGACTCCCTAAACAAATAAAACTCATATTTTATTTTTTTAAATCGAAATGAGGCAAAAGAATTTTAATTTTTCAATTTTATTATGTTCTCTATTATTTTAGTTATTTATAAAAATTATATACTTCATTATATTGAAATTTGTTAACAATCTGATTTTGTATAATCTTTATTTATATATATATTATATTTATTTAAATTTTATTTAATCTTAAATTAATTACGATCTGTATGCTAATTTTGTACCATTATTTTATCTATTATTGTACTCCTTTTAATTTTGTTAATCGTATGCTATATTATGTAATCATATTATCTTATTTTGTTTCATATTATGATGTTACAGTTGTAGTATTCTTATTTATTTTTTTTTCATATATTTTATTTTATATTCTATTTAAATCTAAATTTTAGGCATCTCATAATATAGGTGCTTTTATGTTATGTTAACTCTCTACTCCGCCATAAGCTTAGGCTTAAAGGAGTAGATATATTTTCTTTATTGTTATTTATATGATTTTATATGTAATAATAAAGGAAAATTTTTAAACGAAAAAAAAAAAAAAACAAAACTCTTTCGGAACAACACCATATATACCTGCAGAGCAAGCGTAATTAATAATTATTATTATAATATAACAGATTACCTCCTATTCCGCGATTTTTCTTTCTTTTCGCCAACACTTGCACGACTGAATCGAAAACAAATCGTCTCTCGAGTTCTGACGTCGTCGCGCGTGCCGCCTTTCCTCTATAACAGTGTCGTACGGATTTGTGAAAAATACCGCTCGATTTAGGCCCCGCGGGGGGGGGAGGTTAAACCGGCGGGGGTCTGGGAGGTCTACGGCTGATTCGCGGGGGTTTTTTCACACGATGTTTGATGACTCCTATTTCGATCAGACACGTTGTAAATAAATCGAATCTTATACGAAAGTGTCTCTGGAAAATGACAATTTTAAATCACAATCAAACATATTATAACAATATTGTTTTTAAACAATAAAAATAAAATTAAAGGTTAATACTCGTATAATTTTATTATTTTATATAAAATACCTGACGATGAAAATTTCATTCGAAACAGGTCGTAAATATATTTCAAGCACATTTACTACACTTTTACACGACACTCCGGGCAAGAGCTATTTTTTTATTTTTGTTTTTATCATTATTTTAAAGATATTTTATAAATTTTTAATAAATTATTTTATATTTATTTGATATTTTGTTATTATTTCAAACGTGGATCGACTTGTAAAAACACGATTATTTAGGAAAACAAACAAAACACACCCGTTTGAAAATCACGCGGTTTACGGTTAATGTTTTCCATGATTTTATGCGAGTTTTCGAAATCTACTCTTGAAGTTTGTACGGGAAATTAATCACGTCGTCGTCGTCTCGCGTTGATGATATCACGACGTGAAAATAAACGACGAGAAACGCGAACAAAGCGAGCGGCGGCGGCTCATTGTAATATTATAATTCGGTCGCACACACGAAACGGCATATAAATGGCATCTAGTGTGAGTCGGGCTGACACGCGGCACTATAGAAATCCCGGGCGCGAGCCGCCGGGTCATATTATATGAGCTCTCGCGAATATCCATAGAAATCCAAAAACACCGATCGTATTATTATTAGCGGTGAAAATATATTTTCTAGTGATTTAATAATAAAAAAAAAAAGGAAAACGCTATTTTCCGTTCGAATCGTTCGTTGGACACGTGTGTTTTCGAATATTAAAACGCTAAAAGTATAAACACAAGACGAATATTTATATCGGCGTTTCCCAAAAGCGTGTTGTCCGCAGGACAATCTCGAGAGTTCCGCCGCCACACGTATGCGATTATTTACAAAAATCATTTCAACAATATTACATTTGGATTATTTTTATATTATTTGAAAAAGTTTATTTCAAAAAAAATTACATTCGACGGCATATTATAGAATATAGAATCGTACCGTGTTAAAATATAATGTCATATTATTTATCGATATGAAACGAAAATGTGAGCATTTTTCTTATGGATTCACGTAAATCAATACTATTATAAACGAGATTTATGAAAAATACAAAATAAAACGTTGAATATTAGCAAAAAAATAGCACCAAAACTTCAAAAATAGCACTGAAAATCTGAAATTCTTCGAATATGCAAAAAAATAGCAAAATCAAATTTCATATTTAGAGTCCCTGATGCATAAAACAAATTTAGAGCCCACTCTACTATTTTTATCTCTATCCTATAATACACTGGTTCCCAAACTGGGGGGCGTGTACACATTGCTGGGGAGGCGCAAGCAGTTATTACGAAATACAATTTTTATTGATTAAATTATTTTCATGTTAAAATGTAGGGAAAATATGAAAAATTATAATTATTATCATCAATAAAATTGAATTCATCCCGGATATTTTATAATTTCTTCGTAAAGTACACAAAAAAGTGGGGGGGGGGCGCGAGAGTTTCGAAAATATACAAAGGGGGGCGTAGAATAAAAAAGGTTGGGAACCACTGCTATAATAAGTAGCATAAATGCTATAAAATCTGAACTCTAAATGTCTCTAAAGACGTTGTCGTCACGTCGAATGACGTGTAAAAATTAACTAATTTTAATAGATTAATATTCGCGAAACACAAACTATTTCTCAAGGGTGCCGCCCCGTGGTCGTACAAGTTTGGGAACCGCTGATTTATATAGTAGTCGGGGGCTACAACGATATGTACGTTTTACATGCGCAGTCGTGTGCTTTATAAACGATATAATTTTTAACTCACCTTGTTACGACGGACGAGTTTTCTTTTTCGGACGAACCCCGCGCGCGCGCTTGACAATGACATTTTTTTCATTTCTCCCGAAACCATATTTTCATATTTGGCCAGTGTGAGGTCGAACAGGCGGCTTATTCGTCACTGCGCGGGTCATAACAAATTATGATAATCATTAGGGACGAGAAGTTATAGGAGCTAAAATAGACAAAATATGCAAGGAAAAAGTACGATATATGCATCAAAAATTTGAAAATATGCAAAAAATATATTATAATATGCAATTTTTTCTATTAAAATATAAATAATTTTTAACCGAGTGGTAAAAAATTAATACTAGTTATAAATATGAGATGATAAACGATTGGTAGGTGTATTGATTATATTATATTGATAGTCAGGTGATTTAATCTAAAATTATAAAAATACAATTTTATAAGTTTTGTAATATATTTAATAATTATTTTACATTGACAATTCTACAATAATTGTCAAATTTGCTATCTGCATTTTTATTTTATTGATTATTGACTACAAACATATAAAATTCCATAAAGTAATAAACTTTTCATGTCAATTGTATTAAAATCCACATAATTTTACTAAATATGCATTTTTATGCACAAAAAAAAACACGAATATGCAACTTTTAAGAAAACTACCAGTATAATATGCAAAAATATGCAAAATTTAAATACCAAATTTCAATTCATTAGGTTATAGAACAGATTTTTAGCTAAAATAATAACTATATAACTCACTCGTATTGTAAGCGTGTTTTGTTGCGTCGTCGTCGGCGTCTACGATCGAAATAGGAATGGAACGAAACGGAATTTCGGTAAAAGTCACGTGATTTCGAAATAATAATTTGACGTTGCGAAATCCATACGTTTTGTTTTGGTGTAAACATCCCGTCGTCGTCGTCGTCGGGTTTTCGCTTTTTTTTAATCGTACACGTCACCACGGCCAATCGTTCGATTTCGATTTGCCCGCGATCGTATTCGACCGTCCAATGAAAAAAGTTCTATTGTTCACGCACGCACGCACGCGATTTCGATAAAAGTTATGTAATGATATTGCAAAATTGCAATAGCTTTCGGGTTTTTCGACGACATACGTAATAATCTATTCATATAAAATGGAAATTACCACGCGCTCGCTGCCGATCGTCGCATCTCGAAATCTAGCCCGCGATAAGTGTTTCCCGGTACGGGGGAGAAACAACGTTCTCCGTTTTCAACCCCTTGAACTCCCCGGGGGGTTGAATTTTGATTGAATTTACTTTCCCAAGGGACCTGTGCTATATAATTATGTATAAAACGAAACTATATTGACCAAATCTAATACCTCAAACTTCCAGTGGCTCCGGATTGTTTCCATTTTTACCACCCCTTTGGGTTAATTTTCTTCATTTTGTTTCCGTAAGATCCTTCTCCTGACAATAACAAACACAACAACAACAACAACAAAAAAAAGAAAGAATTAGCTAAATCGGTCCAGCCGTTCCACGCGTGATGAGGGTACATATTATAGGGATTCGTTTTTATATAATATTATTTTTACCCCTTTTAACCACCCCTTAGGGGTGGAATTTTGAAAATCGGGCGACGTGAAGACACTCGGAAAGGTCATTTGGAACAACTCTGTGAAAACAAAAATTGGAAAAAAGTTAAATAGCGTCGTCGTCGCAAAACGGGAACATAAAAAAGGCCCGTTCTTTTATTGCATAATATATAAAAATGAATCGCAAAATGTGTTGTAAACGCACAACTCAACGACACCTGAACCGATTTCACTAATTCTTTTTTTATAATATTCCTTGAAGTACGAGGATCGTTTTTACGGAGAGAACTATTAAGCTAAAATCAACCCTAAGGGGGTTGAAAGGGGTAAAAAAGGTGAAACTAGAAAAATTCGACTGGCCGGATCTGCTGGAGCTTTGAGTATGAAATTTGGTCAACAGTTTCGTTTTATATAGTGGAGACCCCGTGGGAAAGGATTTTTCGAAATTCGACCCCTACCGGGGTTCAAAGGGGTAAAAGGGGTAAAAGTGAAAAAAACTGATAAAATAAAAAGTTATACTGCACACGGGCAAAGCCGGGTTATTCAGCTAGTTAAGGACATAATATAGGTGTTTTTACTCGCGCGCGCGTTTTAATCAAACCGATAACAACACCGCGTGGTCGGTGCAATAATTTAATTATTATCATTGGGCGCAACGTGCGTGAGACGTGTACTCGCGTGGAAAAAATATCTCTCGTCGTCGTTTCGGCGCTGAATTCTACAGACATAATTTATTAGAACACGGCATACCTATGTAATAGCATCACGTCGTCGGACGATTATCGCCGTTTAAAAAATATAAATAGTCAAACGATTATTATTGCGTTATCTCGGTCCTATTAACTTTTCGATCTCGCGCGTAGGACACGTCTACTACTAGTATTTTATTTAATTTCGTATATTTTAATCGTCATCGTCGTCCCAATCGGAGATGACACGAGGCGGCGGCGGCGGCGGCGGGGCGAAAGAAGCCGACTCTGCGTCGTCGTTATCGTTATAGGTATTCCATGTGTGTAATATAGGGTGACGTATACGTCCTGTTTTATACAGGATTGTCCTTTATTTCGGCTTCGTGTCGCCCTGTTGTCCTGACAAACGTCACTCAGGACGCTTTTTATCCCGTAATTTCGAGTCTGGTCCCTATTATTAATCCTTTTTTTTGAAATCGATTTTATTGTGAATATTTTTGTATGACATTATTGAATAGAATAATATAATAATCTATACTTATCAGTATAGTATTTCTGTTTTTACCATAATTATTGTTACATCACATTGTTGTTGGTGGCGTATATTATATTAATAGTATATTTATAATAATTGTATAGTTATATCTCATCGAAAACACTCGGTGTGTAAAAACGGATTTTTTCGGGGAAATTCGGGCGCCCAGATAGTTCGACGCAGCGCCGCGCCGCCGCGCCGTGACGTTTCAAATTAAAGTTTTATGTATTTTAATCTTAAATAGTTAAATATTGTATTTTTTACGATTAAAAATCAAAAAAAAAAAATGTACGAGTATAATAAATACTTATTAATTTAAAAATATTATGGATATTATTTTTGTCCTGTATTTTATTTTTTTAGAAATGGTCACCCCAGTGCACTGGTTCCCAAACTGGGGGGCGTGTACACATTGCTGGGGAGGCGCAAGCAGTTATTACGAAATACAATTTTTATCGATTAAATTATTTTTATGTTAAAATGTAGGGAAAATATGAAAAATTATAATTATTATCATCAATAAAATTGAATTCATCCCGGATATTTTATAATTTCTTCGTAAAGTACACAAAAAAGTGGGGGGGCGGCGCGAGAGTTTCGAAAATATACAAAGGGGGGCGTAGAATAAAAAAGGTTGGGAACCACTGCCCTAGTGTAATAATCATCTAAGAACAAGCCAATTTCTACTACGCCCTTGTCGTTATTAACGAAATAACGACCGCCGGGCCTCGGCTATTATATAATATAATACGAAATCCGCTCGTTTCGTATTATTATTATATAGTTTTTTTGTGACTTTATTATAAAAAATACGATTCGCGCGACCGAAATTCCTCGCGTCGCGTCGTCGTTTTTCACTCGTAACAATAACGAACGCGACTGAAAACCTACAAATCGAATGTTTAATATTTTAACGCCGCGCAGCACCAGGAAAACGGTATCTATAAAATGTCGTCGATAAAATATATCCGATACCCGATCGAGCGGTTCGTCCCACGGCTCTCGTGATGTACGTACGTGAAATCGAAACGAGTGTAAAACATTGGAAAAAGCAGAACGCGCCGTGCGAAATTATCTAATAATCACAGCGGCGGCGTCTAGTTTTTAATAAAATATTAATCGTCACCGTTTTACGAGTTAGAAATGGTATATTATAATAATAGTATACCTCTCTGTTTGCTTGATTTGCAATAGTCTTTTCGCGCTGCGAGAAGACTCTTTTTCTCTTCGCGGGAAACGACGACCAACCGAGTCTTTACCGAAAAGTTGTTTTCTAGATCTAAATCTCCCAATTTCCGAGCGCGTTATTTCAAACGTACGATTTCGTATCGCCCCGTGTTCTTTTTCCTCGATTTTCCCGGTCGATCATCTGACGATGAACACTATACTCGCTTCCGTTCTCGATATGGAAGAAAAAAAATAAAAAAAAACGCGTTAGTTTAAAGCCACATAATATTACGTTCACTCTCGATATGATCGTCATTTCGGATGAATCATCCAAAGTGAATCATCCAAAACGACTTGTGTATACGAACGAATTGATTTCATCATTTTTTTAATTGCACGAATAACATATAAATATTATATAAAACGTACGCGACTTTATACTAATTTTTTAAACTTTTTATTATGAATTATTGAGTACTTACATTATTATTTATCCTATATCGTTTTCGATGACCTAATAATCCAGTCAGGTACGGTCTACATACTAATATATTTGATAATTTTTAAGGATAAAGTTTCAAGTCTCTCTGAAACGATTCTTTTTCTTTTTCTTGTTGATAACCTAAAAAAAATGCAAAAATGCCCTAAAAATAGTGCAAAAATGCCCTAAAAATAGTGTAAAAATGCCCTAAAAACTTCAAAAAATTACCTTGTAAATGATCTAAAAGACTTAATATTAAACTTGTAACACTCGATAAGCGTGTACGATCGGCGTGTGTTTGAAAGAGCACTTGTTTTATCAATATTATATAACACTCAAAGTCTCAGACAATAAATCCGAATCCAAAGTTAGATTTTAAATAAATTAAATTTTTAATACTTGTTCTAATCTAAAATTTGAGAAAAATGCCCAGCGTTGTACAAAAACTACAAAAAACGACCTGTAAAATGTTGAAAAATGACGTTAAAAACATGAAAAAAGAAAATGCATTCATAGCTGCAAAAAAAATGCCTAAAAATGCAAAATAAAATTAGAATGTTCTGCATCGAGGGAGCACGGAACAAATTTTCAGCTAGGATAGCGTTGTATATAGAATCAAAGGGGAAAAAATGCATCGACATCCTTACTCTAGTCATAAGGATTGGATAACTGAATCCGGGGCACTGCTTTGGACGATTCGTCCGGAAGGATCGTTAAAAAGCGAACCGTGTTCCATCTGCATACGGCAGTCTGCTGTAGAACCGATTGCGGCAAACCACGCGAAATGAGTGATTCGGAAGACGATTTGTCGTGCTGGTTTTTACTGGATGAACAACCAACGTCCACGTAAAAAGACGTAAAACTAAAAAACGAGTCGACGAATTTAATCTAGATAAAAATCGATGTACGTTTGAATAGATTTTATAGCTCAAGATCCACCGAACCGATTTCGATAAAAATTTCAGGGCGTTATTAGCCATACACGTTCCGGTTTGCTGGAGAGGTCGGACTGTGCAGGCGGACTGCACAGGCATACCGGATCGTGTGTGTGACAAGTTTGCGCAGTTTTCGGGGACTGCACAGGCGGCCGGAGAACAATTGAAAAACGATTCTTTTGGCCTGTACAGGCATACCGGATCGTGTGTGCCCGTGTGTTGATATAACCGTCGTTCGACCGGCTGGTTCACTTTTGCTGTTATTTAAGGTTTAGGTTTGTTTTTTTTGTTTGTTGTCAATGTAACTTATTTTACAATTTATTACAAGTTATTTAACATATTTTACTATATTATATTATACATATTTTATTGAAAATGGTTCGAATCTCAATTCATTTAATAAATTGACATGGCTGTAGATTTTTCGTTTTAAGAGCCAATCTTTGGCCCATTTTTCGCGTTTTTTTTGTTTTTTGTTTTTAAGAATTAGAGCTAAGCCTACCAAAGCTATGGCGTCGTCGTCTAGGACTGACATATTGTATGTGAATTTAAAAAAATAATGTGAAAAATATGTTAAAGACTCTGATTGAAAAAACGGCGAAAAAATATAAATATTTTGAACATTCGACGACCCGCAGCTGAGGACTATTTTGGCCGGAAAGCGTGTGACTGCGCAGTCCTGCGTATCCGGCAAATCGTGGCGTGTATGTCTTCATCGGAAATCGGTAAAAACTGTGCAGGTTAAACTGTGCAGTCCGACCTCTCCGGCAAACCGGAACGTGTATGGCTAGCTTTAGGATTGATATGTAGATGGTTTCTGTGAAGTTTGTACGCTGTGCGATAAGTGGTTCCGGCGTTACGGCCTCTCAAGTGCAAAATATTAATCACACATTGTTATTGTTTTGCCATGGAGATATATTACGTATATAAACTCTATGTGGTTATGTTTTATTATTTGTTTCCGTGGCACGTGCGTCTATGGCATTTTCTATTAATTGGTTTGAGATTAAATGAGTTTGTTTTTCATTCAATTTCAAACGACAAAAACGACAGAATATAGGCCGATCGTCCAATGCATGATTTGTTCGATCGAGAATTGCGACGAGAACAACAGTATGTGATATCAACGAATTGCAAACATTTGTGAATTTAAATGTTCCCAAATTAAATGACCATCAAAAAAGTGTGTACATCACGCAAGCTGAACAAAATGAACAGGCCGCCTTTTTTATGTTCCCATTTTGTAACGACGCTATTTAACTTTTTTCCAATTTTTTTTTGTCACAGAGTTGTTCCAAATACCTTTCTGAGTGTCGTCACGGCGCCCGATTTCCAAAATTCCACCCCTAAGGGGTGGTTAAAAGGGGTAAAAATTAAAAAAACCGATAAAATAAAAAGTTATACTGCACACGGGCGAAGCCGCGTTATTCGGCTAGTTTAATCTAGATAGGTCTACTGGATGATTTTTCACTACTTGTTGTTCCGGCCAGGCGAATTTTTCTAGTTTCACTCGTTTTAACACCTTTAGGGGTGGAATTTTGAAAAAATCCTTTCTCGAGCGGACTCCGCTAGATAAAAGACGAAACTACCGACCAAGTTTCACACCCATAGCTTCAGCGGTTCCGGCCAGGTGATTTTTTTTCTTCATTTTTACTCGGTCGCGGAGGAACTGGTGTCATTTTATACTCTCGCGCGCTGAACAATATAACAATATTCACAGTCCCGGGCTGTGAATAATAATACGCGAACGATTCGTTTTTATTGCGTTGTCGTGTCGCGCGAATGTTTCTTCTGTCGGCCGGTCTGGGCGGCAAATGATATTAAATCGCTAGGCGGCCGCGGGAGTATTAATAACAATTTAATTTTGACACTCGTCCGTTTCGTATTCGCCCGCGCGGTCGACGCGGACGTTGATATTATCGACCGACCGGCCGGGCTACGACGACGCGCGCGCGAGCGACTCTGCAGGCTCTCTCTCTCTCTACATTGTTACATCCGTCGTCGTCGTCGTCGTCGGCGTGAAATATTTTCGGTTATTACACAACCACAAAGACTCGTCCACAAAGTCGGTCGTTTTTTCGAGAGACGAACGAACGAATGTGTCACTGCGAGACAGGATTCGAACGACAACGACAATATTCTATATGCGAGTGACCCGAAAATCGGAAAAAAAAAAAAACGTTACAATATTTTGTTTTATTTGGGCCGTTGTCGCCTACTACACTTGTTATTCTATATATTTTAGGGGCTGCAACCGGGGCCGTTCTCTTAATAAGGGGCAGGGGCTCGGAAAAAAAACCACAATAGGTTTTGGGAAAACGAAAAATAAAACGTTTCAAACGTTTGTATAAGTAAACGCACAAAAAATGTAAATTTGAACGACGCGATTGTAAGAGAACAGAAACGATATTGTCAAGGCCTAGTGCCGCCGCAACAATTGGATGTGCAAGGTGTGCGATGGCTCGTACCTCGAAAGTTTTTTGATTTTTTTTTGTAATTGTTGTTTTCAATGAATTTATTATTAGCATAAGTAGATGATTAATAACATATCAAGCTTCATCGCAGGATCTGTAAATAATTCGGTTTTATAATAGTAAAACGTACAAATTATTGTATAGGAATAAAATTACGAAAATGATATGATAAAGTATGACATAATTTGTAGAATATAATGGTCATTGTCGCAGGGGCCCCTCTCTGTTATTGCGAAATATTTCTCAAATAATTATTTTTCGGATACTAGACTTGGATCACTGAATTGAGTCGTTTATTATTTTTTTGATTATTCGTTATACTAATTTATAATAAAGGAGGTATTTAGAAGCTCGAATTTTTATAAATTTACATAATTTATTCTTCCGATCGGTTCCGCGAATCCGTCAAATATTTATGTTATAGTACTAAAAAATACTAAAAAATTTCTGTAGTCAAATACAAAGATCAAGTGATAAATATATTTAATTAATTTGGGGCCTCTAAATAAATCCTCGCACACGGGCCTCAGAATTCATAATTGCGGCACTGCGGCCCCTGCTCCCGACATGGTGGGATTTTAATTTTGAATTCGCGCAAGAGTTATTATTAGGGCTCGGAAGTTGTTGCATTTGCAACTTTTTAGTAGGTTTTAAATTCATTTCATGGAGGACGAATTCAAATCTAAAAGTTTTTAGTGCAACGTTTTGCGATTTTAGCTATTTTTTCAATTTGGTTGCAATTTTGACCATTTTTTCAACTCGACTGCAATTTCGTTGTTTTTTTCTCATTTTTGTACAATTTTATATACTTGTAAATTGTGAATAACATAATTTAAATTTTTTGAAGGTAAGAGGTATGTTAAAATATATATAAATTTATTTTTTTTTATAGTACGCGTATTGATTGTTATTTAGAGATTAAGACGATGCCGCGGTTATTATTAATACCCATATTATTTTTCAGAAACTAATCTAGAAATATGACGGTATATCGTGATTTGTAGATTGTACTAAATTGTAGTTTTAAGTTTATTATAGAATTTTAGTTTAGTCTTCACTTCTTCAGTCTACAGTAGTCAGTCGTTTAGTGTGTCGCGCGTTTCGTCGTATTATACGTTTGTCTTATTATTTCGTATTGAAGTCGAAAATGCCGAAAAATAAGCAATCAATGTCTATAAAAAAAAAAATAGTTAACTTATAACTAAAAACAAATTTTAAGCGCAATTTTTAAGTGCAATTTTGAGTATTCTTTAATGCAATCAATTTTCAACGTTTTTTAGTGCAATAACTTCCGAGCCCTAGTTATTATACTTGATTGCACGTTTACACCTACTCGACGTGATATTGTGCATCATTCCGGACAGTCGAGTTGTCGAGGCGAGACGTTTGCAATCGAGTAAAATTCGTTAGACGTGTTTGTCGGTTAGCTTTTCTAGTCTTAATCTCGTCGTCGTACTACCTGAAAGCAATGTATTTTTGTATTAGACGGTGATCTCGGAAAAAATAATAGCACCGCTAACGAGTCGAAAACCGAACAAGTCTGCAGATTTCACACGTACGTTAAAACAATTAATGTTTTGTTTTTTTTTTTGAATCGCAATTTTTATTTTTCTCTTACTCGTCCTCCGACACCTCTCCTTTACCACTCACTTACCTTCAAACCGATTGTTCGACACACACAAATAATAGAAAATATAACGGTCGAGTACATATCGGATTCATCAGTGTACAATAAATAAATTGTGTTTACAATATACATTATTGCTCATTATTATTATTATTATTATTATGTATAACACTGTGCAAATTAGGCGGCGCTGCTTATTATTTTTTGGACAGAACAAATCAAAGCAATAATAATGAAAATAATTCTTATCGACTTTGAGAGAATAATAAATAATAAATACCTAAAGATTATTTATATATATCGCAGTAGTAGTAGAAGTAAGTAGTAGTAGAAGTAAGTAGTAGTAGAAGTAGTAGTAGCAGCAGTAGTAGTAGCAGCAGTAGGTGTTGTGGTTTTTAAATAAATATTTAAAATCAGACAGGTATAATAGAGAATATCGAATACAATGATTTCAAAAAAAGTATTTTTAAGAAAACGCGATGAACAATACAAGAGTAGTAAAAAAAGAAAACGCTACAATAACTTACTTCAAATACATCAACTTTTCTTTTTTTTATATGAAACAAGTTTACTAGTTACAACTACATTCAATGTCCTAAGTTGCTAGGATACTAAAAAAAAACAGTAGTAACTTTTAGATATATTTTTTTTTTCTTTTCGGATATATCAATTTTTTTTTTTATACTAAAATTAAAAATTAAATAAATACAACCTATTTAATTATATCACACTAGTCTAATATACATTTAACAAAAAAACGTTCAACTAAATATCTTTTTTTTTAATCGTTGCAAAATAAACAAAAAACATAAAAACAACTATATAGTTCACTATAATTCACTATAAAAACAAAATTAACTAAAATAAATTGTCTTTACTTTACTTAGAAGTATTAACAAATTCAAAAACAATCTACTATCAAGCCAAATATCTCTGGGGGAAAAAAAAAAAAAAATATTCCTCTTAAAACACATAGTACCAGTACCATAATCAATAATAATAATATTAATAATAGGAATCATATATTTCAGTATCATAATATTAAGTGTGCACGCATCGTTAGCATTTTGTGACAAAAAAATATGTTTCAAACTCTTTAATATTAGGACAGTTTTATTGGCAAGATTATGGTTTTGGTCCCACCCCTTATCCCTAGGTTTTTCAGTGTGTTTCTGAAATTAACTTAATAAGAAATAAGTACTCAATAGCGTAGATTTATAAAGAGAAATAAAATTTGTGAAGATATGGTTTGATTTTCATAATTGACAAGTCTACAATAATTAATTAATAATATAACAATGATGATAATAATAATAATAATAATAATACATGTACAGCGAAAAAAAGAGAGAAAAAAAATTAAAATTTATTGAATAATTAATCAAAAAAAAAAAAAAAAAAAACGTACGACATTTAAGGGGGTGGCAAGTATTAACCATAGTCCGTTTAACTTATTAATAGGAAATGTGAAACATAGTCGATTTCTCTTTAAAAAATAAAAAAAATAACCCGATAATATGCACTAAATAGTAATAATTGACAAACATGAGATACGGTAGTTCATTAAGCATCGCAATGTCACTGTGCCATCTCTGCGTTCGCTATTCCTTTGGGCAGCGACGAAAAACATAGTCTGAGTAAGTACGGAAACTTGGATGATTCGCATTTAATTGGCCAGTGATTGACGACCATCACGACTTCTACGGCTGTAGCCATATCCGTGAACTCGATGAGTCCGGACGAACTACGCGCTTCTGTACCTTTGGGGGGAAACATTTTGATGACCATTTGCAGATCAACATGTTTTAACGCTTTGCTTATTGTCTGGGATAAATCGTCTTCTGATATGTTAGGCGGAGCATTAAAAAAATGCAACACACTGGATGGGTTTTGACGCCGATTTTTTCCATTTGAATTTGAATGGAATCTGCAAGTAAAGTTTTGCACATTAATAATTGCTGTAACGCTAAATCGACGAGTGAATGCACCCGAACAATAAATCTCAGAGCAGTACCGGTCTAAAATCCTAATTTAAAATAAACTTAATGGTCTTGAACATCAGTAGACTTGACTTTTTTTTTTTTATCGACGTTTAAATACCTATTTATGAGACGGATGTTTTAAACTCGGTTCCATCTATAGATTACGATATGATATTTATATGAGAATTTGCTAAAGTGAAATTTACCTATTGTTTTTCGAGTTGGAATAATCTTTGAATGACGGAGTGCCATCGGGTAGATCGAACGGTACCATGATGTCGGACAAGTACATTTGCTTGGATACTTGTAGCTGCATCACATTGCAGTTGATGAGTGTCAGCTTGTTCAAATTGTCCATACATCGATCTACGGACATCTCGTTGTCCATCTGTATCATCGCACAGCCCTCTTTACTCTTCAAAAATTTCACTTTGACCACGTTGCCGTACAGACAAAACAAGTTGAATAGTCGATTGCAGTTGGCCTTTTCGGGATCCAAGCCGTAGACCATGAGAACGCAGCGGCCAGGCGTCGCCGGATAGTTTTCGCCGTAATTGTTGTTGGGCAAGTCGTGGGGCGTGGACAACAGTCCGCCCCGACATTCGAAATCGAATCGAGGGAATGTAGGCCGAGTGGATATGAGCGGAGCTCTCGGTGGGTCCGGCAACAGCGGTGCGGTCTTCTTCTCGCTGGCGTTGGGCGCGGTGTAGTCCCACGTTTCCGAGTCGTTCTTGTAGACGTTCAGCTTGGACGGCTTCGCGTACTCTACCCGCAGCGTACAACAGCCCTGGTAGATATCGGCGCCGTCCATGAGCTGCTTGGCCCGCACCGCCTGGTCCACGTCCTCGTACTCGACCATGGCCTGTACGCCGCGTTTCCGGAATATGACTATGCGCAGCACGTTACCGTGGTCTTTGGATATAGTGTGGATGACGTCCGTGTTGATCGGGTACGTCACCTTAGTGATGGTCAACAGCAGTATGTGATTGGGCTGCGTCTCGGCGCTCTTGCGACGGCCGTCCTCGTGCGAGGACGCCGAGCCGCTGTTGGTTCTCGACGACACCCGATCGTAGTCTGTCCTCAGCCGTTTGTTGGTCTGGTCGTTTTTCAGACTGTTGTTGTAACCGTAATGATTATATGACGCCATCATTATTTGTCGGTCGGACGCGGCGCGGTCTACTCGCCTGTCTGAGCCGACCGCGGACGTCGGACGGACGCGAAGAATCGTTCAAAACGGCGTCAACGGGACGGCAGACATGGTCGTCGGCGGCGGACGCCAACCAAAGGAGAAATCGCAGAGACGGGTATATTGTAATATAATTAATAAATATATAAAGAGAGAGAGAGAGAGATACAGAGGGGAAAAAAGAGAGAGAGGAAAACTCGAGCGGACAGGACCGGGCGCTCTAAGGGGGTACAGCACACCACAGAAGACTACATGGTAGACGGGGGGGGCGGCGGACGAGTCGCGCGACGAATGCCCCCCGGAGGAACGCGAAAAAACAAGAAAAGTTCCGAATTGATTACGCGGAAACGCGAGACGGACGACGACGTACCGACAGGCGTCGACGGCGAGCCATTACTGCGCGGTTTGCGACGAGCCGGCCCCTCTGAGAACGAACGCGAATGATCGAAAAAAAATGTAAAAACGATTTGTCGCGGAAAAAAAAAAAAATAATAATAATCGACGGCGGCGGATCGAATGCGCGGCACACGACAACGGACTCGCGGCGTACTATCATAAAACTGACGCCATTTTGTCTCGATATCTCTCTTGTCGTCGTCGTCGTCGGCGCGTCGTCGTCGTCGTCGTCGTCGTCGTCGGCGGCGGCGGCGGCGGCGGCGGTCGACGAACACCACCACGCACACGCACACGAGCAGCAGCACGCGCGCGCGCCCGCGCACTATAATATTATTATTATTATTATTATTATTATTATTATTATTATCGAATCGAACCCGACGACGACGGGTCGGAAGTTTGGCACGGTAATAGTAACTTTAAGTCGAGTGCGCAGCACTAACACTACCGTGGTGCGGTGGATTCGGTTGTCCGAACGCGAACTGATCGGGACGGGTTGTGTCGAAAGCGGACCGACGACGACGACGGTGAGCGCGCGCCCGCGCCGCCGCCGCCTCCGCGAGAATAATAATAATAATAATAATAATAATAAATTAACGATGACGATAATAATAATAATAATAACAATATACGTCGCCGCGGACCAATGGGTGGGAAAACGGGGCCGCGGGCGAGCGCGCGACAATTTTACGAACCACTCGGCGGCGGCGGCGGCGGCGGCCAGCTGGTAAACACGGGCCATTTAGGGACGACGCGCGCCGACACTTTTGCCCGGAACGCCGCCGCCGCCGAGCGTTCGGAACAAAGGACTTTAATTATGTTATCGTAATTTAGCGCGAAGCCCCGCCGCCGCCGCCCGACAGAGAGAGGCGACCCCGCAAGGAATTCTCTGGACCCGAGCCATAGCAGAAGTAGCCCGAAGCTTACACGTTTCACCGGGGCATAGGTGGACTTTGGTTTCGACACACACACACACACGCACACACCACGGTCGTTACCGTGGTCGCCGAGCGGCTGCGAACGACCGAGGAGAGAGAATTAGGGACGCGCGCGCGCGTTTATTTATAGGACTATTACTACAATGCTCGGACCGCGCGAGCGAGTGTGAGCGCGTGTGAGTGAGTAATCGTCGTCGTCGGGTTCGGATTTTTTGTAATGTATTATTACGTCCCGGAGAAACGGCGAAAGAGTCCGATCAAAGGTGGAATGGGGGGGAGGAGGAGGAGGAGGAGGAGGAGGAGGAGGGAGGCTGGTTGACTTATTATATTTCGGAACTCGCGGCGCGCACCGATCGAGATTCTTATTTCAAACGAATTTTTAACGACGACGCGGTTTGAAAAATTATGAACATTTTTTAATTTTTAGTACTCCACTCAAGTGTCGGACAAAGGTCGGACAACGAGTCGTACAACACTGCTACAAAGAGATCGGAAAACTTGAACGCGTCTGCAAACACACTCGATATCCCCGAAAAAAGGACGTTATAGGATATTGATATTTTTAAAAAGAACTCCAAATTATATCACTTTTTAATTACTGCTATAGCAGTACTTTTTTTAATACTGCTATAGCAGTTGTGTCCCTAGACATCAAAATTTGTAATGTACATAAATGTCAAAATATTTAAAATACTGCTATAGCAGTAATATAGACAAACGAACTGTTTACTGTTTTATTATAATTATTTCGCCATACTCACGAAAAATATCGATAACATTGTTATTGTGTAATAAATACGATTGTCAGTAGTTTATGTCTATCATTTTTCAATGGAAACTCACGAATTTGGATAAAAATAAACCAAGGAAAATAAATTTATTGTTTCATTTAATTTTAGCTTTATTTTATCAGTGCCTCATGATCTCTAAAAATATACTGGGACACTATCACTTGCTTTATCATATAAAGCAATAGAAAAAACTACTGCTCAAGCAGTAATGCCATTTTTTGAATGCTTTTTGTATTACTGCTATAGCAGTAATATTGGCCTACTGTCCATCAACGTGTTAAGTGATTTAATATTAAATTAATTTAATTAAAATAAACATTGAAATTTCAAATGTCGAGGCGGGGGGGGGGGGTGCGAGGCTTTTCCGGGTGCGCAAAGGTATTGTTTCGTCCGCCATAATACATGCCGACCGTACGAATTTTCTAAATAAAATAAATCATAGAATCCAATACGAAAAACAAATACGTACATACACGTTCATTCGAGATTAAAACTTTTTGTCAATCGAACACTCGCGTAAAAAGTAATATTTACATTTACACTACTACTCGTGCTTGTACTTGTTTTTATTCGACGGCGGTATAGATCCAATAATACATTATTTGCCCGCACATGGTTTTTATCCGATTGCGCCACTGGATGGAGAGGGGGGAGGGGAAGGCTAGCACATCGGCTAGTCGAGTGTAGAAAGGTCGATTTTTTTTTTGTTCACGTGGTATAGAACTCCGGAACTATACGTAACTCGGCTTTTCCGGTCGATTCGAAAAATAATTATCGGCCGACCGAGTTAAAATCAATAGTGTATTTGGAGTTTAGAATAAGTAGATAATACGGGTTATATACCTCTCTACGCGATGGTTGCGCCTGACTACAACGGTCGGCTGTCGCGTCATCAAACCGCATACGAGTACGAGTGTTTAAAGGTTATTAATTATTACATGAATAATTTAAAGAAACGCCACGATTATTATTATCGAATGTTAATATTTAAAAATCGATTAGATATTTTTTCCAAACAAATTTTATCGAAATCGATATTTTCCTTCGTATTTTAATACTTTTAATAATACATCAAGTTTATTATTGACTTAACAATTATCATATTTTAGTATTCTCGCGTCGACTCTACTAACTGATTCGAGAAAATTATGTACACGGAATCCCGCGACGACAATTCGCTAATTTTAAGTGGTGGGACAATGGGATTTTCAATTTTCATTACTCCTCGTTACTTTAAAATGGTGAATAATTCTCGCGGGACGTCTTGCAATATAATACAATATTCATATTTGCTGAAGACAATTATTATTTTCGACGAACGTCGTCGTCGCGGTCGGTTAAAATCTAAAACTGTAACTCGATTGAAATGAGAAAAAAACCGAAAACGCGATCCGACGAAAAGTGTCAAATGATCTAGAAAAATTAATTATCCACGTTGCAAAACGAAATGCGAATAAAATATAGAAACAGTAAATTTTTAACGATTTAGATTCCGGACGACTTTGGAAAAGGTCATAAAACGATCTGAAAAATGTCACGAAATATCAAAACCCGCGAAAACGTAAAAAAAAAAAAACCCCCACTTAATGTGTTTCAGAGTAGTGTGTATTTGAATCACATTTGTAGCTATACCAAAAAAAACAACGTCGTGTCGAGTGACACAGATAAAAAAACCCAATGCAAATGCATTGAAAATCCGAGCCCTATTATATATATACGCGGACAAAATATTTTATCATTACGTGTGCGATAAACCCATGTAAAATATGTTATATACTTTATCCCGGGGGAAACATCGAGATTTACGGACGACACAAAATCCGCGGTCAGATCACGAACGGGGGGTTAAAAGTTAAGTGTCAGCGAAACAAAAAAAAAAACCGAAAAAATAGTAAATAGTTCGCTAAGGTCGGGCGGCGGCGGCGGCGGCGGCGGCCGTGGCGGAGGCGGCAGGTGATCGATATTTTCAATAGTTATGCACTTCCGCCGACGACGACGGTTACCTAATAGTGTTACGTTTAGCGTTCAAATTCCCTAGGGGGGGACCGCGGCCCCCTTATTTTTTACCCGCGGTGCCGCGATATTTTTTTTATCGCCAAACTAAATTACCGTCGTCGGGGGAGAAAAAACCGCGTCGCGTTTTATGATTTATGAACGACGTGCGTCAGATAACCACCCGGCGTCGGTGCCGCCGACGACGGAGAGGATCTTCCGCGCGCTGCGGGATGGTGACAATTAGGATTTTTTCCCTCCGCACAAGATTAGCCCTTTTGAATTTATTTACACGCATGGTTTAGAAATACGATAACATTGTTATTTATTATTACACGTATGTACGAGTAAGTCACACTGACTACTTCGATTCACTCGACAGCTAAACACCCAGGTTAGGTTAAGCATGCTAAACAATGTTTATATCACACTGCTTAACCGCGCGAGTATAAAATATTCGCGAAAGAGCAATGTCCTAATATTATTAGAATTTGGTATATACTCCACGTGACCACGTCTGAAAAACATCATTAAAACGAAAAAAGCCAAAAATTAAAATTATCTACGTATTTAAACTCGCGAGAAAAGCTTCGTCCGAGGCGTTGAAGAAAAAAAAATGCAAATATCATCCGGGCCTTATAAGTAGGACGCGTTTATCGTAGGTATACGCGATAACATTTTGTTAATATACCTATTACGACTGAAATTATCTTACTATACAATAACACGCGGCCTCGTCATAATCATCGCAGCTGCGGTGTTTAAGGTAAACGATAAGGGCGATATATCACTCGCCGGAAGTTGTTTTTTTTTTATGTAAAATGTATTTTTGCGATACACTTTTTGTCTGAAAAAAAGTATAGTGAAAATTAGACCGGCGGCGCGCGGCGGCGGGTTTGGAAAAAAAAATAAATATAAAACGAGTGATACAAGGCTAGAATTTTTTACTTTTCACGCGGAAAAATCGTTTTACTCTCGTCGTGGACCGTGGTAAATAATTCAGGAAAAACTCCTGGGTGACGGCCGCGTCGCGTGGAAAAACGAGCGTAATAGTGTCGTGGGCCGCGATTTTATTCTGTTTGTCGCCCGGGGGTTTACACGCCGTCACGCGTTAATCGTTATTACTGTCGTTTAATCGTTATCGCCGGGTCGTTTAATAAAGTATAGATAGGTCACTCTCGAGGGGATACCGCCACGTTTTCCATTCCGGACACCGACTAACAGTGGCGGCACGAACTTTTTTTCCCCACGAAGCCACCCGCCCACCAATTTCGTTTTGTAAACAATATTTTGTATTCTACAAAAGTTAGAAAATAATATTGGTAGGATACATATTTTAGCCTTTAAAATCTTAAACCAGCGGCGGGGGGAGGAGTTGGTGGAAATACATTTTTTTTAACTATACTTAATTTTTTTGTTTTACTCGAGTAAACTTTTGCTCTCAAGGAAAAATTTCAAAAAGGCGTAAGTGCCATTCTTTACTCTCCGCTACATTTATACTACTATAACACAGGTCTCTAGCGAAAAGGCGCATTATTTATATACCGCTGTCGAGTGTCAATCGTGAACCTACAAACTACAATATTTTCCGTTATACTTTATATCGCTCGTTAACGAAATGCCACCTAAAGACGTGTAATCCAATCAGATTATAGTTTCGTAAACATATCACGAACGGATGTTCACATTTAACGACTGTTAATCTTATCTTTAGACAAATATTACATTATTATAAGTTTTTCATAGTTACCTACAAAACGACTAGATGGTCTTGGTACTTAGCAAATGTTGGATATTAAAAAACGGTTAGAATAATGATATAAAATGACGTACATACCGGTCGCAAAACTTATAAACGTAAATCGATAAAAATAATAAATTAACTTCTCTATTACCTGTAGTGATAAGATGTGAAGCTTTGTGATCTGCTGTGAGCCTGCGAAGCTGTTAATTATGATGTTCCTATTTTCTTCATTAGTCATCTGAATATAATAATAATGATTGTTTATTGTATATCATATTTTGCTCGTTGAATTTCAGTTTTTCTTGAATATTTTACTAATAAATACTTTCGATCTTCTGCACGAGTCTGAAACATATTAATTCAAATTTGTTTGTGTTATTTACTAACTGACATGTCTATATTATGTATATCGAAATCCGAATACGGGTTCGGAAAAAACGGAGGCCGATTAAGATTAAACGAGTGTGAAAAAAACCTTATGCTTCTGATTTGTAAACAAAAAGCGCCGCCACACAAACATTGTTTATACGTACAATGTCCGTGCTCTCATGTCGTTGGCCTACAACAATATTTTGGATTTAATAACAGCTACCAGATTTAAAAACAAGTATAACTAAAAACACAGTGTTCTGCTTCTGTTGCAACCTCATTAAAATGTATTATATAATCGTAAATTATAAGGCGTCTCGTAATCTTTACGCGTATTTTAATGTTAAGTATAAAAATTATGAAACTGACGTAAACGCAAGTCGTAAAATATGCGCGTATTTTTTACAGATAATATATAAAGGTACCTATCTAGGTTTTTTTTCCCCCCCGTTAAACGATGAATTTATTCGTGATTTAAAGTCCACAATAACACGAGTGTTAACGCTTTAAACATTTTTGGATTCGTCCCAAGTGTTCTTTATAATTTGTTCTTTATCCAATATCATTAAAACACCATAATTGATATTTCAAAGTCGCACGTGGTCAGTAGTAGTATAATAAACGTTAAATCATGTTCATCACCACATGTTATAGTAATATATTACGTTTTTATTCTTACGGGTTAGCTTTTAACATTTAAGTGAAATTTTAAATCTAACGGGCAATTAAGGTCAGGTCTTACAGAGGCGTATTTTAGGGGAGAGAACAAGAGACGCGTAAACCTCCTTAATTAAAATTAAGATACGCGATAATTTAAAATATTAAATTCTACGTTTTTAAGGTCGCATAAATTGTGTGTGTGTGTGCATCATAACGTTTTTATCAGGACTAAAAATAAATATGAGACTGAAATCATGAATGTGGTTTTTACGAAAACAATATTAGTCACTACTCAACTAATTTAAAACTTTAAGCGGTAACTGAAATAATGACCGGGCACTTATTATAATAATTTCCTAATGCCATCATATTATTGTTATACACATTGTTCTGAATACTCTGACAAATATTTGGATCAAAAAGGTTAATAAACGTTTCCATGGTAAATACTGTTAATTAATGATTTGAAAATTAATGTGAATTCAAAAGTTAAATCAAACTGTTAAATTTTTTAATTTGTTATTTTCATTGGAATTCAAAACTATGAACTTTGAACCTCGGTTATTAATTTTACAAAATATTTATCACGGGTACAGTATAACACCTATATGGGCTTTTGTATTGCAAGAGATAAACACGATTAAGATTATTCTCATGGGCTATAAATTAAAATTATTATGAATCGCCTTCTCCCTTATTACAAATGTAGGTAAGTAAATTTATAGCCAAGTAAAAACACGAGACGAGAAAAGGTAATTGGATTGTTTTGATTTATAATACATAATAAAATAGGTATCCGATTCTTCATGATTCCATTATCAATTAATATTAGTATTTACAATCAATGATACGTTGTCGTAACCATTTTATAAAATCGTTCTTAAAAAGTATCCGTATATCGTAAATATGGATGATATTTTTGCTCGTTTCATGAAATAAATATTCGTTTTGAACACTTTGCGAAATAAAATTTATTTCTCAAAAGTATATAGCTTAGCTAAGTATTACAGCTCACCATAAAACGGATGCACATTTTTCAACACCGTGAAAATAATTTCATACTATAGACATCCGTAATCAATTAATTGCTTAGGTATTTCACAATAATATACGAGTATATTTAATTGTAACTGTATAATATTTATTACCGAGCGTGATTAATTTATTTAAATTTAATTAGATATTTATATGTGCAACTATGGGCACTTATTAAAGGGCAAGACTGGGCACTCGCCCCTCCGTGAAAAAATAATATGAATTTGTAATTTAATTAGGCAATATTATTATTATTATAATTAATATTAGGATATGAAGAAAATATAAAAACGCACGTTTCTAATCGTCGATTGACGCGACGCGATATTTCTCCTCGTTAAAATCATGTAAATAATTAATATGTGGGATCTTTTCAAGTAACAAGTATTATGGTGTATATAAAATAAATCGGATAAAGTAGGTACGACATATGGTCTTGATATGTTTGAGCAAAATATGTATACACATTTTGTGAACTATATTATGTAAAACGCTGTAACTAAATCAAAATACGGAAATTTATGGAAATCTGGCAATATTGTACGGAAACCTTAAGTAAAAAACGTACGGATTCGTATACCTTAAAATGTTCACGATTCCATACGCCGATAAGAACCGTACAGAATCGTGTTGTACCCTCAGAATAACGGACTTCAAAAACAATTATGAATAAAATTATGGTCGACACCAATAAAGTCTGTTCCTCGAGGCTGACATTTTTGCGCAATTTTAACATAATAAAACAATAAAATAAAAAGTAGGAATAGGTTTACCTGCTTTAAGACGTAGGTGATTCGTTTCTATTACTGAATTTCAAACGGTGTTGAAACAATACGACCATGGCGTCCATCACAACTTGATTCCTAAATGACAACATAAATTTCAATGTTTAATACGTTCGTAAAACAAAAGACATAAATCAGTTAAGCTTATTAAAAAAAAACTACAACGCACGCATGCAACAGAACAGTGAATTAACAAAATATTCGGACGACGACGATTCAAACAAGATTTAAACGATAATATTATTATTATTGACCAGAAAAACTCACCGATTTTCGCCTACGAGTCTATTTCACCTCATTTTCTCAATTTCCGGGTTTATCGTTGTCTCGTCAGGTAGTAGGCGATGCAGTTACAATAACAACTTCATTATAATTATTTCTGGATCTGTAATATTTAGTTGTCGGGTAAGTAATGTGTAACAATAATAACAAGTTTCATTTTGTTTTAAAAAAAAATTATTTAATATAAATAAAGTTGTTCTTTAAAAAATAAATAATTAAAATTAACTATACTAGAAGTCTATAAACAACTCCTTGATTTCGTAATTCAAAATAATGTTTCTAAAAACAACAAATACAGTAGGTAACAATTTTCAAAAATCTAAACATGCTATTAAAATGTTGGCAAACATATCAAATATTATAAATTAAATGAACTGAATCGACGCAACGCATTGTCTCGCAAAATACTTTGTAAAATCAAGATAATATAGTATGACGTAAAAACAAAAATCTACGTATTTATATTTTATAATGTCCCTAGGAAATGTGTAGGCAAATATAACACAGTTTTAGTTAATTATATTACGAAGGTATTTCTGCAACGTTTTTCCTGTAAATTAGTAATTAAGTATATATATATACATATATAATTTATATACCTAACCAACTCTCATTCATATATTTATGATGTATAATATTGCATGGCACAATGTGACAGACATTTTATGTCATCCAAGCAAGCAAATTATATGATACTATTATTAAATATCTCAAAATTATAAATGTACCTACATAATTTAAAATTGGAGAGGGAGCAAGAAAACTGTTTGTTTGACAATGATGTTTTAACAATGCACTTTAATTCGGTAAGATGGAACGTTTCAAAAGTTTCATACACTGAGTGTGTTAATCAAAAGGAAACTGTTTTTTTTTTGTAAAAGTCGATTAAATTTTGTAGCTTTTAATTAAAATTATATTTTATTTTCATCATTCATCATTCACATATTATGTTTTTGCTTATTTATTTTCGACTCGAAATAATACTTTGTATGACAGCAAAATTAAAAATATCTTTTTATCTAAACCAAGTTGTTCATGTGTTATGGTTCTATGTATAGTTTGTTTTATCAAAATACAATTTAGTTAAGTGTTATGAATCCTTATTAAATTATCATTATAATATAGTTAAAAGAGAAATTGTTAAATGTGTGCTTTATCAAAACCGAATATAGATAAACGAGCTTAAATGCATAAAAATCCATTCCAATTCCTAAAAATTCAATTTCAAATACAATCGACCAATCGATAATTGATAGTTAAAATTCATACTTGATACAAACGAAAACTAATTAATAATGTAACATTGTAATTTATAATAAACGGTTTGAAAACAGAGGATATGGTAGTTATATCGATAAAATTAATATTATTAATGAGTATTATTTAATCAATACCTAGTTAAATATACGTATGAATGTATGACTAAAATTTTTTATATTTATTATAATGGATCTGCGTATTCATCTGAAATGTAAAACACTTCAGACAAAATGTAAAATATATATACGAAAATACATTTACGTAGTGTGTCAAGATTAGTAAATTGTATTACATATTTCCATGAACACAATATTAAAAAGCAACCAACAATAGCAAACAAATAACAATTGTGAACTTGGATATTAAACTTTTAGTTTGTATATTATAATAAAAAGCCGTATACTAGATTATTTTCCGCAAGGTGTTGGTAATCTAAATGGGGGAAGTTTATTTAATATAAAAAAAAAGTCCTAGTTTTGAAAATATCCAAGAATATATAGGTACTTCAGTTTTTCTCTTTGTAATAGTAGGTATCTATTTATATTAAAATTAATAAATTATAAAAGACAAGAACCAAGACAGACTTGCTGTTAACCCTTTTCGTAACATTATTTTAGAAGAATGTGTAATTTTATAATTATAAAAATAATATTATTATTAATTTATCACGTATATGTAACAGAGTATTATGTATTATAAGTAAATAATATGTATAGTATGGATACATATTTTACATATCGCCAGTTAAATTAATGATTTTAAAACTGTAAGTTTACAAAGATGGTCAAATGTAAACTAGAACTTAGAAGCAAACGGAAAACTTAAGCTAAACATTTTATGATGAAACAACTATAATAATTATTAATTTCTTAATTGAATATATATTTCCATCATATCATATATTAAATTTATCCCTGTATTTAAATTAAGTTAGCATCAATGTTATTATTTTAATTTAATTTAATAATTTTATACTTAATACGCATAAATAATAGTAAATCGTTTACTTATATTATTATTAGTAGTTTTACCGATGACCAATCTATTGACAAATAATTTTAAATTTTAATAAGCGAGTGAGAAATGTCTTTCTTTCATTTCAGCGATAATTGCAGAGTTGTTCAATAACACTATGTTCTTCTTAACTAAATAAAATTATAGGTACATTCATTTTAAATGAGTCTAGAATTCAAAAAGATTGAAACAAAAATAAATAATAGCTGAGATTTAATAGTGGCTTCACATTTAATCTAAATTAATTAAATTAAAAATTATTTATTTTTTATTCTTTTTTTTTTGTAATCATTCCAAAATGTTGTCAAAGTAAAAGTCTACTAGGTAAAAATGCATGACATCCACGAGTTATCTGTTTTATTGGCTTTAGGCCATATTTTAAGTGTTAAGAATACAGGTTTTCTGCTGTTACATACAGACGTATACACACACACTCACACACATATGTATACCGAATACGAGTATATACGTACAATAAATGAGAAAAATATTCCGGCTATAGTTCACTAGCTCTGCAAAATCGTGTAAGCTCGAGTACACAAAACACGTATTTGTAAGAATGTTTTGAATTTTTAAGTTATCTATTTTTGTTCTAAAATCTATACATCGTTATTCGCATAAAATGTACCGTAAATAAAAGCTGTTCGTTGAATTTTAAATAATTTTAATGATTTTACAACGAGTTTACATTTATTCATTTTTAATTTAAAGAACTGTATTAGTATTAAACTATTAATTTAAATGTAGCAGACAGTAGTGTATAGTTTATTTTTGTACAAAACGCTAGAGCTTAATCTTTTATACAAACAACTTTAATATATCAATAATCTTTTTAAGTTACTGTACAAATCCAAAACTTTCTAACGTACTTACCATGCGAATTAAATTTCTGATGGATTTATAGGTCTGGATAGGTCCAGAGAAAACGTGGTTTTCAATATTATCAAACAAATGCAAACCTATAACAAACGATAAATTACCATAATAATTAATGGTTGTAAAATGAATATACCTAAGGTGTACTGTATTTGTTTGTTTTGTTCAAAAATTAATTTAAAATAATTAATAACAAAGTATATATAAAATAATTTATTAAAAAAAATTATTCGTAATAACTTATTTTATACAATATTTAATAATATTTTGTTATATAATACTTATTATATGAACATTAACCACTAACATTATTTATTTTTATTAATTTAATTATATATTTTTATATGAAATTATTGTGAATATCTAGTATAATATGAAACAAAAAAAAATTGGTATTATTTAAAAACATATTGTAATCAATTATTCACAAAATACTAGCTGTATTAAAATAAATCGATCATTTCAATAAATTTAATTTTTTTTTAAGTTTATTATTTTTCTCGTTTTCACTAGGAACATACATTTTTGTATTTTATAACTGACAGCAGAAAAATGTTTTTCGTGGTTAATCAATAATCTATAAATGTTACATGTGTCAGTGTGTTACGATCAAATCCTAATATTATGTCATTAATCACACTGTCTCAAACTCTCAGAGATCTAACTCCTGACCCCAATGTATATGCATCAAAATTAATGAGAACGAGAATTGTAAGAGATCATTTCGATAGGGAATGGTTTTTATACTAGTACGTTTGTAATCTACCCGAGTCCCGGAAGAAATTCAATTTATTAGTGTATAAAGAAATACTTACACTATACTACTCGTTGTGCCACTCTCTTGTTAATCAATACTGTATTATATTTATATTTTTATACTGTTATACATAGAACAAATACACAATAAATACAAATTAAAGAACATAATATCTTACGACATAGTCATTAAATTAATTTCCTCAACAGTATTAATATAATAATATTATCTTTGTTCTATTTAGTAAAAAAAGATGCAATATTTATAAAATCTTTTGTTTAAAATAAATGCTACTATTAAATAAATTATAAAATGTTAAGTGATAATATCAATACAACTACCTAGTGAAGAAACGTACATTTTCAAATAATTATTTATGTTTAATAAAAATAATTTTATACTAAATATGTTTTTAATTATTTATAACCTTAAGGGTCGGAATTTTGTAGGTGGATGCAATCCACTCATACCTCCTTCCCACAAATTTGTAAAACTAAGGACCTGTTGGATTATTTTGCCACGGGCATTAAAAGTTTTAGTTACGCCACTGCTATGATAGAACATTGATATACTCATACTTTGCAATAGCAAATAAAATATATAGTTAAACCTCTACCTTTTCAGTCACGTGTGTAATTAATATTTAAGGTTCACAAATAACAATTAAATTATTATTAATTTGCCCCGTATACATAGAATGTAAATAAATGTATACTAAATAAATTATAAATTAACGTATATATACATTATACATATATGTACATTACCATTCACAATCAATACTACGAGTATTTACACCCAAATATATTTCGAATTAAATCAAAATTGACCGACAATTTTTAAACTTATACATTTCGATTTATATCAATAACGTAACTACTTAATTTTAAAATGTACAACGACAGTAAACATTATGCTAATTGAAAGTACCTATATACTAAAAGCAAGAGGTTATATACGATGAATATTTTGTTGTTGACAAGCAAACAGATGAGTTAATAAAAAAAAAGTGCTGATTGGGTGAGATACCGGTGGAATATGGTGGACAAATGAGACGGGTGTCTTTAAATCTGAAAGCAATGATAAATCGTTGCAGTCGATAAACGATGTACTAAGCATAATTTGGTTCACTATAGAGTTAACAATTTCAAAAGCTCATAAAATAAAACGTTCAGTCAAGAACTTGGAAATATTTAGGATGAAGTCAAGTTAAATTTTGTGTCTATTAGAATCTCATATTACATACTTAAGTATTTACTTAATACTATAATACTTAAGTTACTGGTTAGCCAATTAAAATTTTTAAATATAAAAAAAATTTTCTAAAATATTTTACAAATTATGTAGTACTTCTCATTAAATTCTAAAATAAGTAATCAGTAAATGTTTCAAATTTCTACAATTAATATTTTTAAAATAACAACAAAACAACACTATAATATTATCGAATCTAATTTCGTTAAAATACACAATTTTGACTGCATTTTCTAACACTTTTAAATTTTTTGCAGATTTATGGTAATCCCCCCTTCATTGTTTTTTTAGTCGACTAGTTAGAAATAATTTGATAGAGCTGTTAAAATCAATCGTATCATACTTTTACACCAACAATTATTTATTATTAATTTTGTCTATAATATTATTTATTAATTTATTATAATTATTCAGTTAAATTTTAATATCCCAATTGATAATTTTAATTATTATAAATTTATAATCAAGATTTATCCATATCACATAAGACATAACACTAAAATATGCATTATCATTCATGTTTATGAGTCATAAAGTCATAATAACCCATTGGCGCACATGTATTTTACAATCCAAGTAATTTTTTTTTACTCGATTTATATTTCCTCATAAAATATAAATAGGTACCTGGCTAAATGGAGCTGCTATACAAGAGTTTTACCAACAGACACAAATAGCGTTTAAGATTTAAAGGATGAAAACCTAACAGATCCAGCATGTGACCACAGTCCAGTTCTTCTCAATCTGAATTGTGAGATTTACTACAATCCTCCCCGTCCTTCCTTAGCAAAAGGACCAGTTGATTGGAGTTCCTTTTCAAAAAATCTAGAAAATGCCACTCACCTTAAAATCTCACTCAAATCAACCGACCAAATCGACGAAGCAGCGCAAAATCTAACGACCTCAATCCAAACCGCCGTTTTCAAAGCATCGTATGTCACAAATACACCTGACAACTCAAAATATAATATCCTTCCTCCCCAAATCCAAAAATTAATAGTTAAAAAAAGAAGGGTTCGCTCGTTATGGCAAAGATCCAACCTGCCTTCTGACAAACGACTATTAAATAATCTATCAAATTTAATCAAAAAACTCATTATAAAACACAAATCTAACTGTTATCAAGAAAAACTTCAATCACTAAATTCTAATGACGGTTCTCTATGGAAAACTACCAAAAATATTCTCAAAATCAAAGAACAAGCTACACCGCTCAATGGTCCAAATGGAGAGCTAGCGATCTCTGACAAAGATAAAGCTGAAGTTTTTGGAACCCATCTTTCAAATATATTTACACCACATTCTAATGTTAATCCTGAATCTACACACCTCGACAATATTGCCAGATTTCTTGATAGTCCTTTACCAATGTCTCTCCCAGCGAAACACACAACCCCAAGCGAAATCAAATACTTAATCAGCAAATTAAAACCAAGGAAATCACCTGGATACGACTTAATTACAAATAAAATATTACAACACTTACCCAATAAAACTCTATTACTTCTCACATTTATTTATAATTCCATGTTAAGACTCTCTCACTTCCCTCAAATCTGGAAATTTTCTATAGTAATACTAATACATAAACCTGGTAAACCCAAACACCTACCATCATCCTATAGACCTATAAGTCTACTACCAGTTTTAGCTAAATTGTTCGAGAAAATTATCATCAAAAGAATTAGACCACTCATTCATTCAAATAATATAATACCACACACACAATTTGGCTTCAGGACATCTCACTCAACAATACATCAAATACACAGAATTACCGATAAAATTCAAACTTCATTCGAAAATAAAGAATATTGCCCAGGAGTTTTTCTTGATGTGGCCCAAGCCTTTGATAGGGTTTGGCACGACGGCCTCCTATACAAGTTAAAATTATTCCTCCCAGCTCCCTACTATCTAATAATCAAATCCTACCTCTATGATCGTACATTTGCAGTTCGACAGGGCGACTCAATATCCTCCTACTTTTCAATCTCTGCCGGCGTTCCACAAGGAAGTGACTTATCACCCGATCTATTTAACATATACACATCAGATATTCCAAAAACAGCAAACACAACCATAGCTACTTATGCAGATGATACAGCTATACTCTCCTCCAATTCAGACCCTATTTTATCTTCAAACAATCTCCAAAATCACCTCAATTTAATAAGCACCTGGGCAACCAAGTGGAAAATTCTAATAAATCCCGATAAATCTTCCCAAGTACCATTTACACTGCGTAAACACAACCTCCCCTCGCTCCAACTTCAAGGAGTCGAGATTCCTTCATCGAATCAGGTAAAATACTTGGGAATTTTACTAGACAAAAGATTGACATGGGGACCTCATCTAAAGTCCAAACGTAAAATCCTTAACTACCGCCTTCATCTACTCAGGCCAATTCTTAAATCCAAATTATCAATACACACAAAGTCCACATTGTACAAATCCCTACTCAGACCCATCTGGGCATACGGTATGCAGATCTGGGGATGTGCCAAACCTTCCCAAATCCGCACTATCCAAGCTTCCCAGTCCATCACTCTCCGACTAATAGCCTCGGCCCCATGGTACGTAACAAATGAAACCCTACACAACGATTTAAAAATTCCAACAGTTGACCAACTATCTAAATTATATTATAACAGATTTCACTCCAAATTGCAACACCATCCCAATCCTTTAGTCACTCACCTAGCATCACGTACTCTTCCAGACAACCCACGTCGCCGACTTAAAAGAAATTGGTGCCGTGACCTATTAAATTAAATTAAAGAACAAAAAATAAAAAAATTATAGAGGGTACCATCACTGGATGATTTCCCTCATCATGTGCCTCATGTTATTTTATTTATATGTATATATGTTATATCGATTATCTGTTTTGCTTATTGTGTCTAAACACAGATTGTAAATTTTCTAAACAATAAAAATAAAAAAAAAAAAAAAAAGTAAGATTTAAAGGACGGGAGATGAGAGTACGAGAGAGAGAGAGAGAGTTTGAGCAACAAAACTAAATATTTGGAAATGTAATTTAATAAACTACTTCAAATATTTCTTGAAGAAGTGCTATGAACAATTTTTGACTTTAAAAGCTTTAAAAACTTTACAAATCCCCTTAAGCCCCTTTATTCCAAAAGACGCGAATAACTACCCCATACATATCGTTAAAACGTATTAATATAATTCATAACGTTCTTTCCCACAGAAAATTGCTAGGCCCGTCACTGCCTGTAGGAAATGACTATTGAGTGTAATTTACAGTAATACAGTATGGTTAGTATGTATATTAATATTGAGTGTGACATGTAAATACGTACTGAATATTGTTATAAAGATTCATTGTTTAAATGTTTAATGTTTTGAAAATGAATAGTATAAAATAATGTCGTCTAAATTCTAAGCTTGGCGGAATAATTCCAATTACTTGCCATTGGCATACTACAAATCGGTTAGACCCCGTAAACACGTCGCGTACTGGTACGGTTTCTAACCTAAATGCCAGAATTATTTCCCTGATCAGTATGCGGTAGTATTTATAATAATAAAATGATAATTTAAAAATTGCATTTACCTAAATTAACAGTTTGACAATTAAAAGTTTAAAGCACAAGCAGTTTATATAATTACTTAATTTCATAATCAATACATACTCGTACTTGTAAGCTATAGTTTAGAGGTCAGTACTATAAAAATTACCATAGACAATAATACAGTATAGAATATAGACCATAATCTGAATTAAAAGTGGTATCTATGTAACATTATTAAGTTCTTCTCCCTTACCTATATAGTATATACTATATATTATCCTAAAACAACTATAATTGGTAATAAAATAATAAAAAATCAATGAAAATGGTATGTTTAAGAACGACATACGTATAGCATTCGTGTTGGTCGGGAAAATAATAATGATAATGATCTTAAATACGAAATCGTACATAAAATATGATACATAGGTACTAAACCAACCGTACTAACTGTACCTGCCTGAACTTATAAATCAATAACTATTTTTATTGAGAAAAACAATTTAAAGTTGAAAATTACTTTTACTTTTGGTAACTTAAAGAAGTTAGTTGAAAGAAATTATAGACCTATATATATATTTAAGTGAGTGAGTAATTTATTATATTAATATAACGATATACTACATGCCATAAATTACGCACTCGGTCTTTTCGAAATAACAATGCATAAAATAATACGATTACAAAAATAAAATATGCGTAATAAGTTTAACGTACCTATTTAAAAAAATAAAGAATATTTTTTTCAATATTCACGCCTAATAAATTTCTATTTTTGTTTGTCCCTTTGCATCGACTGTAGGACTTTACGCTTGTACACTTTTGGACCCTGAAGTTATTAATGATTTTTTTTCTCAAAATTGATGTCGGCTGGACATTTATTTGGCGACAATTTTTATTCTGTAGTGTTGGCAAAGATATTAGTGCTTTGGATGGCGTATTTATATTTTCCATTTTAGTTGTTAATATATGAACATTTTTTTTTACTTCCTAATACACGTGTAAAGTTGTAAAATTATAATTTTTTTATACTTTTTATACCTAAATCATTGTCATATTTATCTGTCCCCGAACATCTAATGATATTTTCAAATAATAATATACAATATTCTGCCAAGTCACGACAATTCGAATTAAATTTTAGGCAAGTGCCTTCAAGTATATTTTAATTTTAATTTATTTTGATATAACTATTTTTTTTTATTCCCTTGTCAAAAAAAATAAATATATATATATACAATATACATATAGCGAATCAAATGTAAAAAAAAATTACTAAAAAGTAAATAAATACTTAATATATTAAATTATTATATTTTTTATTCATTTATGAGTTTCTATTTACCTATGACAATTTTTTTGTTTTTTATTTTTTACCATATAAAATAATACTAATTTATAGTAGATAAAATGTTTATATTATCCACTTTCTGTCAATTTTTACTAAAGTGCAACGTGCAAGTCTGGATTAAATAAATATAGGATGAGTTAGATAATATCATTAATAACTAATGAGCATTGACTGTAAAAAGTATAATGTAATTACTAATTATAAATTTATCTTTGATTACATTGGATAGTAAATGAATAGGTATCTATTTTAAAATATAAGTACCAATTTTATTGATGATTAATTATTTTATACTTCATATTATTAGTTTTTAATATGCATAATAATTATCCAACCGACAGAATACATTTCGAAGGAAATATTAAGAATAATCTATATTTATTAAAAGATGTATTTTATATGGACACCTTATACACCAACCTTATACACCAAATATTATTGATTTTCACCTGAAAAGCGACCAAATTTGCTACTCAATAATGTTTTTGAATGAACACTAATGTATAATATGTATATGTTTATTATTGTAAAAAACATAAATTATAGGGCCCTCCCTTCAAAACGACACTAGGGCCCAATTTAGCCCAGTGCGCCACTGGACGAACAGAGTAAATTTTTACTAATGTGGACCCAAGATACGTATAACATGTAGTTTCATTCGCCGCGGATGTTATTTAAGCTGTGGCAAATCCGCATTACCAACAGTCAATACCATAACGAACGACTTAACGATTCAGCGCGCGCGATAGGAGACGATGGGATAAATAAACATGTGACCATAAAAGTGTAGGTAAAAATCCTAATGGATTTTATCCGTTATTAATATTACTCGGCGCCGAAATGAAACTCATTTCCGAGAATCGTATTGACGATAACGCGCAATTTTTCAGTTCCAACGCGCGTTGTGTAACAGCGGTTTAATAATAACATAATATAATAAGTTCTTCATAACGCGTCGGTGGGTCGTACTTATTTATATATTTATTACATCGATATAATATTATAATATATTATCACTAACCTCGGGCCGTCGTCGACTCCATTGACGACCGTTTTCATTCGGCGGGTCCGAAACATTTCACAGCGTATTTCGTGCTGGTACACCCGAAAAACAACACCGCGACGCGGGCAAACGCGCCGGAACGATTATTTCACTACTCGCGCGAACCACGATAATATTATTTTACGATACGTTTGTTTTTGACGGACGGTAAAATTCACAAGCCGTTTTGGCGAACGGCGGCGGCGACCGCGACCGAGACGGAAAATACGCTAAACATCGGTTATCGACGGTACGGTGGTTATTAAGCGACAAATAATTTGGTTCCACCCACGCGACCGCCGTGAGACGTGCGATTATTCGTCGATAATTACTATTACCATCGGCCGCGAAAGGAAAATTGTAGAAACCGTGAAACGAGACTATGGCGGTCGGCATAAAATCTCGAAACACGGACCCGAACGGAGAAGCCCACCACATAAACGCGAACCGACGAAGACTGAAGCAATGGCGGAAGGGTAATCCCCGCGTCGGCCGAAACGGTTAAAAAAACGAATAGCCAATGAGAATTATTCACGAATCATGGAAAGTGTTTTTTTTTGTAACGGTTTTTTGTTTACCGAGAATCGTTACCGCGGTATCCGGAGTTCTGTCCGCGGCGCGCGACCGCGTCGTCGTCATCGTCCCGTCACGGCGGCCACACGGCCATGCTAATATAGACCTAGCGTCGCATTTCTCATTTGCTCGACCGAGTGGCCGTCGAATTCACTACTACTATACTCGCAATTTATCAGTTTCAACGCGCGTTGTGAACGGGGGTTTAATAATAATATATAATAATAATAAGTTTTGCATAACGCGTCGGTGGGTCGTACTTATTTGTGACATCGATATAATATTATAATATATTATCACTAACCTCGGGCCGTCGTCGACTCCATTGACGACCGTTTTCATTCGGCGGGTCCGAAACATTTCACAGCGTATTTCGTGCTGGTACACCGGAAAAAAAAACACCGCGACGCGGGCAAACGCGCCGGAACGATTACTTCACTACTCGCGCGAACCACGATAATATTATACTACGCGATACGTTTGTTTTTGACGGACGGTAAAATTCACAAGCCGTTTTGGCGAACGGCGGCGGCGACCGCGACCGAGACGGAATATACGCTAAACATCGGTTATCGACGGTACGGTAGTTATTAAGCGACAAATAATTTGGTTCCACCCACGCGACCGCCGTGAGACGTACGATTATTCGTCGATAATTACTATTACCATCGCCGCGAAATGAAATTCTGAAGTCGTGAAACGAGATTCGATGTGGCAGTCGGCATAAAATCCTCGAACACGGGACCCGTTCGGACAAACCACGCGAACCGACGAAGACTGAAACAAAGGGAAGAAAATCCCAGCCTCCCCGCGTCGGCCGAGACGAACAGCCAATGAAAAGTCACGGGAATTCATGGAAGTCGTTTTTTTCGTAACGGTCGTTTTCCGAAAACCATTACCGTGGTAATCCGGAGTTCCGTCCGCGGCCACGCGGCCACATGGCCACACGGCCACGGCAGCGGCGGACACATTCACGCATTCACACGACATTCACGCGCGTCGCGTTTGTTATATTTGAAACGGAAAATTCAAAGTGCCGCGCGTTTCTTGGTCGAGCACTAATATAGACCCGAGTCTACGCGCATTCTATTCACTCGCTCGCTCGTTTTACTCGTCCGATTACCTGTCACGTATAAACGCACCTTTATAATATTATATTATTGTGAGTGAATAGCGATTGCCGAATACTTATAATGACTCAAACGACTCAAAAAAAAAAAAAAAAATGTTTATGAACGAACTCTATTGTATAATAGTAAATGTAAATTATTGTATAAAAAACATAAATTTTAGGGCCCGATTTAGCCTAGTCGCGCCACTGCAGGTCACAGTGATGTGTGTAGGAGAGACGCTGTGGCCTCTGGACCACCGTCCACCACGGTCCTTCCCGGAATATTAGACTTATAAACTTTATTATAAAAATATGCGATTTTTAAGTGCCTATCGTGTATTAAATATTTAAATAAAACACCACGAACGATGTACACATCAAAAAAGTACTTACCGGAGTTCGTCCGTTTCGTTTTCCGAGATCGAATTCGTCGCGCTTCATTTTCCTCGCTAAAATAATAGAAGATATAATTATTATATAAAGTTAATATAAATTGTAATTTGTATGCGACTGTCGCGTTACGAAGAAAAAATAACCGTTTTAAAATAAAAAAAAAAAAAACGGTCGAAATCGTTTGAATCGTTTGTCTTTTATTGATAAATTACGATCGGTTATTGGAAATTCGGAGTAAAGACCAGTCATTACATACACGGTTAAACGAGCCGATTAACAATCAAAATGGCCGACACAACGGTATGGAAAATGTACGAAAGTAAACGATTATATTATATTTTTAACTTACGCATTATCGTGCACCGATTTTATTTGTTCGTCGAATTTGTTTTTTTTTCCGAACACAATTGTTCACGTTAACGCGACTAAAACATTCACACTAATTATTAAAAAATATTTTTATGCGCGAAATCTATAAAATTAAAAATAATAAAATAACGACTCATTTAAAAAGGTGTATTTTTGTAATATTGGATTTTCAAGTGACACTGCGATTCTTGGGCGTATATTATGTCATGGAAACATAAAACCACAACAGCGCTGTCTTCCATGAAAATAATAAAAATTTGCAAATCAGTCATTGGATAGATAAGATAAACGCCGATTCCGTTTTAATAAATTATGTAATACATTTTTAGTAGATCAAAGTTTTTTACATTTTATTACTCATTTCATAGATTATAAGTTAAAACTAAAATGAAGTATTTTCTAGTCATATCGTTATCGTTATTAGTATGTTTATCTCAATGTAAAATTGAAATCGAAGAAGTCGACGAATTCGAAGAGTTTGAAGAGTCGCCTAGGACTGACGCTGACCTAAAACTCAAGGAAGACCCGTCTCCTGTTGTCGACAAGGCCGAGTCCGAAGTCACCGTTGAAGTAATATTTTTAACAATACATTATAATAATATTCGAATCTAAGAAATTTATCTATTTTGATTTTTATAGGATGATGACGAATTCGAACATTTTAACGATGAAGAAGAATTTGAAGGTTTTGACACAGACAGATTACATGTTGATGACAAGGATCCTAAAATTACCATCGCATCGGTACCAGTACCATTCCATACCAAGTGGTCTAGTTACATAATGGAAACATTATTGATTCTGGGTATCATTGCGTATTTTGCCAATTTTTTCTACGGTCGATCAAAAAATGCTCGATTAGCAGATATATGGTTTAAGACACACAAATCTTTATTAGAAGACAATTTCTCCTTAGTCGGTTTGTAAAGTAAAATGTAAATATTTTAAAATAAAAATTAATTCAATTTCAAAATTTAGGCGATGATGGTAAAATTGAAATAGAAAGCAGTGGCTTAATTAAAGAAACTGAAAGTACATATACATTATGGTGCAGTGGCCGTACATGTTGTGAAGGAATGTTGGTTGAACTAAAGTTCATTAAGGTAATAAAAATATTATTTATATTGTAATTCTTAACACGTTGACTGCCACATGACCGCCCTTTGGCCATGTGGCAGTCAACATATTAAATATAAAAAAACACATAATTTTAATCAATGATTATTATAGAGACAAGATTTAGCATCCATGTTGAATCAATTTTTGCGTCCCGTAAAAGATGAGGTACACGTTAAAGTTGACATGAACAAAGAAGATATGGATACATTTGTGTTTTGTGTGGCATCTAAAAAGACAGCTGCTCGGTATTCAAAAGAAATGGCTGATCTCGTAAGAAATTGTTAAAATATTTTTACTAGGGTATATTCTTGGTTATATTTCTAATATATAAATATCTTTCTTTAGAGTGTATTCTGTCCTGAACGAAAGCCTGGAGCCAACTATGGCTTGATTGATAGTTTTAGTGTACACAGCGAATTAGGAGAGGTGTCATCAACAATTTTAGATGCAAAGACTGTCAACTATATTAACAAATATTCAGATGTTATAGACTGTATGCATTTTTCCGACAGATATTCAGGACTTAAATTAACCGAGTAAGATAGTTTTTCTTTTTACAAATGAAACCAATTAGATACATGACTGAGTGTTCTAACAAACACACAATACAACAACCCCTGGTACCATTAAAGTTGGACTACTGAAATGTTATTGTAATATGTACTAATATAAGTTTTAGAATTTTTTAAATTTAGTTAGGATTATTACTATTGAGTATACATTTAGAGTAAAGCATTAATCTTAGCAATTTATAAATTTTACGGAATACTTAAATTAGTATTACTGATACTGTATATATTTCAAAATATCAGTATTTAATAATATGATTTAATATAATAATGTTACAAAATTCCTCATGAATTGGTTTTACTTCAATGTAAACATTTTAATAATACAAAGAAACAATTTTTTTTCATAAGCTTTTGAATGATTCAATTTTTATGGAATTCTGTGAAAACACAGAATTGATTGGAAACTTTTAGGAGCTATTCTATCCCACCTTTTTCACTCAGAATTGTTTGTTATTAATTTATTAGAAATTTATTGAAAAATGTAATAAGTTCCAGATATTATAACATTTTCTTTATAACCAAAAAAAGTAAAATAATATATGTAAATTTGTTTGTAATTTAATTTTTTTTTTTTATGTTTGTAGTGAATCTACAGCTCCGACTAAACTACCGTCAGTTAAAAAAGTGTTGATGTTCACATTTACAATTCCAACTGATAAATATGCTGATCCTGTTGAAGCTATTAGTTCTATGTACCCTTTGATGTCTTTTGTATTTCAATGTATGGAACGTATTAAACGGTTAAGGATAAGTAAAGAGGCTAAAATAAAAGCTGAAAAGAACAGATTGCGTGTTGAAGAAGCATTTTTAAAAACTACTCATGCGGCTAGAGCCGAAGCTGCTGCCGCCAGAAAGGAGGAAAAGAAAAGACTGGAAAAAGAACGAATTTTAAAAGTAAGCCATTGCTTTTATTTTATATTATTTTTTATGTTTTGCAGAAGAACTAAAATTATTTTTTATTTTGTTTGTCTAGGAGGATCCAGAGAAGCAACGTAAGTGGGAGGAGAAGGAGATGAAGCGTCAACAGAGGAAAAAAGCACCGAGAATGAAACAATTAAAAGTTAAGTCTATGTAAAACAAACAAACTTGACAGCAATTATTATAGATTTTGGTGTTTTTAATCATTGGTTTTTGGTAACTATCGATGGATGGTTGAGTATTTTTATTTATTATTTTCATTGTTCAATTATTTTCTATTATAATTTATTATATGATTTTAGTGTAATTATTTCAGTATGTTATTTCATATACGTGTTATGTGCCTTTTATAATTAATTGTATTAATATTTTTTCCCTATCTAATTAATAATAATGTTATAATTCTCTTCTTGTGTATCAAATTTAAAGTTAAAATCAGTTACCTATGTTTAAATTTTAGGTATATTCAAAACAGACTGACATTGAATAATATTTTAAAAATTGTATTATTAAAATGTTCTTGCTTGTAAGATAAAACATTAAAATTAAATATATACTCAGTAAGCTATTCTATTAATAATAAATAAATAATGTTGGAAAATGATTGTAATAGAATAAAATGTGTTCATTAATGATATGAAATTCTGGGATGTTTCTTATTATTAAATATTTGTTATGAATTCTGATTTTATTTTCAATCATTAGGTATGGATTCACAATGAACCCACATGGTTGTATAAAAGTAAAATGCACTTACCTCGAATACTTGTTTAAAACTATTGTAGTTTTTAATTTCTCATTGCGTTACAGTTTCTTGGTCTTACAAAAGCGTATAATGGTTCAGCTATCAAATCCGAGTCTTCAGTAATATATGAGGTAAAGGAAACCATGAACTGAGAAACCAATTTTATAATAAATCAAGTTAATTTATTTAGATAGTTAGTACCTATGATTAACACTTTCAATGCCGTTGACACATATACCTCAGCAGACTTTATTCCAACGGGCCAGCGACGCGTTTACGCATAAAAAACGTTTATGTTTATATCTGCTATAAATAAGCAGTTTTAATTTTGATACATTTTGAACAGACTATACACAATCAACTCTTAACTTTTATGTAATCAATAGAGTTCTTACGATTCCATCGACGCATAAACGCGTCACGATATAGCCGCCAAAATCTAGAACGGCATTGAACGTGTTAATGAATTTTAAAGTCCACTCAAATTTTTAAATATTTTGCTCTTAGGCTGAGTTTACATTAATTAAGTTAAACTTTTAATAAAAAAGTTTATTTTACCTATTTAAAAAAACTTAATTGTATTAAAGACGGGCTACTTGACCATTGGCCTACAAAAGTTTAACACTGTCACAAGTGTCTTGAGTTCAGGTAACATATTCGTATATAGACATATAGTTCTTGTTTAGATTGGACATTAATTTTTAACTTTTGTTCAAAAATTGAAGGTAGTAATAAAAGAATAAATCCTACATTTTATTCTAGTAGTTTTAAACTTAAAATAATTATTAATATATTGGTGAAATATTAGTACATTTTCTTACCCTTTTCTTTGCTGCAGCTGACACAGTGCTTAAATTTGGGCTGGTCTTCTTATCGGTTAAAAGGTACTGGTGAATTAATCGGAGAGGTCAATCGGTGTTTTTATCACAACTATCTGCGTTTTCATGACACACTGCATAGGATGAGAAACGTGTTCACAGGGTAATTGTTTAATTTCTTTTGGTTTAATTGCAGTAGATACCTATTGTCAGGAGATTTGTATTAAATTATCAATTATTAAAGCATTTCTTGAAAATGTATTCTGTAATAATTATACTTCTGTGTTAAAAGTTAGATATTGTAATTAGATCATTGACTACAGTCAATGGCTTGTAAGCCATAGTTTTATTTTAATAAAAACATTATATTCTATTTGAAAATTGTTATTTAAAATGAAAATGTTTGTGAATTCACATGATTTTTCTAGAATATATGTAAAACAGTATTCTCTGGCACAGCGGTGCTCACCATACGTATCCACGTAGGTAACATTTAACTTTATAGGGTGCAAAATTGCTCTATACTAGAAAATACTTTTAGGAAGGGACAGAAGTATAATTTGTATGGAATGTATAAATTCTTTTTCTCATTACACACCCAAACAATGTCATTCAATTTATCACTGCATGACAAAAATTAATTTCATGAATTTTGATGAATGTATTGACTTTTTTTTATTATTCTAAATACACTTTAAATGCAATAAATTTGCACTGAAAAATCTTATCTGAAACTATATTTTAGTTTCAGAAACCATACACACGCGGTATTTAGAAATTAGAATAAAATAATATATTATGTCATCATATTATTATTGTAAAATATGTCATAACATAATTTATTATTCTAAATGTTATCAAGAACATCTGTTGTTCCCATCACAATAATGTACTATAATTGCCTACACAAGCTGCCGTCTCATATGAGATGGTGTGTTGCAAAAAAATTATAATAAGAATAATTTATTATGGAGTCTTGACGTTTTCATAGATTATTTATAATACTATTCTCTAAAGGGGGTAAATTGATTTTTATGTTACATATTTATAGATGTTTGAAATTTTCTTAGTATTTTTCGGAAAAAGAAATTTAATAAATTGTTGTTACACAAAAATCCTTGAAAATTAATATTAAGTTAGGTACTTACTCATATATTTTCAAAATATTCTCAAAAAGTTTTGGTGAAAAAGCTGACACCAATGAAATAGATTCTTTCGTGAGCTATTTAAAAGGTGATATTGATTCCGTCTACTACCTCTTAAACTGACTTGATTTAAAAATCCCTTCCTTTCGCTCTCGAACGTTATCTTTCATTCCCCTTTGTGTCATTCCGCTATAGGACAAATAAATCCATTATTATATTATATAGTTATATATACATTAAATTTATCAATAAATATTCGTCACACCTAGCAGAAACATTTATATATCAATATGAATAGGTATTATTCAACAACTATTGTATTATTATTTAACATTTTTAACATTATTTTAATACTGTCAGACTACTGCTACCTCAATATATACTTTCAAATCAAATCTCGTATGGAAAAGGTAACGGCTTTTTGGCAAAATCCGTTCGTTTGTCCAAATAAATAAATAACTTACTGCAAATAAAAATTTTATTTAAAACTTTGGTCAAACAAACAAAACTATATGATATTTACATTATTTTAAACATGAAAAAATCCAAAAACTTACAACGAACATTATATATATATATATTAATATTATGTCTACTGAATATAAATATATAATATAGGTAATATACAAAATATAATATGTTTTATTACAGTCGTCGATAGACCGCTCTCTTAATATTGAGAAATAATAACTATGAATATTATTATCATAAAATATACTTTTTAATTATTTGTTTTGTTATATTATTTCAACAGTTTAGCATTAATAAATAATTTTAAGAAATTCAGTCGGCGATTAATTTAAATTTCGTGCATTAAAAACACGTCAGTCAAGTGGTATCGTGCGTTTCCGCGACAGAGCTGCTCTGCTGTTTGCGACGACGGCGACGACGCGACGCTCTGGGTCGCAGTAGAAAATCGGGATTAAACATTAAATCTAAAAAGAGAATAATCGGAAAGTATTTAGCATTTAATATCTTGTAGACATTCACAAACAAAAAGTGTTACATGAATATCGAATTAAAATGTTTCTGAAAATTCGAAGTATTTTGATTAATGTAGATATTATATAAGTAGTATACACTAAATAACAAAGCAAAAAAACAAAAGAAAAACAAAAAAACAAAATATATACTTTGTTGCACACGGAAGTGATTATCATTGTACTTTAGCGGAATTTCCATTAGCTTTTTAATTTATAAAACTACTAGGTTAGGTTAGAAAATTAGAATCACGCATGTTTTACCTCCGGATTAATTTTCAAGTCTTAAAAAAAAGTGAAAATTACCAATTTTATCGACATTATAATATCGTCTGAAATCGGTAAATAATAAAATTGATAATTTAAAGTTGTCAGCGGCACCTGCAGGTGCCGTTCTCGTCGTCGTCGTCGTGATTTTTCGGGCGAAAAAACGAAACCCAACCAACGATATTATAAAGGCGTGGGGTAAAGAGAGAGAAAAGAAAAGATAAATATTTTCGTCGCACTCGAAATATTTATTTATTTATTTATTAGATTTAACCGTTTGGTGTTTGAAATTACTTACTGAAGATTGAAAATTTCGCTTTTCCGAAACGCGTCCTCTCGACCGTACAAAAACGTTAAAGCGTTTTTCCGAGGCACAATCCTACTAGCCTCGGCAACTCGGCGGCGGCGGTGACTCGTTCGTTCGCGGCCAAGATTTTCATTCCGAGACGAATTTTACACACGTACCTTTGTTCTGGCGACGGAGAGTGCGGGCGAGCGAGCGCGAAAACGTGAGACCGGCCGGTCCCGCGGCGACTGTTCGTCGACCACGCCGAGCCGCCGTGTTCCGCCGCTTGGAGCATGACGGTTCCGATTTTTTCACCAGCCGTTATGTTATTATGACGTATTATTTACCCCGACGACGTATTATTTCAAAAAAAAAAAAATCCCTTTTCTTCGGGCGAACGACTAATAATATAGGTTATGTCCAAAGTCGAATTGTTCGATTTGTTGGTTATCGGGGGCGTAAAAATGGCCGACAATGGTCACCATCAGTACGGCCGTCCGGCATTCCGGTGCGACGGCGATCGAGAATTTTTTCAAATATTATTTCGTTGTCATTATTGTAGCGCTGAAGCAGCCTACCCCGGGGTGCCGTAGACGGGAATTTAACAAGGTGGGGGATTTCGAGTAACTGTAATAATTTTGTATAGTAACATTTAAAATAGTGATCGTAATTAGAAAATACATCGTACCTGCGTCAGTAAGGAAAATTAGTTTTGGAACTCGTTACACGGCGCGCTTTTTTTTTTGTTTCTCATCGATACTCTCGTCTTCGTTGTTTTCCATTTTTTATTCACCGTTTCATTGTCGATTCCGTCAATAGTTTTATTGAAATCAGTCGAGTCACTGGACGCCGCCGCGCCGGCCGCTTCGTACTTTTAGGTTATATTTGGAAAAAAGTGGTAGGTAACGGTACAGTGGTATAATGGTAGTGGTAGGTAGAATTTTATTCTACTATTTAATATTTATCATTTAGAGGTAGTAGTAAATAAAATAAAAAAATACTATGAAATATTATGTTCTTTGTATTCTTTAAAGCGTATTATTTTTTGACCGATTTAGTAATTTTAAATACATTCGTGCAAATTTTCCATGTCGTAAGGCGGTTAACCGGATTAACCCCCGCCCCGCGTCTACGGCCCCGCAGTACCGATGGCCGAACTCGAATCGCGCGCGGTCGGTCCGATATTTCGTTTTCGCCCGCCAACGATTATCACACAACGGCGGCGGCGCGGCTAATAAAAACACAGACGACGAGCTCGTCTTGGATTCGAATTAGATTTGATGTCGACCGCGGCGAGTGTGATGCGTTCGCCGTTCATCTGCGGAGCGCCATAGCAGTCAACCATACGCTCAAACGACGTGCAGCCGAAGTGACAGGTACAAATGTTCGTATAATAATAATAATAATAATAATAGTACGTTAGGATCGAAAAAAAAGCCGACGAGATGCTGCTCGCGTGCTAGTTAAAATATTAAGCACGCAATGATATTTTCAACCGTCGCCGGTAGTTATATATAGACGTAGGCAACTTATCAAATCGGGTGTTTTTTTATCAAACGCCTCCAACACCACAATTATTAGTCTATTATTAAAAACAGTTGAAATTTACTATTTGCCGCCAAATAAACGTTTTAGGTGCCTACTAAACGACTGTTACAGGAATTGTGAAAGTACGTGGGACGAATTTAAATTTTCAAACCATTTATCATGTAATCCTACGACTACATTTGCGAGTTATGTTTTCGTTGTGTGTTTTTAGTAGGCGTGTTTACACGGCACAGACACATCGTGATTTTATAGGTTGTCTATCAATAATCGTTTTATAGCGCATTCCACAACACCAACGTTATGACGATTAATTTATATTACGGATTATATTATTATTTTGCTCCTCCGTTTTTAGGGCAATAACCACTTACTATACCGAGGTTAAGACAATTATATACAATTTTACCAACTGAATAATTACGAGTGATAATGTAGATGCTCCGTGCTGGGGACGATTAAAGTTTTGATTGCTGATAATGAAAATCAGTAATTTTTTTTTTTTTTTCGATGTTCACTACTTTTGAAGTTTTGACGGACACGTCATGGTCTCGAAAACACCAATGTTCAGTTGTCAGTTTAAATAACGACGGGGAATCGATTCGATTTCGTCTCCTATTGGTCATTTGTCGAAAACCATTTTGCTGTTTTTTCGGCCAAATTTCACCCTAACGTGACAATGAAATATAATAAATATATATCATTTGATGTTATATATTTGGCTGGAAACAACTTACTGGGTAGTTAATATTTTATTTTGTGGTTTTTTTTCTTTCATTTATTTGTATATTCATTTTTATAGAATTAATTATATAATTATATAATTGTAGATACCTAATTTCTAACATCTTTTCGTATTTTGATAGATGAAAATATTGTTATATTTGGTAAGGCCTTTGTATTCTAAACATAATGTTCAAAGCAAAATGATTACATACGTAAAATAATAATATTATAATTTATTGATACTAAAAATATTAAATAGTTATTATTTGTGCGCATAAAAATTTTTTTTAAACTTTTATTGATTATTTTTTAATACTTTTTTTGTTTTAGGGTCATATTTTATAACTTTATTTAAACCTAAACAACCGGACCTCTGTTATTTCGAGTATTGTTATAATAATTACAGTGCAGGAAAAGTTGGATCAAATTTTAGTCTTAAGACGAAGCGAACAATGTATTTAATTCTAAAACGTTTAAAGTGTGTACAATCAATATAATATGAATTATGACGAAAAACTGTGATCAGATTGAATAAAAACGTTGTAAAATTTAATCCGTCACGCTGGGATGTCAAGTATTTGCAATTTTTTTTTTTATAAAAACACTATCACTATTAGCATTGATGAATATGTTTAAGGCACTTTCGAAAAATTGTCCACAATCTCTACTATAGATATAGATATAGTTGTGTAAATAGTCTGTAAGCATTTTAAATCACTGAAATAGTTATTTACTGAGAGTAAGAGGAAAATTCGTTTTTGTCGAAACTGGTGTTTGTTCAATTCAACGGTGTTTTTAGCAATTTTCCTTCGATTTTTCTCATTTACTTGGAAAACGGTTGGGAAATTCAAAAATGACCTGTTGAACGCACCACTTGTATATACCACCAGGAACTTCTGGATGAGTTTTAGAACATAAAAAAAAAAAACAGCAATAATGTTAAAATAGTTTTAAAATAAATACATTCCTCGTTTATTTGCTTTGAATCTAAAATAAAATGTAGCTGACCTATTATAATATTATCTATGTACCTAATAATTGACAATAGTACACTTCTTATTTCATAATGTAAGTAGTTGAATAGAAATATCAGGAACAACTTTTTCATGATTGAAAAACAATAACAATATTTTATATTTTAATAGATAGCCAATATCATATAATATATTTTTTTTAATCCGTTTTAAAAATAATTGACTTTTTTGAGTTAATTTCAATAGGAACTGTATTTTAAAATTCACAAAATTAAATTGAATATAAAATAGTTTTCTCAGTCGATTACACCATAAATAGAACGAAAGCCTTATTCGTATTTGTAGGAACGACAGGATTTAATAAAAGATCTAGTGTGGCCAACAAAAATGTAGTTTGATTTTATCGATTCAAAGTAAAAATTTGACACGGCCATTGTTTAACGAAAAAAAATAAATATTATATACCGTAAGTCATTTGGGCAATTAAAAAACAAATTTCTCTTTTTTTCTTCACAGATGATACTTCAAGATAAAAAAAGTCCTTTATGGTTTTCAGTAGATCATGTGATTTTGATTAGTCCTTATAATCATACACCAAAATCCCTATTATGGATTTTTCTGCAAAAGGTATATATGCTATATATGTTTTTACTTTAAATAAACTATTTTTATTTTCTTTAATTTTGTATAGAAGAAATTTCTAAATCAAAATAATTAAGTATTGTATTGTAAATAATTATTGAAATCGACAACGAAGACAATTATTTTACTATTGTAATATTTTAATCATAAAAACTTGTCACAAAAGCTTAAATTATCTCGTAGAATAAAAAAATGTATTAAATATTATTAATTTTGCTTTGTTAAATGATTTTTATGTACCAAATAAAAGCAAGCAGCACAATGCGATGGTCTGACAAAAGAAATTATAGATAAAAAATAAACCGTTTTGTTGGATTTTTAAAGGTATTTTTCTAGTATTTAAACATTTTAAATTCATCTCCTATAATAATAATAATCAATTATGAATCACTCACATTTTATTTCATTTTGAACTTCATAATTTCATCCACCATTTTGCCAAGCACTTTATTGTGATACGTTTAATTTTTCATAACTGCAATTATAACTTTGGTACATAGAATGTCTGAACTCCAAAGGTTTGCTTTTTTTAAATTGTGAACATTTGAAGAACTCAGAAATTAGATTAAAATGTATTATTATTATTATTATAAATAGTTAACATTTCAATATTATTAAAGAAGTAATTACTATACTCATAAATTTAGCTAATATTTCCATAGGGAGCAAACTGTTGATATAACATACCTTTAATTGTGAAATGTATTTTCCTTTATTATATTACAGTGTTGTAAAGTAATTTAATTTCCTTTTTTTTGACTATATTAAATATTTTTAACAACTTTTTTTTTTTTCTGATAGAATAGTTAAATTTATTCATAAAAACCCTTAAAAACATACCAGACAATTCAAAAATGCAAAATAAAACTTTCATTATTTTTATAATTCTTTAATGTATGAAACAAACGTTGTGATCGGAAAGCATTTTTTTAGAACTACCAGAAAAAATACAATTTGGTTTTTCTAAATCCACATTTAGATGTGATATATGTGTCAACAAAACAATTAATCATTTAAATCATTTAAAAAATCAATAGATTCATGTTTTTTGTTGATAAAAAAAATAACCTTGTTTAATCGAATAACATTTATAGTATAGCATATTATTATATTATAAATATGAAACAGTTGCCCCCTTGAAAAAAAAAATTGTGTTAGTATATTTACATTATTATTATTAGAGATTAATAAATGTTAATGTGTAAAATTTATTCACAATGTGATTACTCTACAGTAGAATAATTAGTAGGAAATCAAAACATTTCAAATTTATATATGCACTTATGGCAATAAAAAAATTATTTTAACATTTTTTTTTTCAGAAGTATTTGATTAAGTATTAAGTGACTTTTTAAATTAATATTTATTTTATAAGTATTTTAAATACTTGAAATTTAATTAAAGTTAAAGTATTCTTTACAACGCTGATTAAGTACAAAAATAAAAAAAAAGCTTAAAATAGAAAGTCGAATCAGGAAGTAAAAATTAAGTGGCTAACCATTGGTTTACGTGAAAAATGGTAAGCAGAGAAACAAGTTTTTATTCCATTAACTTAATCGATTACACACGACACTAATTTAAATTATTAACTGTTAATACGGTGCGAGGATTTGTTTTAAAAAATAAAACGTACATTCTGTGTCAGAACCATAGACGGAAATCGGGGGAGGGGAACTTAGCCCCCAAACAATTTTATGTTTTTCACATTTGACTAGTTTAAATAGTTCACAGCATAATATTTAATATTGGAACGATTTATTACTTTAATATTTTTTTACAAATCAGACATGTTTTTGTTCTATTTTTCAAGTTGAAAAGGAACACGACTATACAAAATATTTATTTATTTAAATGTAAGCTTTAGTTAAATAATTGTGTAAAATTTGACTAAATCCTCCGCCTATGGTCAGAACACCGAATTGTTTAAAACAAATATAGAGTAAAATATGCGTTTTATTGTGGTTTGAGGATACTTCTCACGACTACCATAAAAATAACAAAGTAAAATGTACTTACCAACTATACGTATAAAATGTCAGTCTCGTGTCGACGAAGAATAATGTGGTTTTCATATTTTATTAGAAATGAATATAATATTATCATCAAAGTTATTGACACATGTGTATAGTTAAATAGATGATACGTTAATGAAATCAAAAATATTGAAAAAAATCGATCCGGTCGTTAAGACAATAATATTTGGCATTTACTATTTAGAGGTAAAAAAACAAAATTAAAATAATTATTAATTAACATTGCATATTTATCACAAGGTAAATTTTTTCTTTTTTTTTTTAGTTCTGATGATAAGAGTGACTGTGCTCATGGCAAATTTTTTTTTATAGTTAAGCGTTTAGGTAAAATAAAATTGAAACAAACTCTTATAGACGAGTACGATTTCACGAGCAATTACTTTTAAATAAATCTAATTTTTAATTTTTTTTTTTTTTTCCATAAAAATATGATAAAATATAAACCACGGGGACTCAAATCGCACGCCGACCATCAAAACACAACGGTTGCTGTCCGTTAAATTTCACCAATACATGTTAGCCTACACAATAGCATAACGTAGACACCAGCAAACGATTAAATAGCCATTGCCGTCTATTACATACCACCGAAACGATATTCGTGTGTGACCGAGACACATCTCAGATCTTCTTTTCTCAAAATCCACAGCGTTCGATCCATTCTTGATTTCCTCTTTCCACATTTTGGCTATAGCGTTGAGATTCACTAATGTTTCTTTAAATATAATTTGTTTATCATTAAATATCACTGTTGCATAACCGATTGTAATTGGTAGCATACTCGATGAATTACTGTTCGCTTGATGCAATGTCCACACATTTACTTGAAGTAATATTTATAAATATTTCACACATTAAGTTTAGCGAAAGAATATTGACAAACATTTGTTAATGTTAATGACGGTTGGCTATGAAACCAATATAATAGATAGATCACTACCACTAGAACTCGAACACTATTTTGAATCCAAACAACACGACATTTTCGTTAGGAAGTATCTGACACAACATCAACATCGAGACTAAGTTGTAAAGTAATTGTTCTCGACGTCGGCATTAACACAACATTGCAACACACTAAAAAAAATATAATATTCGAGCCATAAACGCTCCGCAATAGTTTTACAATTTGACTTTAATAGTACGAGCATAATATTAAAAATATAGTATATGTATATATTTACCGTTTGTTTTTAAGATTATTGTTATATTACTGTTGACGTTGAACAACACAAACGCAATTGACACAAGCTAACATTTATTTTTAACAAAATAGTTAATCTAAATTACAAATATAATAATAATCTTCAGTTAAATTTAATATTTTTATGAATATAAATAACATGATATAAATTGTACTCGTTGATGAAATGCACAAAATTATTTTCAACTCGTCAAGAGAACGGTAGGAACACGACAACAGGCCTTCTTTTCCTCGATTTTTTTAAAATTGTTTCAGAGTAAATTTAAACGATTCAGTTAATATATTATAATTGATAATTTATAGAATATAGACGTACAAAAAAAAAAACAAATATCTATTTTAAAGTACAATCGTGTATGGAACATTTGAGCTTAAATTTAATTAGAGCATAAAGTATTGTTTTTCAAAATCGAATTTGCTTTTTTGTAAATTTAAAAATATTTTCTCGGCAGTTAACCAAAGTAATTTCGAGAAACGAATTAGTAATGTAAATTTAATTCCAGTACCGGTCGACGATTATTTTTTAAACTTATTCTTCTATAACTTATGAATGTAATAATATTATATTATGTCATGTAAAAGGAGGTTTCAAAACCAAAACAAATAATGTATATCTCAATTTGGAATACGGCGCATGCAAATGCAAAGTGATTTATAAAAAAACAAACTGAATTAATTTTCCATCGATTTTTGTGTTTTGAAAATCAAAATGAAAGTTTAATTTGACGTATTAATAAAATTAAAAATTTCGCAATGATTGTAAAAAGGGCAAGGTTATTTTTTAATGACATTAAAATTAACAAAATATAAATATTTTAAAATAAAAAAAAATGATTACCTGTATCATAAATATATGCACAGGTATTAGCGTCTCCTAAAATTTACTTATCAACACGATAGGTATTATTTTATTTTTTTTTCATAATTTATACAAATAACAAATAGGCAGCCTAAAACACTAATAACCTATGCATATAACACGCACGCACGGTACAGTCATTTGAATTTTAAATTAAAAATATAGCGATAAATATTTGTAAAACATATATCCGCTATACTCGTAATAAAATTCTAAACACATGACTTGTACATGACGCGCTTTATAAAATGGAGTTAAAATAATACAATAGAAAATAATAAACCCTAAATCTATTTCAAAGCATTCTTTTTACTGGGGGGGGGGGAGGGGGGAATGAAATTAATTATTCGATCGGTTACTTACGAGATGATCACATTAAGAAAAATGAAAATTAACGAGATTTAGATAAAACATCATAATTATTCGAGACAAAAATATGTTGTCGATAAAAGCATTCGAACGTTCAATAAACACTGAATATTTGGAAATCCTATTTAAAATCATTTTGAACTTAAAATTGTTTGGCATACACACTTAATCATATTAAAATCTAAATATTCGCAGTCACTCCTTTTAGTAGGGGAAGTAGAATGGCCTTGGGCCTGTAAAAACATTCAAAACATTAAAATAACAATAACATAAGAAAAAATAAAAAATAAAATATGCAGCTGAAATTTAAAAAACACACACGTTGATTTATCAATTATTTTGAAGTATTTAGCACACATCAGCGAATAATTTAGACGGCGATTCTTTAAAGCCTAAAATTTAACTTAATATCTAAAAAAAAGACTGAGTTTACAAAGTTTTTAACTTTAAATATAAAGAATAAGAAAAAATAAAATTTCATATCGATGAATTTTAACAAAGATTTTTAAACAAAATATGTGTACAAAAAACATGCACGTAAATGCATCATGGCAATATTTTTCTTACTAATACATATTTTATATTATTTAGTCAATTATTGTTACAGTTAATATAATATGTTGTTTTTCTATGTAATTATTTGATTTGATTTAAGTTGTTTAATTAAGCGTTAATTAAAATATAAAAATGTATGATTAATTTAATTTAATTGTTTTGGCTAAGAAAATAGAACAAATCTAAAAAAATAAAGGTAATTTAAAACCAATTTTAAAGAATAAAATTAAAATTATAACAATTATAATAAAAATTGTAAGAAAACATTGTTGATTACTCGAGTAAAGACATTTAAGATTACTGTTGACAACAAAATAACATGATAAAAGAAAGTTTTATATTGTACACTATTTATTTAGTTAATTTCACGGAAAATATTTTAAATTTTTAATATACCTTAAGAAAATTTATTTCTATATTTATCTATAAAGAATATGAATCTGAAGAAACCATAACAGATTTATTTTACCTCATCAAACATTAACTGTATAAAGTTTAGAACTAAATTAAAAGTTAGTAGGTAAAACAGATTAGAATTTTCAATTACTAGGAGACTAAGTACACGTATGATTGGTTAATAAATAATAAATTGAAAAAAAAAGAAAAAGAATCTGTAAATAAAAAGCTATTAATTCTTTAATTTTAATCTGTTTCATAAAACATGTGATGAAAAATTATTAGTCGATTGCGATTAGTACAAAATATGATAAATATTGTTGAAATGTGTGCACTACAAAGTATATTTTTAAGATATATCTATCTAAAAATCAAATTCCTGTTGTTAAATAAATAATAACTATGAAATAAAATAATAATAAATTTAACGTGCATAATCGAATTAATGTGTTATTAAATAATTCTGTTGCTTGTATAAAAATTGTCACTGAGACTTAGGCAAAAAAAATAAAAAACTTTAAAAATATTAACTTCAATCCCACTTGGGCACTAAATACAATGATTTCACATGCAAACATAATATGTTATAATTGGACTAAAACTTTCATAACATTACTCTACTATATCGGAAGCCATTAGATCAAATACAAATAATTGTAACTGATAATATGATGGAAAAAAAAAAATGTATTATGAAGACATCGAGTAGGTATTGATTGATATTATTAAAATACAACTTGAATATGGAAATATGACTCGATTATTTCTACTCGTGTTTTAATAATAGCAGATGCAAATTTAAATGTCCCATAAAACCTGACTGTTTAATATTAAACGGATAAAAAATGAAGAATAATATAAATGTAATAATTCATCATCAGATATAAAATTGTGAAAATAACAATTAATCGATAGGTATATTGGCGAGCTCTCGATATGATAACTAAATGTATTCGTTTAATTTGCAAGCTCTATACATTATTTATTTTTAATGAAAATAACACCAATTTATTTGTAATCTAACTGTTATTGACGGGACATAAGAAAGGAACCATTTTTTAATTTGAAACATGATAATATATTTTTGAGACTTACGTGGATATGGCCAACCAGCGGGTGGTGGTGCTTGCATGGGTGGTCGGGGTGGTCTCCATCCGCCCATTGGTGGCGGGAAGGGCGGCGGTCTTAGTGGCATCATCATTGGCCCAGGTGGGAAAGGTCTCGGCGGGTGTGGTAAACGCACTAAACCAGGTGGTGGCGGCGGAGGATACATGGGCTGTGGTTGAGGAGGTGGTTGGAATGCAATTTGTTGTTCCTTGTGAGACAAAAAAAAACAAAAGCATTTAAACAACGGAATTCAAAATTGGTTTTTTATGTAATTACTTGTTGCGGTACAGATTTTGTTTTGGATTCAGACCGTCTTTTTCTTTCTTTGGCTTCTCGTTTACGTGTTTCCTGATTTTTATTAGATCCTCGCTTTTTATTGTTACCATTCTCTAATAACACATATTAGTATACATTATGACAATATTTTTAAAAAGTAAACGAAAAAAAAAAATATGAAAAATTAAAATAATTTTTAACTTATAGATTTTCCCGATTTACTGATATAAGATTAGCATAGATAGATTAGCAACTTTGCTCAACCATTAACAGGGTAAGTCATAAAAAATTCTATTTATTTGTCTATTTTTTTTACAACATTTTCATTAAAATTCATACATCATGTATCAGTACATGTAATTGGTAATTACCAACTAAAAAAAATTAAATTTCATTAATTTTTACAACAGTCAATTTGCATTTACCTTACCACTTGGTTGTCGGTATAAATAGAATTCACAAAGAAAAATATTAGAAAACAGTTTGGAATGTGATTAAAACGACAAACACATGACAATTGTATACTAACCTCTGCGCTTCACAGGTGATCGGACAGGTGGTGGCGACCTTCTTCTAGGAGAAGAAAGGCGTCGACGTCTTTCTCTTGAACGATCACGTCTTGTTAGCGGCGATCGTCTTCTCCGAGAACGATCACTAGGGTGAGGTGGACGATCTCTTAAATGTGAAGAAGAATCGTGGGAAGACGGCGGCGACATTGGAATATGTCCATGATTAGGAGGAGAATATGGTCTGATATCAGGTGACTGACTTCTTCTGCATGAAAATTGCTTTCCAAAATATACAGGAGATCTGCTACGCCTAGGACGGTCATCATAATGTTCTTCTTTCATACGATGCCTATTATGATCACCTGATCTAAAGCGTATTTCTGGCGATCTAGGTTCTGGAGGACCAGAAGAAAAGTTCTCCATTTTATGCCTGAAATCATTAAACAAGATAAATATGTAAATTCAAAATGGAGTGATGTTTAATTATTTACTGTTCCAAAAAATGTTCTGGTCTTTGTTGGCGGTCATGAGAGTTCCTATCTGGAGAATGTTTTGCTCGTTCTCTGCGTAACATGTTATCAGAATTAAAGTGATCTCTTTCCGGGGAATAAGGCAGCGGAGGAGAAGGCGGACGACCCATATTAATACGAGGAGATAAACTTCTGTCCCGAGACATCATCTGGTTGGGGCTCATTGTATGAACCATTCCATAGTTTTTATCTAAATTACAAATATTATTTATCATCACCACCAATATAATGCAAACTAACTGAATAGTATCTTATAAATCATTAAACTGTACTGACCTGCACCATTATCATAATGCATCTGACTTGAATTAAAATGTGACGGTCGGTCATCAAAATTTTGATGGTTTTTATCTCCTATAATTTTGAATAAAATAATGAATTTTTAAAAATTGTCAAAATGAAAAATGTATGAGCCCTTTAAATGTTGAGAAAAATCATTTAAATTAAAATTTGTTTTTAAAATGTGTGGTAATACAAATATTTACTAAAAAAATTAACAAATAAGTTGATTAATAAGATAATTAATTAGACATTTTTACAACACATCACGTTAGTCTAAATTTTTCCTCAAAACCATAGGTGCATTTTGTCTTATATGAATTTACGAATTTTTAATTTGAAAAATTAGAACAAATGAGTTTAGATTAACTTGATTATATGTCAATTTTTAATAAGATAATTATGGATGCCAGTCAAATAACAATAATGTATCATAGATTATCATAATTATTATTTATCATTATTCAATATTACAAACTTCATGCCGAGTGTCATATGCATAAATTAAATTAAACTAATATTTAAAGAATAGTTTTAATCGTCAAAATGTGTTAACTTAAAATGAAATGACACCAAGGTAAAGCAAGTTTATAAAATACAATAATTAAAAATGATACAAATAATGTAGTAAATATTGACTTAAATGATTAAAAAATAATTGGAAGAAAATTATTATTTGACTGGCAATATTTATTTGTTGAAACCTTATGTTAATCACAAACAGCACCTTTGATGTACATTTAAGAATTTATTTTATTTTACATTAAACTTAATATAAATCTTTGTCATTCTAATATAAATATAATAATAAGGATGGTTTACACAAGATGATTTAAATCGGAGTAGCAATGAGAAATGCATAACTCGATTTATAAAAATTATCAAAAAAATTAATTCAATTGTAATTTTTAATATTTTTTTTATAAGAAATTGGAAGAATGTCAATTCTATAACTAGTATATGAACACATCAAAACTTGAAATTTCAAAAAAAAAAATTGAATATATAATTAAATAATACTTTTATTTTTTAATCAATTATAATTTCTATTGTATCAAAGTTATCTTTTAGAATTAAGAGGATGTGTTATTGAATTGGATAAAAACAAAGTGTTTCTTAAATCAATAATTTCTTGCTATTATAAATAGACATAGTATAATGCAATATATATTTAATATTGATGACATGATAGTAACACAATGATATACTACTGTTTAATAATGTTTACAAAAAAATTTTCATATAACTTTCGATAAAGCATACGATTTTCTGAAATAGAATGAATAAATTGTAAAAAAGTAAGTTGTTATTATATATATTTAGAAATAATAAATAAAAATTTAAACTATATGCTAATTTTAATAGAAGTATGTACATTAAGAAAACTTAAGATTAAAAAAATAGATTAAGTATAAATGATGCATTAATTTAGAATTAAGTAATTTGATATTTGAAAGTTTATATTGCAGGAATGCTAATCGATAATTAAAGTTAATGTTTCAAAATATAATTAATATTAACAAATATCTAATTTCTGAATACATATTACTTTCACTGAACAAATCTTTTTTTTTCTTTGTCATCTTTGAATACTTACTTGCAAAACAGTTTGCTCTCGACTCTAATGTACCTTTTCGTACATAAAAAAAGTTAAAACCAGAACCAAATAATTATGCAATTTACTAGGAAAAAATTAAATCAAAAATTCTTATTTTTTCTATATATATAAGGTACACTTATTATTTGGAAATAACATGGAAGCATTTTTATGTTTAAATATTATTGATTATCATAATCTAAAATTCCATAATAACTACAGGAATTAAAAAATACGGTACTTTTTAGTTAACCGGACACCCAAAAAGTTGGAATTTAAAAAAATATATCTTATGTAGTTATGACCTTAAGAATAATAATGCAAATAAAACTGGTTAGTTCTATTATAGGTCTAGAATTACGGTGAATTTAAGATGATGATTTTAGTAATTTATAATGGTTATCTCATTTATGCAACCTTAATTATGGATTAACACACTGAATCGAAATGCATAAGAGGGGTTGAGGGCATATAATATTAATTAGGGATGAAATATAAATCGATAAATTTAAATGAAATATTAAATGAAGACAAAATAGAAACGACCAACCAAGTATGAAAAAGGGTAAATTTACTTTACAGGCGGCTGAGAGACTGGTTTGATTAAGCGCCTGCATGTTAATAACCTCACAGCTTACAATTACCATTTTCAATGGCTTAGAAATGTTATCAATTTAATCATAATTAAATCAATTTCAAAATTTCATAACTTGAAACTATTTATCAATGACAGTTTTCATTAGCACCATCACTTTCAGGATCAATAACTATAAAAAATAAATAAATGACAGACATTTAAGTATCCAGTAAACTAAAAATATACCTATATATAACTATAAATATTAAGTTGATAGTTTTCAAGGCAAAAAAAGATGAGAGTAAGTTAAATAATGATTTAGCAAATAATTTATTTACCCCAGAACAAAAAAAAAAGTTGTCATAAACTGTCCTAAGTTCACTGCTTTGAAAATAATATCTTCATAAGTTTACCATAATATGGCATTACTTGTAGGATGCAAGATTGCGCATTATTTGTTTCATAAATAGCTTCATATTTTACATTTGTCACATATTTAGTATTGCAGTCATTTTCATAAATAATATTATTGTAGTTCAGCACCTCTTTAGTTTGCTTACATAGCATTCATATTTTCTTCTCCAATTTAAAGTTATCAAACGAACATGTGCATTTTTTTTCAAGTAAATCTCTTCATAGTTTAAGATATCAAATTATAACATTTTTCTATTCCATCATAAACGATAACCATTTTGAAATTTTCAATAATCTTAATACACTTTTTCTTCTTACGCATAATCTTCAGCAATAAAACAAACATAATTGCATATGGAAAATAAGAAAAATTAATTATTAATTTTATATTTCAAATGAATATTGATTAAAAAATAAAATAAAAATATTTTGTAGCAAATTTCGGCTTTAAATTAAAAAAGATAATGTAAATTATGCAAACCCAAATAATATTACTTTTTGTTTCAATCCAAAAATAAAATTTTGTTAATGATTTTTTTAATTTTAAAATATAAAATAAACAATTAATTTGAATATAGAAATTAAAAGATTAGCTAGTGTTAAAAAAATATAGCTTAATTTTCAATTAAATAAAAATTTTAAAATTAAATCTTGGTCCAGAAGTTACAGTCTTGAATATGTTTGTTCAACCAACATAGTGACTCTTATTTCGCAGGCGTTTTACGTCAACATCAATAAAATAATAGACTAGTTGATTAAGAGGTCTACAAATAAAATAATATAAAAACATAAGTCCTATTCAAAAGTATAACTGTAGTTAAAACCTGAAACATCTACTAATAATTCAAGTACTTTTGCGATTGTAAAATATTTTATATCATGCAATTAACACAAAATACAAAAAGTAAATAAATTGATATATATATATATAGTTATTTCATCTACCACAACACACCAATAAACAGGCAAAGATTGATTATATGCTACATTTCAGAATAACCTTAAAAGATAATCAGTTTATTTAATTACACACATTTATGAAAGCTCAAATCATGGAATTCAATAAAAAATAAGTTATTATTAATATTATTCCTGGAATCGCTTAGGCAAAACACAGTCCGACTGTAAAAAATAATAACATATTTTCTAAATGAATCAATTAAAAATTATAAATCAATGATATTTCCCAATTTGACGGAATGGGAAAGAATTTTTGAAATTTGGAAATACAAATATTAAATTTAATTTATTTTAACAAATAAAAGTACATTTTTTAGAATAAATATTACCTACCTTTTGATCTATTGGAGTCAGGTTCCTCGACCACATAAGTCTTTCGAAATGAATCATTCTGCTGTACGTCAGCTCGTATCATTTGCACGCGAATGTTTTTTAATTTGTCCTTTTCAAGATCATGTAAAACATCAGTTTCAGGTCCTCTAAACCGTGGTTTATCAGTAGCACATTGTGACATTTGGTACCTATTAACCACACACATTTATACATGAAATACAACTATGCATTACAATTATTAGTGATATTATTTTGTACACAATGAGTTTTCTGAATAAATATAATAAACGTAACATATACTTTTTTTTAAATTAAAAATAAATTAGATTAACAATTTTGTTATTTCTTAATTTAATTGAAAAGAACATACAAAACAAAAATAAGTGATTGTGATGATAGACGAATGATGTAAGTATGTCTCTATTTAAAAAGAAATAAAAGAAATAATACTATGTATGAAGCTAATTTAATTTAACTTGTTGATTTGAGGGTATAAAATAACATATTTTTTTTTTTTAATTCAATTTTAATCGAATATTTTTTATAGTTTTGACCAAAACAAAGAAATATTAGTTTACAACTTTAAGAAAATATTTAAATGATTATATATTTCTTTCTTTTAAGTTGATACTCATTATTCTCGGTGTTCGAGCCAATTTCACATTAATCCAGGCTCCGTCCAAGTTTACCAATTATTTCGCTATCAATTGTGGTCAGGATATATGTAATCTGATGCAAACTTAAGTGAAAGATTGTCCAGAAACATTTTTTTCGACTCAAATCTGGTATGTACAAATGTGAATAATCACATTCAAAATACATTTTTCCATACATACATCAGAAGAGTGGGAATATACCCGTTTACTTAAATTCCAATACAACATATACATTATTATTATTTAAATATTTAAGCAATGATATTGTGTTATAAAATAACTATGAACTTTAAAAGAGCTAAATTATAATAACTCATTAAGAAAATTTAAACTTGTTTTACAGTTTAAATAAATGTAATATTTTAATCTTAATGATACATTTAATCGCCATTGTTTTATATTGATAGAATAATATAAACTAGATTTATTACTTCTTAAGTCATATTATAATTTCAACATAAATTTAATGTAAATCAATCATTACTCATTATTGAAATAAATTATAATTATTGATCAATTGCCTTTTGGAAATTACTTAATTTGGTCACTTGGGGTCTGACTGACCCCAGTATAGTTTTTGGTTCAAAATGAAATAAATTTTAGTATAGACCAGCTTTGAAATATATTTTCAAACGAATGGTTAAGCCATAGAAAAATGAAATTTAATAATAATTCGGTTTTTAATATTCTAACAATAATACTTATTATAATATTATATATTTATATAATTAAAATGTAAAAGGGATAAACCTAATTGAATTCCTTTAAAAATAAATTCTAGTTAAAATAGACAAGTCACAGGTTTTCAAGAAAATTAAAGTCATTGAAGGAAAATCAAACCAGTTCTCTTGTTTAAGTTTTAAATACATTTTAAAATATCAAATGTCTCTAAAATAAAAATGTTTTTAATAAATTTTAAACTTTTTTTAAATTGAATTAAAATGCACATTATGTTTTTGTTAGTAAAAGCTTATCATAATATACTAAGCAAATATAAAATTATATAATCACAATAAAAATAGTCTAAAAATCAATAATTCTTATGCGTTTTGAAGATTTGTATACTTCAAATGCAATGGTTATTATTACTATAATATTTAAATGACCAATGATCTACTTAGCTACAATATGAATATCTTACTCAAAATCCATATAGCTGTAGATGCATACAGTAATAATAATAAAAAAAATTAGTTGCACAATATTTTTCATTCTCGAATACAACTAACCGGCCAAATTGTTAACACTGACATAAGTAGGTACATTTAAAAATTAAATTAAATTAAAATAAGAATAAATAGAATAAAATTCTATAAATTATTTCGATATTTAATCAAAATATCACACACTATTTTGACTCTGAAATTAATTATTATCATTATGGTAGTCATACCTATCAGCAGAAGGAACAAAATGTTTCACTATTCTTGTACTCTCTCCTCCTGAGTCAGGTTTCAAGTTATTTCCATTTTCTCGGAATACATTCATTGTAGTATCTACAGTCTTAAAAGCATCATCATCATCATCATCTGTTAGTACGATTGGACTATTAACTACATTCCTAAAGTGACACAATATTTAATTTAGTGTTAAATAAAAAAACCTAAATGTAAAAACCATTTACTAACATAAACATTCTATTAGAATTTTCATGGCATATGTTTCCATTAGATTTTTTGCCAATATCTATGAAATAGAGTAACCATCTTACAGAACTAAAATTACTCCTATACAAATAGGAATCTAGTTTTATGTATATTTTTTTTGTAAAAAATTTAGTTTTAATAATAATGAATAATAATAATAATAGTGTTGGCAACAACTCTAATCTGGACTAAACGGATTTTCTGTTTTAATACATTATTTAATAGTTAGTATTTAGTCAAAAAATCCAAATGAAAACCATACACCAAAAAAATTAAAATAAATATAAAAAAATCAAAATGCAATTCATTGTTTATAGATTTAAAAAGAAATATAATTTATAGAACAATTGCAAATTATTTTAATAATCAAGTCAAATTTCAAAAAATATTAAATTAAACTATTTATAATGTATACAATTTAAACTACTCAGCAACTCATTGATTTCATGCATTAAGAAAATTAAAGGCAATTTATTTTTTGAAATTCAAATTTAATGTTCAATATCAATAAGACATTTTAATTTCGAAATACATAAAAAAAACACCTAAAAACCAAGATAAAAATGTTTTCATAAAAGTAAAAAGTTAGAAATTTTTACCGAACCTATAAAGAGTTTTTATTGGCTCTTAAATACAATTTTTGAAAAATGTATTCAACATTTTTCTAAAATCTTTAATTTATTAAGACTTAGTACAGAAACAAAAATTTTAAACGAGCAATTTTTTTTTCATATCAAATACAAATTAATTTTATAAATTTTTAAGAGAAATATTTAATAAATTAAAAATTAAAAAATTTAATTTAATAATAATAGCACTAAATTAAAAACTAACAGAAGTATGTCTAGATCATTAACCTTATCCTAAAAATATTTAATTTTGTGATAGCTAATAAAAGTTTTTAGTATATTATAAAATTAAAATTAAGTACCTTTGATTATGTGCCTAACCTAAAGTAACTTGTTTCCAAAAAATTAATATGTAAATTGTTCAATGTATATGAACAGTTTATAGTATATAATAAACACCATAAATATTTCAAAAATTATACATACATATAATTTAAATCTCAAGATAATGATTCACATGTAACCAAAATTTATAATACTAATTAGCCTATTATTAGTGTTAAAAAGTTATTGTCTAATATATGATCAATAAAAAAAAAAACACTACAAAATAAACATACAGCCTAGTAGGTATATATTAACCCGTGTGTAAAATAAAGCTACACTAAATGAATAATAATTTTAAATATTCAAATACAATTTTCATTATTTACATATGTGATGTTACATATTCATAATTTGACCTATACTTAAATATGTTTATCTTAAATAATGTGGTTGTGTAAACTAAAATGATGAAGATACTTTAAAATTTTAAAACTAAATATAGGTAATTTTAATAACTTAGGATTCAGTATAATTTATAACCAAATTAATAATTAGTAAACTTTTTATTCAGGTACTAAAGAGAATATTGATTAAAAAGTACTTACTGTTAATTTGTTTCATCTTAAAAATATGAAAAATATTTGAAAATTACTTAAATATTTTCTTTACAATAAGGTTATATAGAAAGGTACCTTTTTGATACCTTTTCATCAAATTAGTATTGAATAACAAAAATACGGGAAATACTTTTAAGTTTCCAAATATTTTATATCAATAAGATCTATAAAACTAAGAGCTTTTTAGCAGACAATTAAATAGTTTATTATTATCGTAATTTAATTTATACGTTTAGTAATTGCTAAATTATACTTGTATTTCTATGAACATTAATAGAGATTAAGGTATAACAAGGGTGGTCCCAATATTTGAAAAAGTGAGAAAAATATAGAATGATGGTATTGACATAATATGTTATATTATGAGAAGAAAAGGCAGAAATTAAGTGTGTAGAATGCTCGATATTGATATGAGGACAGCTCATATAAGGATAAGAGATCAGAAAAATAAAAAGATTTATATTTAAATTAGTCATGCAATTCAATTTAAGTTCTTTAAGTTTTTAATGTATTCATGCAATAATGTCCCAATCAGTAAATATTCAATTCATATATTAAATTAGGTATTCATGAATGATAAACTAACTTTAGGAATAAACAATGAGCCCACATAACAGTCTAAAAACTTTTTTATACATGCAATATTTTGATAAAATATTCATTCTTATAACTATTATTTTTAGCAATATATATTTCCTAATTAACTAACAAGAAGTATGTTTTGTTCGATAAAATATAAAATTAATAAATAGTAATAGAATGAAACAAAACAATATCTACAACTACATAACAATTTCTACAAATGTATTTTAAGCAATACAATATCTAGATAAGCAAAAATCAAAAGAATATGTAAAATTTTTATATATTTACGTAATACGCGATGGCCCCGCAGTTTGAAAATCATTTCTAGATTGCCTCTGCGGTGGCGGAGGCACTGGTGAAAAACGTCCACCGGAATGACGACTTGACGATCTTGATTCTTTGTTTCTTTTAGGCATCCTGCGGTCGTTAAGAAACGACAGTCAAAGGTTGAATCGAAATCGCCAGTTTCAGATCAAAGTCGTACCTATACTACGATATAACAAAAACGATGAATTATGTATAACGATATACCTGTATGATTGTCGGGCATTCGGTTCACCGATACGCTCGAACTGTTTGCCGATTGCCAAGCAGTCGCCCGCACCTACCCAATACGATATTGATATACGGCGCTGTTTCGTTCTACTGCCGGCGGAACAACTATATGTTATAACGACGATGAGGTGATCGTCGTCGGGGTTTTCGATCGCCAAAGGATTTTCCCAACAAGACGATTACGCTTAAGGGAAATTTGTCGCGCGATTCCGGTATTGGTGCCGTGAGAGAAACACGCGCATATTATGGTTTCCGATGCTATGTAATAATATTGGAAACGACCGTCCACACACGAACAAACTGGAAAAATCAAATCGAATGAAAACACAACGATAATGGTCTCCACCACACACGTGATAAAGGATGAAGAAAAAAATAACAACAAAATAATAATAATAATAATAATAAAACTCACGTTACGGAGACGCTGCCGGATAACGACGGGACGACGTGCGCGGAGGGGACTTGTTGCAGTAATGGACGCCGGACACCAAATGAAAACGGTGTCAGTGTCCAATAATCAATATGCCATGATTGCCAGGCGGCGGGCGCATGCGCAGTGGCGGCGATAGATTATTGATATGGGGCCCGGGTAGAGACCGCTACAGTTGTCCTACGCGACATAACGCGCGCGCGTCAGTCGTCTCCCTCGTACGTCCGACCGCGTTCAACGTCGTCTCGTTGCATTTTTTTAATATATTATTATTTCGAATAACGATTATGTCATACGCACCTGTTGGTCCTTTGTGTTGTTGTTGGCCCGACGACCTCCGCCGCATTGTCGCGAATACGTCGTCGTTATTATCGCACCACCAGAATTATTATCATAATATCTCGAAACACTTTACCTGTAGGAGGCTAAGGACGCTAAGGTACCCAAAGCTCGACGGAATACGCCGCGCAGGGTGGCACGTCGAATATAGTGACGATCGTTTACGCGACAAATTACAAACGTAATGAAATATGTTTTAAAATTTCGATTTGGACAAAAATTAAACTTACGATAATATTATGAAATGCGTTTCGTTTATTCGTTGTTTTCATATTCTCGTTATGATTTTTCTTTTCGGACGGTATATTATGGTGATCTGTGGCGTGGTTCGCATTGTTATGACCACTGACCAGGTCCTGGAGGCGCACATTAACCTGAACTGATCCCCGCGGAAAGGCGGCAAAACCTATGAAAGTCCATCGACCAAAATATATTTTAATATATCTGTTAATATTTTTAACAGCCTTTTTTGACAAAAGTCGTGACACGCGTGACACGTCATCTAGCGATGGACTTTCTATACATGTAACTGCATAGTATTACAAGTCAATGCGGCTTGTAAGATTGCGAAAAACATGTTCCATTTTCTATATATCTTTCGAGAATTTTTTGCGCTAATCCTATAATATTTTTCACAGTTCGGTATATCTATAATCGATAGATTCGTCGTTGTTTTCATATCTAATGCATTTATAAAGTAAAGAGTAAATACGATTGGTGGTGGATACTAATAAATCATTTGTTTTGAATTAAGTCGAGTAAACCGAAGTCATTTTGTAGATACGAGTAACGGATAATACGCATTACCTATGTAAAATACGATGACTTTTCGTGGTTTTTTTTTTTTTCTGGTCCGGGACGACAGATGAAAATTGTACGTTTTACAATATTGTATAAGTAAAGGGAAATATTTTCAATCGCTCCGAATAATCTCAATGTCGCGCGTCGTCCGACTGCATACGACAATTGCCAACCCTACAGGCTGCAGCAGCCGACCATATTATATTATTTTTGGTAGCCACTCGTATTCGGATCTCCGCTATATATTGATTTAGGTTACCGAGTATTTGAGACCCGGACTTGCATAGCAACAGCAACATCGATTTATTTTATCCGGAGGGACTGCAGACGATAACCACACCCTGATTTCTTATCGGCACCCGCCGTTTAATCTAAAATACGTACCACGTAACTGGTAGCATTTATCTTCGAGACTTTGTTCTGTATGATATTGCAATTTCGACAGACACGTATAGTACGCTTGACGTCGTTGTGATCACAAACAAACTGCAGGACGTTAGAATTTCATAGATTCTTTATTAGCGACGAACGAATGATTTCGGTTTTTCTATCGGCAAACGAATCTTCGATCCATCCCCACACATATAAAGTATATTTAGTAAGAGAATTTAAAAAAACAATTGCACTAGGTACTATGGTACTTAGAAAGCCGGCCGAATCTGTTTTTATATTTTATGGCTTAAAATTGAAAATTCCGGGCAAGCCAAAAGAGTAAATAAGTTAAAAAAAACTATTCGATTTTTTTCAAAAGTTCACGTTCGAAACGCGACAACCCCTGCGATAGCAAATCGTTCGAAATTAATTAAACGTTTATCTATTAATTAATATATTATACAGGACCCGATTAACCAATAGGTTGAGTAGGACTAGGACGTCAATCTGTTTGTGTTAAATTATAAGGATGCCACAAAATAATTTTGTCATCGAGTCTACGGCGTTTGGTATTGATCGATAGGCCTGCAATACAACACGATAAATGTTATCATTCTCTTATCACAACAACATTAAAAAAAATGCATAAACGGTTTAATTTGAATGTTTGCGTATATCCATTGACTATTATACATTATTTGTTGAGTTTTTTTATTACCTTTGACTTTGCCAATTCGGTAACTTAATTTCTTCCAACGATTTTGATTCGTTCTTATGTTCTATCATTATTACTGTATAACATGATTAAAATATATCGTCACCGTTCATTATAGTGTACACCATCGAATGTTTTATTTCCTAAACATTTTTCAATTTGTCAAAAAATGGGCGTGAAAAATCTGTGGTCCCTGCTGTCGCCGGTGGCCGAGAAAATGCCTCTTTGGGAGCTGCAAGGCAAAGCAGTAGCTATAGATTTGAGCGGCTGGGTGTGTGACAGTGAAAATTTTAGTCAAAACTCGAGCCAAAAAAACATGTACTTAAGGTATAAACGTTAAAATTTAAACATACTTTTTGCATTTAATGTCTAATAATATGTTCTGTAATACCCACTTACAAACTAGACACTAGACTTTCAATTGCTTACTCATCCGTTATCGACAACATTTTGTTCACTATAGGAACTTATTTTTCCGCACCAGTAATTTATTGCTGATTGGAGCAATACCAATATTTGTTTTGGAAGGAGAGGCGCCATCACTGAAACAAGGAGTTATAGAAAAACGTATAAATGGTCATAATAATAATAATAATAATAATAAAGCACCGACAAAGAACAATGTAGTTCGTAAACGTCTTAATTCATTACAGAAACAAGTAAGTGTAGATATTTTATAATAAAATACATCTGTTTATCGCTTGAGTTTGAAATAAAAATCTTGACGATGAGTTTTCTCAAAATTACTGTTCCTTTATAATTATACATATATTTTCAAAACTAGAAGAATTACCACTCTGGCCTCACTGCTGGTCTGCGGTTCAGTAATTTATTAAATAAATTATTCTTTATATTAATTACATAAATTATTTTTAGTGTGAAGTTTTATTAACTTGTATGGGAGTTACTTGTGTTCAAAGTCCTGGAGAAGCAGAACAGCTATGTGCCATACTCAATAAAAACGGGGTAGGTTTAATGTTTATGTTCAATTTAACCTTAATTTGTTTTCCTGTTTTACAACACAAATAATTTAATCTAAATATATTTACATTTCAGATTGTAAATGGAATCGTTACTCAAGACAGCGATTGTTTTCTTTATGGCGCTCGTGTTGTTTACAGAAATTTCAACACATCTAAAAATGGTTCTATCGATGTGTACCGTATGGAATTAATAGAAAAGAACTTAAAAATTGGTCGTAACAAAATGATAGCTTTATCATTGTTTTGCGGTTGCGATTATGATGAAAAAGGTGTCAGTGGTATAGGTAAAGAAACCGCAATAAATTTTCTTCAGCCACTTGACGATAACATTGTTCTTGATCGGTAATTTTTCTTTATGAATTTCTCTTTTCACTCGAATATCAACAATTGAATTTTTTTTCAAATTAAATTTCAGTATAAGATGTTGGAGAAACAATGAAGTTTTAATTTCTGCCGAGAAGTATATTAAATCACAAACAAGTGACATGAAGCTAGAGTTGAAAATAAGAAGTAAAGCTTTACAGAACGAAAATTTCCCATCTGAAACAGTTATTGAAGAATTTTTAAAAGTACCGGATTATCCAAAAGTGTCTGTCAAATGGAATCTACCTGACATAAATGGTTTTATTGTAAGCATTGTTTTTAAAATATAACAAATATTAGTCGAATTTAAATATAAATATGTTAGTCCATGAATTTATACCAATTGTTTTATGTAGAAATTTGCATCGAACAAACTGTGTTGGGAAGAAGCATATTCGATTGAAAAATTTTTGCCATTGCTTACCAGATGGCATTTAATGTACGATAATAGTCTTCAAGCAGACATTTCACTGGCTGAAATTGTTAAAAAGCGTGTCAACAAAGGATTGAAATGTTATGAAATAAAATGGAACGGTTATGAAATGACGACCGTTGAACCTCAGACAGCTGTCCAAACAAGATATCCAGAAGAAGTTTTAACCTTTGAAGATGAACATAGACCTTCAAATAAAACAAAAAAGAAAAGTAATCTTTATTTGTTTTTCATTGAGTCAATCGTTGTATATTTGCTTTATCCATTATTATTATTTTTTAGCAACAACTCGCACAAGTAATGAGACTGATTTGACTAGTAAGTTGTCTTCATTGACAATTTCCCAAGACCAAGTGAAATCTAAAACTAATAATGAAAAAAATAAAATAACCATCCGAGGCCCATTAGATAGGTTTATAGAAAGAGAAAAATGTAAAGAAGACAGTTTGACGATGTCCGATTTCGAATGCGACTGTAATGACTTGGATCTATCCGATATAATTAACGGAATTATTGCTTGATATTTGAATATTTTATTTGATGCCTGTGTATCTGATACGTATTGTATCAACTCTATAAACATTTTGTAATTTTTATCTTGAATTATTTTGTAATTTTTATGCTGTGAATAAAATAAATGTAAGGATAATCAACACACGGATATTTATTTCTTTTTGTAGTTTTAAGACTGACAAATATTTCTAAAAATGTTAATATTTAATTACGTTTTTCATTAGAACGTTGACCCGAGTGAAAATATGAAAATGATGTTATAGTTTTCGTTGGCTTTATATTCCACAAATACAGATCTCCATTGTCGAACGAAGCATCCAAAATCTGAAGACCGATAACATTTATTATTAAATATCATGTATTGCCTACCACCGAGCATCGATAGGCATCAAAGCTCGACACACGAGACGTATTATCAATACAATTATTAAGTGTTTTTCATGGAGTGTATTATTGTGTACTGTCGTCTGAAAACTTGACCGATCGGTTCCGCCGTAGTTTACACCACCTTAGAAGTGAAAGGAACAATGCAAAACATTTGTAGTCAAATCAAATCAATAACGATTAACTTTAACTTTATAAAATTTAAAAATAACTTTACACATATAATTTTTTTTAAAAAAAAAAAGGTTAGAAAAAGTCACGTCAAAATAATCACCAGTATGTTTGTATGATGGCCGAACCATATTATGTATTTATAAAAATAATTTGCGCAGAGTTTTTCCTAGAACTAGACTTAAACTTAATCGCATTAAACCGTTAAAAATTACATTGTAATAAAGATGTATACATATTTACATATACACATGCTTATTATACACGTTTATAAATGTATGTAAATATATAATATTATACATTAGATAACAATATAATATGGTATCATTAAATACTTTAATAAATTTATTTACTGTAATAATAATTATATAAAAAAAATACTAACAAGGTAAACAAATAAAAATGAATTTTATACAGCGAATATAAATAAAATATATTATGTAAATAATATAAGATATATTATTTATTAGATCATAATAAATACTTACAAGAATCAGAATATACTTGTTAAATACTACAACAACAAATATGTGATGTTTATTTATATTTTGACAAAATAAATGTTTAAACGACTTTCAAGAATAATTGTTAACCTATTCTATGTATTTTTTAATTTTTTTCCCTTCTGTTTAATACTTTAAAACTGTCGGTTAATACTTTTCCATACTGGTCGAAAAAACGTATGAACAAATAGAATATTATTACCTACTAGGTTCAGACATTTTTTAAAAAGTTTAAACTGGATTTGAGAGATAAAAAAACGTAGCAAATGAATGATTAACATAAATCAGTAATGTTTTATTATGATTATTTGTCAACTGTAATTAATTAAGAGTGAAGTTTTTCAATCAAAATCTTTTTCAACGAGTTACAGTGACTTGAATTTGAAAAAGAAATCTAAATAGTCGATGAAATGTCGAGTAATGTGTTGACTTATACAAATCCAGCTTAAATAATTGTTATATTTTAGTGATGTACATTGTAATTGTAATACGTCTAATGAAATTAGATTTTATATATTTTAAATTACATTTAAATACTTTGAATCATTAGTATATACAAATACAAAGAAGGTTAAAAATAAAACATTTCATGAAAATTATACGTAAACATTTTTTCAGCCAAAAATAATGTAGTAGTTTACAAAGAATACACTCGTATCTATTGATAAAATAAATATCAGTTTAACACTTTAACAAAGCTTATAATATTTATTTTTAATAGATTAATTGAATTTCATTAAATTACCATTACATCTTATAAGTTATAATTTAATACAACTATATATAGCACCAAATTTTTATAATTTTTGGATTCTTAAGAGTTCTTCAAATTTTGATAATGTATATAATACTTGAACCCATCAATCGTGTTTTAGTACTGATAATCTTATTTGCTATAAATTCTTGTAAGATTCTGAAATTCAAACAGAATATTGTTTTTAAAACTCATATAAAATCATACAATGATACGTATGTACCTATCATCATAATATAATAAACTGAACAAATGTATAAATTAAGTAACAATAAATTAAAAATAACTGGTTATGAGTTACGTTTAAATAGTTACATATTATAACTTAATAAATATATATATCTCTGAGTAAACATTAAACAATCCTATAAAATAAATATTCGATATTATATGTATATGTGTATATTGATTAGAGTCACTTGTTATTCAAACATTCCAAACATCACATTAAGATAAATTATTTATATTAAATAATGATATGCTACAAAAAAATATATTTGATGTTTGGAATAAGTCGACTCTTATTTTGAAATATTATTTACATTTTTTAAATCAAACTTTTTTTTCCAGAAAGCATAATAATAAAATTATTATAAAACTTTTAGTTTAAAAATATTTCAATGAGTTCTAATGTAATAAGTATGTTTTTAATTTTTTTTACTTAGATAAGCTATTTTTAAATCTATCTTAAAAAGTATATGTTCTTGATTTAGTTTCAAGTGTATATAGAAAATTTAAGGGTATCTACATACATTTTTACTCGACCATGATATTTTATACGTACCATTATTTATAAATACAATCATCAATTTGTTGCTGCTGGGTATCATGTTCTCGTTGACTTTGTTGATCAACTTTTACTTCTACAATATCAGTAGGAATGTTATTTGCCGCGTCATACTTTTCTACAGTATAATCAGCACTGTATATACATTCCTCAATTTGAGTTTGTCCACTTATAGGTTCCATTTCTTGTGATGGAGGTGTAACAGTTTGTGAAGCAGTTGCATCGCTCTGTTGTCTAGCATACTTTTCGTGTATATTTCTGTGTCGTTTTAATGCGAATCGATCACTAAAACCGACTCCGCATATATCACAGCGATGTGGTTTTTCACCTGTATGTACTTTTGCATGGTTTTTTAAGTGTGTGGCTTGATTAAATGCTGAACCACATATATCACAACGATAGGGTTTTTCTCCAGTATGAATTCGTCGGTGGTTCCATAATGTAGAATGACGAGCAAACGTTTTATCACATACTTCACATTGATAAGGTCGTTCACCACTGTGTATGCGTTCATGGTTTTTTAGATGAGGAGATTGAGAAAATTGCATACCACAGACAGCACATTTAAATGGTTTTTCCCCTGTATGAACTCTGCCATGATTTTTTAAATACGCTGCTTTTGCAAATGATAATCCACATATATCACATTTATATGGTTTATCACCGGTATGTAGACGTTTATGACTCCATAATGACGAATAACGTGAAAAACTTCCTCCACATATATTACAATGAAAGGGTTTAGTGGGAGGACTTGAATGGTTAATAGAATCATTTTTCATATTGACGTTAGCATGATTACCGTTTACTAAAAAAATAATACCAGAACCATTACATTTATAACATTTAGTAACTGTTGCCATTCCTCTTTTTTTCACAGGATAATAACCTTTCATGATAGCAGTTTGTTCAGGTGATAAATTATGTTCACTAGATTCCATTTCATTTTCTTGAGGTGTATAATTGGAACAATTTCCACCGCTACAACTTCCACATTTAATAAATCTAGATTTCTTACCCTTAACAGCTTGTGGAGCCACATCAGCACCACACGAAAAACATTGCTTGTGTACAGTAGATCGGTGAACTTTCATATCTCTTACTTGAGGAAAACAAGAACCACACGTTGAACATGTAAACGATGGTGGTTCTTGGGGATGAGCTGATTTTTTATGATGATCTAGCATTGATGCATGTGCAAAACCGGCACCACAAACATCACATTTAAAGGCAGCACCAGCCGAGGATAATGACATTTGATTAACTAATGCATAATTGTAATTAAAAGGTGCAGTTACATCAAAACGGTAAGAGGTCTTATCGGTTTGAGTTACTCCATTTGCAGAAGCCGCAGCAAGAACAGCTATATTACCAGATACAGGAACTTTCTGCACCATATTGACATTGTAAAAGGGAAAATCGACAGAGGATGCTTTATCATCTTTTTTGACGATAGTGGCATATAGCTGACCTGTGACCGGGTTTTGTTCTTGTCGAATTCCTGGATCATACATAATGGTAGTAGCTGCCTCGTCCTTGCTGTTACTCATACAGCTACAATCTAAGTAAAAACATATAATTTGCATTAGAGTAAATTAGTAAAATTATTTTACGCAAAATAATGCAAAATATTACGACTAAAATAAATAACATGTAAATTCAAATGAATTACGAGTTACTACATTTATTTGATTTGAAATATTGAGTAGGTAATTGCTTTAAAAAAAATGATTATTAAGTTATGATTAGATTTTATACTACTATAAATTGAAGTGTTATAAAATATAATAGACAATAATTGTATATCAATATAATTGTATTAATATATTTAATTTAATGAAAATTTCATTGACAAGCAGCTAACAGGATCAATTTAGATTTAATATGATCTAGTAAAAAACTTATCTTTTAAAATTTTTAATTCTTCATTCAATTGAAGTAAATTATTCTAGTTTTTAGATGATTGAAGTAAATCTAAAACTCACTGAACTAATTTGAATAAAAGTTTATATTATGTAAACATTGGTCGTGTATAATATTGTTACTACTGACACACTTAGTAAGTTTCAAGTTTCTCTTAAATAAGCTCTATATAATACTGAAATTATGATTTATTGTAATAGTCTTAAACTATTTTAAATTGTTTTTAATTTTTAATATGTATAGACATCAGTCATATAATAAATGGCCTTGTTAACTGTGAAATTCAGTGTAATTTTGGTAATTTTGCGATTACAAATAGTTATATATCAAAGTAAAATTTCTAATTTGAGTTACCTACTTTTATTTATTATATAAAGAGCTACTAAGTAAAATATAGTATGGTCAATAGGCATCTGTAATGAATATACAAATATACTAGGCTTGGTAATCAAAAAAAAAAACAAACTAAAAGACTATTATTTGATATTCAATATAAACAATCTTAGATAACTAGTCCACTAATGTATTACCACAAGAAGTTCACAGGTAAACAATATAGATAAATCTAGTTTATACGTGAAGCCAGTATTACATTGTCTACTATTGATAAGATTTAAGATACAAAACAAATATATTATGTTTACCGTCAAATACTGTATTTGTCAGGAATTGTTTTCTTCGTTGTTCATTGAAACTTTTTTATTTATTAATAAACCTACGGAAAATATTATTATATTAATGTAATACAAGTAAAACATTCATACGGTACAATAATTTAACTTACTAGGTTATCGTGAAATAGATGTTTGGAGTTTCATAATATTTTTTTTTACGAGTGAAATAATTATAAACTCGACTGGGGGCCGACAAAACTGTAAACTAAAATGATTTGAAATCACGCGAACAACACAAAATATTATTGAAATATTTCACTTTTATCATTTGACTATTACTGTTTAGTCAACGACAGATTTCCGTATCACTAATCACAACAAAATGACGGGAAAAAAAATTAACGCAACGACCTAAAAACCTAGTGAGAAAAACGAGTGGAATAAATAAATATCGAAACGAATGCGCAGTGCGTTCGAAAGTTTAAAAACTTTAAAATAACAAACGAAAAAAAAAAAACAAGTGGAATTTTGGATCAACAATTTTTTATTTTTTTGACAATTTTGTTTTGGTCTGATACGAGTGACATGGTGGATATAATAAAATATCATGGAGAAACAAACTCGATTTCTTTACTCCATGAAATTATAGAGTCGTTACGAAATGAAATATAATTTAAATTATTAATAATAAATTATGCCGTGTCCTACGCTGTGAATCCGGTGAACGCAATACGGCGCGACCAATGCGATAACAATAATAAATACGACGATACGATATTGCGGCGGTCGCACTATTTTTTTCAGTGGCATTTGCGGCAGCGCACACTCGATGGTCGTGTCCTCTATAAGTTTAAATCTTAATAATCTTATAACTCATAAACTTTTAATTATTAATAATTAACATACATTAGCATAGGTTAAGTATACTGGTTACTTTAATAAGTTTCAAGAAAAGTTGTATCTATTTGAATTGCCTACTACAATTATTTAGGAGTGAAGGTGTGTAGTCGGAAAAAAAACTTTTTTTAAAGAGATAATATAATATTAAAATCATAACTTTTTGCTCATAAATTAAAACGACAAATTTTTCCATATCAATACGTTATTTAAACATCGAACTTCGGTGTAAAAAATCGATTTTTTTTCAATACATCGCAACATAAACATCGATGTAAGGTTTCGATATATCGAACAAAAAAATCGATGTATTTTGCCCATCTCTACTTGGGGAACACACTTTGGGAAACGATTGCTATAGAGTCCGTCGTTATTTTTTATTTTTTTCCGATTATTCAACCGCCGAGCCGATTTTTGTTCGTCTCGTTTGAAACCGGTGCGAATGAAATCGAGAGGGAAAAAACGAGCGTCCGCCGCGACATCGAGCGACATTCAAAAAGGCCGACGAACTCGACTCCGTCACCCGGACCGGACGCGCGGTGACGGTGAGTCGGTATCGGCGGCCGCAGTCGCTCCGTCCTGCGCACGCTCAATCGCGCCGATCGATCCACCGAGCGCGACGGCGTCCCCCGCTTACCGCGGCGGTGTGCTCAAAACGGTTAGGTCAGCCACTCCGTTCCGATAGTAGTGGCGCGCGTGCGCGTCCGCTCACCCGTCCGTCACCCACTCGATTCGCGCCGCCGCTCATCGCTCAACGCTCACCGTTATTACCGTCTGCTCACTGCTCAGTCGTTCGGCGGCAAGCGTCCAGCGCCCGTAGTCGCACCCGCTCGTCACCGATCCGCTCTGACGGTACCGTCTCGCATAATCACCGCTACTATCGTCGCGCGTGATAACGGCGTACTCGATCGATTCGACATTGTCCGTTCTCGATGCCATTATTGTTCTCGTTTGCGGTGGCCACCGGGCGTCCCGTCGCGTCTGGCTCCGCACTCGCCGTCTCGCTATAGCATTACACCGGCCGGGCTTGAGCGAACACATAGTTTTCGGCGTGAACGATCGACGATCGGCGGTCGTCCCGAACTGGCGGCGATCATTTTCTCTCTCTTTCTTACGCGTCTCTCTTCCGTATCGCACACAGTTGTTGTTGCGTTTCGACCTGAAGACGGGACGTCTCGTCCCGTAGTTTGTCGTCGCCTCGATCGGCGGTCGTTTGTTTTTCGACGGATCCCGTGTACTACATCAAGTAATTATTACTATTATTCTCTATAGAGTCTGGACCAGTGACGGGCAAAGTACGGCCCGCGAAAGTATTCAAGCCCATCGACATGGATAGCATATATATTATGATTAAAAGCATTTTTTCTATAATTCTGGCCTTCCTCTAGAATTTCTTAAACTTTTTGGGCCCCCCTCCGCATTAAAAAAGTTTGCCCACCACTGGTCTGTAAAAAATTAGTCTATCGTTTTGAAAAACTATAAATTTCGCCCTGGTTGTACCCGTTTGTAAAATTAACTCGCAGGACCACTTGCGTCCACAAACAATTATTATTGCGGTCCGTTCTCGTGTTTTCGCAACGATCGCCTACCGTTTATTGTCGGGGATAATAATTTATATACCCTTCTTGGGGTTTTTTTTTCGTTCGTTCTTTGCCGAGGCCAAATGAAGTAGTACTTACTTAAAGAATTCACGCAAAACGAGCGACGGTGTCTACTGGTCCCCGTCGTTGGTGTTTCGATGTCGAGAGTTTTTCCTTTCCGAAACATAGCAGACCACATAGCAGGGCGTTTGTTAATTATTTACACATACTGTATTTGAAAATCGATTTCAAATTATTACCCGAAAAGCTATGACAATGTAGACGGGCGTGTTTGAATTGGCCAAGTGCCGTTCAAATGAATAGACCTACTTAACGCCGATCTCGATCTTGTACCCTACCGTCAAACACTTGTTTCCAGAAGAAAACAATTATTCTGTCTTGATTTTTACCGTGTTTCATTTGTATTTTGAGGAAAAATCATGAGTTTTACGGCATTTGGTTTGATTTTAAAACACAAACAAATAGTCACTACAATTTGTTTGTTTATGTACCTATTTATTCAAATACAATAAGACATTGTGCTTTTGATTACAAATCCATTAAGTAAAACATAACAATAACGGTAAAATAATTTTGATCTGACATAAGTAATGGTTATTGTTGTGTGAAAATGTGAATTTAAATTGAAAAATTTGGGCCGAGTTTTTGAGTGTTTTGATTAAAACATGTTGAACAATTATAAAGTTATAAATAAATCCAACTATCCAGTTGTAAGTGCAAGAACGTCATTATATTTTTCGTCAAACAACTGTTTAACGAAAATTATTAACGATAAGATGTTGTAAAAATAAATGTTGGCATCTAAAATTTATGTTGAATTGGTTAAATTTAACCCATCTAAATTTGCATCATTTATCTCAGAATTGCCCAAAATTAGTGTGTTATATAATTTATATTATTTGTGATTTTTACTTTGTTTATTTTGTCAGTACAATAATTGAAATTAAATTAAATTTTTATTAGGTATATTAATGAATTATAATAACTACGGCTTTTGATAAAAATAGTATCTAACAAAACGATAAATACAAAATACACTAAATGAGTACCTAGATACTATGAAATTATAATAAAAATATCCTTTGGTAATAATAAGTAATATCGTACAGTTTTTAGTGAAAATACTTACCTAACTCAATATCTATTTAATATACTTGTTACAACATAATTTCTAAAAAAAACAACATATATTTATTACTAGAAATAAACTGTTATTTGAGTTTATAATAAAGTTTATTATAATCGGTCAGTGTTTAATGCCAGTTTGATATGAAACCAGCGACGGGTCATTTTATCGAAAAATTGGCTTTATTAATCATAAATCAGCTGGTTGGCAACCCTGAAGTCATATGTAACTATTGATTTCAACATTCACTAAAAAATTAATTTCTAAATTATTAAGTCACTTACGCTTGGATTAATTACAGTTATATATACCGATGAATTGATATTTTAAATTCTTCAACTTGACTGTGATTATTTATTGTAAATTTATATGGGGCTTTACCTGGATTAATATTCTTAAATATTTGAATGTTCTCACTAAAATAATTCTACTGATTCTAGGGATTTGTAAAGAAAAAGATATTTCAACGCTTGAATTGAAAATGTGCAAATTAACAGTTTTGGTAAATAAGCAAACAGCAATCAATGATAATTATAATTTAAACTTGTCGAATAAAGTTGACTGAAAAGATTCTCAGTTAAAGTTGGTTGCATGTATGACTTTTTTTTTTTTTGACATAGCACACCACAAACGTAATGAAATGAAATATATTACTTCAATTGCACTAAGAAAACTAAATCCCATAAACAAACCTAAAAGTCCTCCCGTGTTAGCTGAAACAAAAATAAATATTGTTCTTTTAACTGCATTGATGAATAAAAAAGTATTGATTTAAAAAAAAAAAGTCATATTTTTAACAATTCTTCTATGTACTCACATAAAAATTCTGTAAATCCAAACAACTCTCCTTTAGTAAATCCAGTAAATTGTGTTTCTTCAAAGAAAAAATGAACTACAGCCATATTTTTTCTAAATTAAAATAAAAAAAATAAATAGGTTTTGTTTTATTTAAAACACTGTGTTATAATCGAAAAATCATTTGTTTCAAATAATTATGTATTGAAAAAGATATATTTTTAAAAATTATTTGATGAAATAGATACATAGTTTACTATCTACAGTGTTGTTCATATTATAACAATAAAATGTTGTCGCATTAATAGCATTAAATCACAGACTTTATATTGTAATAAGTACACGATCATTAAATTATTAAATATTTCATTAATAGCAAACTATTTCAGTTACGGTAAATTTCACTTTTTACGCCATTACCTAATTTCATTTTTCGCGTACCCCAGGTTGAGAACCGCTGGTGTAGAGTGATTAAATTAATTAATTTCCGTATATGAATTAATTATATATAGTAATAAACTAATAACTAATAATTTAATAATATTAATATTATGAAAAATTTGAATTTCGAGGTAAAATGATAAAATGATGAGAAAAGTCTCACTTGAAATAAGCAGAAGTTCTTCCTGCTAAAAATGTTGGTTTGATTTTATAGCTGTTTGCTAACGGAGAAGAAGAATGTACTTTATTGTATCCAATCCAATGGCATCCCGGTAAGCAAGTACAATTCGGTAAATGTGTCCCATTTAGTAATTGATTCATGTTCATTAAAGCTGAACTATATCTAAGTTCCATTGCCACTTGAAGAAAAAAAAAAAAACATTGACTGTATTAAAACATAAAACAATGGGAATTGTTACATCTAAGTTTGTTAACTTTATTTGATGAAAACATTCATATGAATCAGTTATTGTGTAACTTACATGGAAATAAGTATATTCTAATTTTTTCTTTAAATATTTATCAACTAATACTATATAAGATGCATTATTATTTATTATTAATATTTCATAGTTATTCTAGTATATTTTAGTATAATTTTTATATTTTTTTACATCAATTGTAATATTCATGTAGCATTAAAACGACTCTAACTAAGATTTAAAATATTTATGCTCATAAACTATATTTCCAAATTTTAAATTATATATGTTCACATATTTTATGCTGTGATTTATTGTAATATTTTACATCTAAATTTACATTTAGCTTTATTGGAACATTCTTCGTCTTTTTTTCCACAGATTCTTGAGAAATTATCTTCTGAAAAATTGGATAAAACAACTTGTTGTACCGTTATAAAAAATTTAAATAACATTTTGAAAAATATTAATACTATACTTGGCATGTAGTACATTGCACATTGGCAAAACATCAATGTAAAATTTGCTTCACATTCCATTATACAATTGCGTTGAGTGTATGTTCTATAGAACCTCAATTTTTTTTCTGCTGAATATACGCATTGACGTTTTTCTTTTACTATATTAGCTAACGCTGGTGTAGCCATTCCTACGGTAGGGTGAATTTCTATTGCTGTTTCTCTACCCGGAGATACAAAACTGCCGAACGATGATATTTTCGGAGTTTCTACTGGACTGTGTAACATTACCTAGAATAGGTACAGTTAAATTTAATATTTGATGTTTATTATATACACTTATAATACTTTGAATCCGTAGCTGACTTCCGATGAACAATAGTATTCCTCTATTTCAGCATCTAGGACAAGAGTCAGTCCTAGATGATTACCTGCTCCCCATGGCCTCCAAGGTGTATATTCGGCTGGTGTATTTGGCGGGTATCCGTTTTCAGGAGTCCAATTTGCAGATGGATTTGGAAAAGTTACATTTAAATCTGATAAATCTTTCGGATTTCGAAATATGTAATCTGATTTGACTTTATTGAAAGAACAACAGATGCCTTCATCTGTTAACGAAGGGTTGAATAGTTCTGAACAAACTTTAGGATTGTTGGCCCATAGGCATGATACAATCATTTCATGACAAGGTTGAGATACTTTTATCATAAATTTTCTCAATGAATCCCAATCACCAGTAAAGTTGTCCATAGACGAATCCATAAATACTGGATCTTCATCACAAAAATCACTTAACAAACGGCGATCAATATCTGTTTTGAGATTAGAAGAGCTACACATATGGATAGGTTATTAGCATTATTCATATTTTACAGATGTTGTCTAAAATGTAATGTACTTTACCAGTCTTCGCGTAATTTTCCTTTTTCTTTTTATAACGACTAAAACTTTATAATTTAAAATAATGCGTGTTGTTAAGAACCCCTGTTATATTAGTTAATAAGCAGCATAGTATTATGTATGTTATATTATAAATGTACGTGATTGTTTGTGTCACCACTATTCTACGAATTGGCATCGCAGTCGAGACCGGGTTGTACTAAACCTTTTGGTTGTATCACACACACGGTACCCGAGTCCCGACGAACGAAATGCCTATTAAATTGTTATTAAACAAATTTATTGTTTAATATAACAAACACTATTTCTTGATTATTTAATGTTATTAAATTTATTAAAAAACTTCCTTGAAATTCCGACTGAAACGAAGAATGTACCTATTAGTTAGCCGGGTTATTCAGCTAGTCTTGACAATTGATATTCGCGTAGGCAAGTAAAGAACATTTTGTTTCAAAAATTTGGTTTTAAAAGTGTGTAATAATACGTTACTTTTCTAAAATATTTCGAGCCACCGATTTTCTTGCATTGTTCATATTGCATATTGTAATTGCAGGAAACGGTATGCTTGTAAGTTGAGTTGCTTTGGGCGATAGGCTGATGATAACGGGCATGTCTTGCCATTTATGAACTAAGTTGGCTATAAAGTAAACTGCCGTGATGACTGCTAAACCGAACGATATTATCCAAAAACACCTTAAAACATAATTTCCAACTATTATGAATAATAATATCAAACTAAAGTAGTATTCAATTTCACCTTTCGCTCGCACTAAGTTCATTATTACCGGCGTATCTGAGTCCGTGTAAAGTTGTATTTTGTGAATAATCGTTTAACATTCTTCTCCATTTTGTACCGTTTTTTTTTTTATCATTTTTAGTATGCAAGTGACTGTTAGGATCGTTATTTTTTACTAACCAATTTTGTTTGCATTTGATATTGAAAGTGTTACGATTGTGTCTATTTAGCGGATACTTATAGGGTTCGAAATCTTTAGGATACATATTTTAAGAACGGACACTTTATTGGAATTGTAAAAAGAAGAGAAAGTTATTGAACAATTTAACAACACTAACAGTTAACAATGTGTCTATCTTAATACATAAACGTGAACAATAGCTTTTATACAAAGAACGTGTATTGCTATTGGTAAATTATTTGATGTACTTATTTTTTCTAATCTTATAAATGGGCTTTTTGTTGTTTTTAACGTCAACACATGACTTGATATTTATATCTGTTCAACTTATGTACGTATTATGTACTATTATAAACATTTAGGTATTAAATAATATAGTTTTTCAATGTTTTTAATTTGTTATTATTTAATTTGGTTATAGGCGATCGCGAATATGGATGAACAAGACAAAGAGCTTTCTGTAATTTACAAGTAAGTGAAAATGAGATATTATAATAATCGACGAGAAGGCAACATTTTATTGATCTTTTAATACCTATAGTATTTACAACTACTACTACCATTGATTATAAATAATATATACAATTTATAATCACTACTTTTATTTTATAATTGTTGTACTCGTTCTTGAATTATGTACAACTTATTATATTTTAAAATATAATAAATTAAAAGATACCGGTGCGCAAAGAACAATAACTATTTTGTTTAGACGAAAATAGAGTTTATTAGACTTAAAACAATATTCGGCTGGAGAGGTTTTGCTTAAAGAGGTTTTGCCTACGGATACTCACTAGACGCGACTGCCAGGCCAGTCGGGACCCGGGTGCCGTGTGTGTTCCAAAAGGGTTGTATCAGCACATTCCTTGCAGCCCGGTCTCGACTGCTAGGCCAATACGCAGAATAGTGTTTAACAACGATGTACATTCATAATACAATACACATACATATATCTCTAATACTATATGATACTTAATAACTAGGGGTTCCTAACAGATTATTAATTTTTCTTCTTCAGAATATTCAATGAAATATATTCAAAAGCTCCACCTATGTTAAAGGACCTGTCAGATGAGTCCGTTGATATTGATTACAAAGAAAGCATTGAAGATCCTATGGATTTTAAAACAAGTATATAGCTATATTTTACTCCATTTATTTTGCTGTTCGTTTATTATCTAATATGTTTTATTTTTAAGTCGCCAAACAATTTCAAGATAAAAAATACTATTCGCTGACCGACGTAGTTAAAGATATAAGACTTACATTTTTGAATTGTTATAAATATTATGGTGTTAAAAGTGATTATACTTTGAAATCACTAGAACTTGAAGAACTATTGGAACAAAATATTAGCTGCCTTGATGAGTAATAATACTTTTTGTTACTTCTTTATGTATATTCATAAGTAAAAATAATATGATTATATTTTGTTTTTAGACATTATAAATTGTTTGCTGATATTAAACTTACTTTCAAAATCCTTAACATAGAAGGAAAATCGAATTTCGAATTCAAGTATCCCAAAGGTATATTGTTAACGTGTAACTGAGTAAATTATTAAATATGTTTACCCCTTTTTATAGGGATTTTTGGAAAATGTATGTATAACTTAATAAATATATTTGCCCATCTATGTGCATGGTGGCCCACCGTGATATCCCAATGAAAATATCTCGGTGGAAATTCATTTTTTATTTGTTTTTTGTTTAAGTATAATTTTATAATTGGCGTCGTCACATAAAATATTTTTTGTTAAATTTGTATTTTCCTCCTTGGCTGGCTTCAAAAAATAACTTCTGAATTTTTAATTTCTACAACATTTTATGATTCCATTTTTTGATATAAGTTGTTGTGAACATCCATCCCATTTATTTAATAATTTATTAAGTCATACATACATTTTACAAAAATCTCAATTGAATAAATGCGTAATTGAAGTGCAAAAAGAGATTCTGTACATATAACATTATAATGAGTACATAGTCATTAGTATTCTGTTTACAAATCATATTGTGTGTACATTTTTCATGATTAATACTTAAAATTTATAAAATATTGTATTTAGATTGTTATGATTCAATTTTATTAAGATCAGTTGCACATTGTCGTCCCAAGCGATTGAGCGAATATCATAAAATATTGTCTGCTACACTTACCACAGACGAAAATGACACTCATATATTAGAAGAAATATTGACTTGGGAAAATGAAATCTATTTTAATGACCACTATAAATACATAAGTTCAATGTCGGAGGTTAGATATTATATTTCTTAAAATACAAATTATTCATAAATATATTTTGTAATTAATCTAAATTAACTTTATTTATGTTTCAGTTACCCGAAATCGGTTTTTTTATGGCAATTGTTTTTAAACAGCTTAATATTGACATTGTTAGCCAAGGTGAAATTGAAAGAATGTTTTTAATGCCCAAAGAATCAACAGCTATGAGTAAAATTATGACTATTTTATTGGAACCAAATAAAAAAAAATCTAAGAATATTGATTGTTTAATGCCCTATTCAGTTTGGTCTAAGAAATTTGACAAAAAAGTATCAGAATGGTATAAAATATACCATTCAAAGAACCAAAATAAAGTTGATGTTAGTATTTTTTTCATATTTAAAATGTCGAAAGTCAATAATATTTTTAATATACATTTTTATGCTAATTAAGTGTCATATACATAAGAAACACATTATTTTTCAGGCGATGAACGTGTTGGGTATTGATTCAGATTTCTGGGACGTTTTTGATGACAAAAATCCTTTAGATAAATGTGAATTTGTTGAACTTACTTATTTCAAAAAAGTTTGGCTCGTAAAAGGACTGTGTGATTATGTTTTTGTAAGTTCAACAATGTATAACTAAATGAATAAACTAAAAAAAGTATTTATGTATTAATTTTAAATTATATTATTATTAAATGAATGTAGTCATTTTTTAGTATTTAGCCATATTTAGCATGTATTTGTTAAACTTAATAATATCTGAATGATAACAAATGTTTTTTTCTTAGACTAATTATAAAACCATCTATGATATTATGAGAAATTATTGTGAAAGACAAAGTACAATATGGAAGAATGATATGGAAACCGAGGAGTATTTCTATTTAAGTTTAATGCCAGATTTAAGGATTTATTATCGTAGCATTACATATAATCAAGTAAGTTTTTAAGGGTATTTAATATTTATTTATTTTATCTTAAATGTTATAATTTATTTTAAGCCAAGTGTTGAGTTTCATGATTGTGAAAAAATAAAAAATGATACGAAGAAAGAAGATACATTAGATTCTGGTAATATATTTCTCTAGACCTATTATTAATCAATTTTATATTAGATAAATGTATTTTGTGTAGATATTACTGATGTTTCGAATGCTGATCCGAGAATAAAACTAAATGAAAATAAATTTAAGTTAATAGCTGAATCTGTCCAAGGCCTTCGATCATTCTTAAATGAATTAAATACTAATGATTCATCTGTTCCCGATGATTTAATCAACTCTTTAGAAAATTTTCTAATGAAAATTGAACCTGAAGAATATAATCTGATTATCCTAAATAACAGTTCTAAAATTAAACTGTTTAAGGATTGGAAATCGTATTCAAAAAATATTAAAGATAAAACATTACAATGGCGTGAAGAAAAAATAGAACCATCAATGCCTCCAGGTAACATAATATTATACTCATTTATTATTTTTATTGATTTTAATTCATAAAACCATTTTCTTAAATATTTTTAAAATCAGCTTTTTTCTCAAAATCATCTTAAATATAAAAATTTAAACTATGAATTATGTATATTTATTTACCAGTCAGATATCCAACATTTCAAAAAATATTGAAATTTCTTTTGCGACTGTATAAATTAGTATTCGAAACAAAGTATTTTCTTGGCGCGCACGGTGCACTTTTATTATTTTTCTGCTCATTTAAAGATCTTTTGGAACACTGTAGAATAAGAGTACTTTTGTAATCCGACTATAGGTCCCCTTAGATATGATTTAAATGTACTAATAATTAAAACACATCACTATGGATTAATAAAAAATTATTACAATAAACTATATAAAAATTAAATTTTTCTAGTGGTTACTTTCTATGTTTTATAACTCAGTATGCCATAGTAAAATATAGTTACCTAGTAATCATGGTATAATTATATTTTATTTATATCATTTTAGTTTAGTGTATTTGTTCTTTTTCCAAAATTTTTCTCATGTACTGCTAGTTTACTCGGCCTATCATGTCTTCACTTTGACCAGGCATATACACATGGTTTTAATTTCAAGTATATTATTAGTATATTATCTAAGACACAACTAATAATCATTTACAATATTTTTTCCTGCTTGAATAATTAATTTTAATATTGACTTTTCTCATCGTTTTGGTTTGTGTTTTTTCTTCAACTTAACAACTAATTTAAATATTATTATAGTATAATTTTTCTAATTGAAAAGGAATATTTTTTAATTTTAGATATCAGTAAAGAATTTATTATGGAAAAATGTAAAAGAAGTGCAGCAATAAATCATAAATTATATATTGATGATTCTGTAATATATGACGACAAGTATTTTAGTGATATTGATAGTGCATATACTGACTCTGGTGACGAATGGGAGCCTATGAATCAGCAAAGTAATAAAATCAAAGAAACAATTCAAAAATCTAAAGTAGATTATGACGATAATTCGGATAGTTGTGAAATTGTTCCAGAAAATGATTCAGAAACAATTAAATCTAATAGTTCTGTAGAAACAACTATTGATGCAAATAATCCTATAAGCGATAAGGACGTTGGACCTAATAAAAACCTGGAGGTCATTGAGATTGATGATGAACAAATTGTTATTAGTGATGATGATGATGAACAAATTGTTATTAGTGATGATGATGATGATATTCAATTTATTTCAATTACTCAGAAGAAAGTTCAGCCTTTGAAAATCAATAAACCAAACAGTTTGGGCAATAATAGTGTTCACAGATCACCTAGTTTGATTTCTAAGAACAGGCAAATCACAAGTACCAATGTCAGAAATGCCAGACTTCAAGAAGTGCCTAGGAAAAGAGCAGCAGCTAACTTACCAAACGTTTCTACTATGCCGCCTAACCTAAATTTACCAACGGGCATTCAGATCTCCATGGTAAATAAACCACAGACCTCAATTCCCTCGTATTTTAATGCTACCAAGAGACCAAAATTCAGGTCCAACAACCACCAAACGAATAATACTCAAACTGTTAATATAAAATGTAGAGTGATTTCAAAGCCAAACTTTAATGGAGAAGTTAAATTTTGTGTTGAATTACCCAATGGTAAACAACATCCTGTGGCTGATGATTTGATGAATGATTATCTCAAACAACACAACCACGTATTGCCAGAATATTGGTTGGTACCTTTATCAATAGATGTAGCAAAACAATACGGTTTTCAATAGATGGCTACAACTACATTATACCACAATATTATTTCCTTAAAGAGGATTGGAAGCGGCGATTTTCTGTCATTGTCTAACTTCTAACACACATGCAACATAGCAATTTAGATGTGTTCTAGTTCCAATGTACTGATCGATCTTTTGGTGTGCAGCCAGCCGGCCCCTTAATTTTCCATGTTCTCTCTTGTATTTTTATAAATTAACTATTCTTTATAAGTGTTGATTATTTAGTGTTTATATTAATTACCAGAAAACTGTAAATTTACTATTTTTAAAACACAAGAAGAGTCTGATTATATTATAATATTTGATAATGTTAAACTATATTAAACTATAAATCATTATTTATAACAAAATATTAAATATATTTTATTGTTTAAAATTTACATTTTGTTTACAATTTAATATTTAATAAATGTTTTGTTTCAAATTTGATTCCAAGCAGATTCATATTTTTTATATTAAAAAAAAACTGAAGTTGCTTCCAAATTTTAAATTATTTTTGTATTTTAGGTTTAAGCTGTGTGTGTTTTTATTTACTTTTATTCAAAATTTTAAATTTCAAGTATCATATGTAAGGTTCAGTTTTATAATAATGTATACTCTATACCGGCGGTTCCCAAACTGTGCACCGCGGTGTCCTAGGGGCACCACGAGCCCTTTCTAAGGGCACCGCGTTTTACGGCGTTGGAATACTTAGATTGTATTGGGTTTAATAAAATCAATAAAATTGGCTATCAATGAGTTTTTTTTTTTTGTTCCGTCTTTCGTGTTATTCACAGAAGGGCACCATGGTTAAATTTGGTCCAAAATAGGGCACCGTGGCTAAATTTGTTCCGAAAAAGGGCACCACGGAAAAAAAGTTTGGGAACCGCTGCTCTATACCACTTGCTCTCATAAATTTGAGTATTATATATATATTTAAAAAAAAACAACATTAAATTTGTATTTTTAACTATTTGTTATAATTGAAAAAAACAAATTAAAAGTCAGTTTTTTTTTTAAAAATATTTTTCAATATTAATGTATTAAGATAACTTTTCCTAAATTTAAAATAAACTCTCTGAACTTGAATCCTCAAAAACCAATGATGATTTTGTCCCTAAATATGAAGCAACTGCAACTTGTATCATTGAAAATGTTAGATATCACTGAGAATCTGAATAATATCTAAAATAATAGGCAGAGCAACTTTTTCACTTCTAGAGGGGTACTTTAACTATTTCGTGACATTATTATCAGTCTCATAGATATTATATAGGTCATATACTCATATTATATCAACTAACAACATTAAATTTAATCCTGATGAATTTATGAAAAATGTAACGTCAAAATTTATAATCATTAATCACGAATCATTGTCCAGATAAAATAATTTTAAATGGGCATTAATATAGTAGATGTATATATATTTTTATTTTTCTATGATTGTGCATACGACGACAACGACGTATATTATTTTCTAGATAATTAAATTAATGCACGTTTAACATACGTAATAAGTACATACCTACATTGTATTTTTTATTGCATAATGGCCATAATGCTTTATCAGCAATGAGTTGGTATCTAAGTATCAAAATTGCCAATTATTTATACTTGTATTGGTTACAACTGAAACATCTAAATCAGCATCATTGAAACTGAAACAAATACAATAAAAATGAAACAATAATATATGGGTAACATAAGTAACATCTTACACTATAGTTAGGTACTACTGCACCTCAAGTAGTATTATTGCATATTAAATAGGCAGTAAAAACAATTGCAAAATACAAAATATGTTCCATTTACACTTAATGTTTATTTTAAAATATATCCACCTTAAATGAGAGTAATAATATACTATTAATTAACTGTTTAATTAATTCTGAATCATTGATAAAATATGAGCTTTTATCAATTAAGACAATGTGAGTAATTTAATTAAATTCTTTCAACTTAGGCATTGTCTATAAACACAAATTGTAATATAATATAAATTTATTATATTAACATAAAACATACAACTTAAAATACTAAATAAATTATGCAAATGTTGGTGTTAATTTACATCCAAATAATCTATATCTAGGGACTTGTGGTTAATAAATGGTTAATCTGTCCAAGTGAAAGTAAACTCGAACCTTGAATTTGAAACTCACGGGAAATGTCCAGCACACCCGATATTCAGAAATCAAAATTATTGGGAATACAATATGATGACTAGGGCTCGGAAGTTATAGGAGTTAAAAAGGCAAAATATGCATGAAAATATGTTAAATATGCAAAATAAAATTTATTAAATATGCGAAAAAATGTACTGCGTATATACAAAAAAATGATGACGCTATACAACAGCTGTTGCACACTTAAGCGCAATTTACTTTTTTATTTCTCAGAACGTGAGAGAACTTCAAGCTATTACATCGGGTATTCTACCATTCTTGATTCATTATTAAATGTAGTATTTCAGTATTGACATAAAACCAATTTACTTTTTTATTTCTCAGAGTGTGAGAGAATTTCGACCATATTATATTAGGTATCTATTCTACCACTATTTATTCATTATTAATATAGTATTTGAGTTAATTGACATAAAACATTAATACAATATAGGTGTCTGCTTTATAATATTTCTGTGATACAAATCAAGGGCGTAACATTATTCTTTTTTCCCGAGGAGGGTAAACTCTGTGTTTCTTGCATATTGTTTAACATAATACGTTCATTCCGTCGACTTAAAAACATAAATATACAATCAGTTCATTTTATTGTACATTTTATAGAAAAAAAAAAGAAGAAGCCAAGTAGATATTATATTTCTGCTTCGTTTTTTTTTATACCACGAGAAGTTTTGGTATCTGCACTTGGTAATAAGCACGGTTATCTCGGATCAGATAACCATGGTAATATTATATAACAGTGTAAACTTGTGGTTATTTATTTTTTTGCTGGGGGTGGGGGTGGTATAAATCATTCGGCATTTGAAGAAAATATCCATGTTTTTCCATAACGGTTAAAATGTCGGTTGCATTTTAGATTTGGAAATATGTATTATCGACTGGCAGAATCGGCACCATCATACTATAATTACGACAAACGCACAGGTACGTACGGTAGATTTATTTTCAAGTCGAAAAATCTGAATGTTTTTAATCTAAAACCAAAAATGTATTACAGACTATATATATGAACGTAGGAGATACCTGTTACGCGCAGTGTTTGCCGTTTTTAGTAGGCTAACAGTCAAAGTATAGACATTGCGACTGGGGTACAGTATGAGGACAGACACTAATGATTAATGAATAACGAAATTATGAAAAACGGTACCGTCACTGCTGGTAAACAACTAAGTATTACGAGTTTACCTCGTTTTAGCATTTTAACAGTGTTTGGACTCGTGTGGCCTGCAAAGACCGTACATTGTGCTAATTAGTATAATTATATTATGTTTGTCTCCCGTACAATGGTTATTATAATGGTTCGTGTTTCAGGGGATAGCAGATAATAATTGTATGCCAAATATTTAAACTCGTCATTACACATAGGAATACTTGCGGACACCATTCGTTACGTGACAAGCTTTTATTAATTCGTTGGATATTCTAAGTAAAATACTGTTTTTAATTTATTAGGTTTATAAACATATATAATAATACGTCAGTCGAGTGTCTTTATGCGAGACATCGAACACAAAAACGAATTAATCTTTGATCTATGTATTATTTTAATTAACTAAACATTTTAAAAGTACAGAGCTTTTTCGTATCACTCGAGACTCGAGACTCGATTGCATATTCAATGTTTAAAATTTGGAGGATGAGGGGATAGATCCCTCCCATGAGTCCCATGAATTAGAAAGCATAACATAATAGAAAAATTGTATCCCTTTTAAAATTTCCATCTATACCATTGTACATAAGTATATTATTATTGTATATTTGTGTCATAATAATAATCTCTATTTTGCAAAGAATAATTTTTGTACATATATGATTATGTATAAAATGTGAAAAATGTAAAAATCCCCTAATATAAGCATAATGCTTGCAGTGAGGTCGTGGGGGATGTAAAGTCAGAGTTCATTACATTAAAATTGTTTACAAATATCTTGAAAGTATATATATTATTTACAGAATGAGGTATAATAAAATTAAAATAATAGCCAAATAAATACAATTTCCATAATAACTAAATGTTATTTAAACTATAATGACAATTAACCAACAGCTTAATAACAATTTAGTGTAAGATGATTAAGTAGGTTAGTGTTTGCAGGTATAGACCTATAAACTATAATACATTTATTGGTTTATGGGTATTGGGTATACAAGACGTTAATGATCTACCTCCTGCACTAATATTAATGATATAATTTAATAATTATTATGACGGTTTTGCAATATTGGTTCACATATTACACATTTTAATTTCGATAGGAATTCAATAACAACAATTAAAATTATGATACGTATTGTAATTATTATTGTATCGCTCCTGTATTTTTTACGACGGTAAAATAAGCAATCGATAAAACCAAAAGCATAATTATTATTATCGTGATAACACTGATAAATGATAAACATGGCTTATCTCGTGTGAATACGTAGCATAAACCCGAGTTAGATTTTTCGCCGTTTCAGTGACTCGCTGACTCGGTGTATATAATTATCATTAGTATAGTTAGTAGATACTAGACGGTAGTGGCTAGTGTGGACGTGTGGTTTTAAACCATCGCCGACTAGTATCGTCAATTTGTAAACTAGATCTTCACATTTCATTCCACAATACATCTCAAACTAATGAATCTCGTGCAATTTTAATTACTAACAACCTATTTTTTTTCAACCTTACATTACTTATACCGTTATTGTTAATTTATTTATTAATTTTTTTTTTTAATCTCCAATCATTAAACAATCAGTACATTACCGTTGAAATATGTATTCTTTTTTATTAAAATGTTGTGTGATCACATGCTTGTCATTTACTGTCACTCGTGCCATGGCCATCGATGAAGAGGAGGACGAACCCAACGAAAATTTTCTTTCTGAACGATATTACAATACTACTGAAATAGAACATCTACTTTATGATATTGAAAAAAAACATCCGTTATTGGCTCGAGTTCACGAGATCGGCCACTCGTCAATGGGCCGTAGCATTTTAGCTATAGAAATAACGTCAAATGTTGGACACAATAGACAAATTCTAAAACCAATGTTTAAGTACATTGCAAACATGCATGGAGATGAAACTGTTGGCTTGCAACTATTATTATATTTAGCTCAATATTTGACTTTGAACTATAACAATAATCATCGCGTTACTAGAATTGTGGATTCAACCGATATTTTTCTCATGCCCACACTTAACCCGGATGGTTATTCTGTTTCACAGGTAAGACATCTTTTTACCTGTTATGTATATTTGTTAAACTTCATTTGTACTTTCTACTACTCATCACTTAATCACTTATCTAAATCTATTTATCTTAGGAAGGCGATTGTTTATCTCAAAAAAACTTTGACGGTCGTACTAATGCAAAAGGTGTTGACTTGAATAGAAACTTTCCACAAGTAGGCAAGATGTCTTTTGACTCGCAACAAGCTGAAACAAGGGCTGTTGTAGACTGGATCCGTAACAACCCATTTGTGTTGTCAGCTAATTTCCATGGTGGTGCTGTTGTAGCTAGCTATCCATTTGACAAGTATTATGGGTATGTAAACATTTAATACTGATTAATACACATATTATTAAACTTGCCATTGTGCTAAATTTACTATTAATTCTCTTATTTTATTAGTTAAATTAAAATTAGTCTAAAACTAAATTATATAATATTAGTAGGTATCTATTGCATTATTTTAATTATATACATTTGTAGATTGAGTCCAATTTTTTTCATTTAAAAGTTTTCAACATTAAAATTGTATTTTAAACTTAAATGTACTTATAAACATTTTTTCTGGTGCACGTCAATTATAACTTTTTTGCCTTCTCCAAAATTATATAAAAATAATTAGGCAATATTTTTAAATTTTCATTATCATACTATAATTTAAATAGTTTTTACATAGGTGACAATTATTTTAATATTTATGTAAATAGCAATAACAAGGAATGATAAAATCGTAAAAAAATTGGAATTACTGGCTATGATAAAATAGATTATAAGATATGTGTTAAGATAAGTGTTTATTGCATTAGACTTAATCTAACTATATTTATTAATTTTGACCATACATTTTTATACTTCTCAAAAAAAAAAAATGATAAAGTAATGTGTATATATTTAACGTAATAATGGAAATGTTAAAGAAATTACATATTGAAGGTGTAAAAAGTGGTATGAATTTTAGAAATTGTTAAAAATAATTTGAAATATAATATTTTAGCCCTGGCATCCCCTGTTCTATGGATGATTTTATTCATTGTACAGCTTGCATGTCATTTAGCATAATTTACTAGAACACATTTTGAAGGTTACTATTCCTGAGAGGGTTGGCCATAATCTATATCCCCAAACAGTCATCAAGACTATATAAAGTAATCATCTGTGACTAAGTGTCTGTAGTATCTGTATCTGTTTCACATTTTATAGAGAGATAATTTAGTATATAATATGATAAGTAACAGATTTAAATTCATAAACAATTTTATGTTTACCATTTAAACATTAATTAAATGAGTATTTTTATTATTATTATTACTGTTAATGCTAAATAATTATTTACATGTTGATACATATTATCTTACAATAGATAATTATCAAAATATTCTTAGAGAAAGAGAGAAGTAAATAATCAATGTGTACAGTACTACTTTAATTATCTATATAATGTATAATAAGTAAATTAATCATTAAGTGATATAGAAAATTATTATTTCTAAGATTTAGTCAAGATGTGAAAAAATATAAATTCCACGAAATTAGGTTTAATTGTATGTCTTTAATACAATTGTATTAAGATTGTCAACTATTTTAAACTTAAAAAAAAAGAATTGCAAAATTATAAAGGAAGGGACAGTTATTTTGTTATTATTATCATTTGGATTATATTTACATCTTATTATAAATTAATGTAAACTTAAGTTAATCTAGAATTATTCTTTTGCAAAATAATTATGCGTATTTAATTATAATGTTTGGTTTTGTAATAGATTGTATTAGTATTTGAGTAAATATTAAATATTAAAATAATTAAAATGTATTTTTAAAAAAAATAACCTTGCAAATAAAAATATATTGCAGTTTTTTTTATATTTTTATCATATTTGATTAAAATAAATTAAAATGACATAAAATTAAAATTAAAATTATTTCACTTGTTGAATATATTTTTATCTAACCTAATTTTATTTATAATTATGAAACTATTCAGTTATTTTCAAATTAAAATGATACAAAGTTGATTTAGTATCCATTAAGACAATAGTAGTTTTCCACATATTTATATTTAAATTAATTCATTAAAATGACATTATTTTGTTCATTATTAATGAAATATTTCTTCTAAATCAGTGATGTCCACAGGGTTTTCAATAACCAGTGTCGTCAAACTGTAAATAAACCACCTAACCTCTACATATAATTCTTTGCCATATTTTTCAATCAATAATTTAATATATACCATTGCTAAATATTTTTTGAATAAAATAAAAATATCTAAAATTTTTTATATTGTATAGTGTTTCATTAAAATACTAATTAATTAATAATCAAAGTTTCTAACATTGTTTTATATAGATCTGACAGATGTAATATAATCATTGCTGATTAATTCTCAACATACAATGGCTATCAACTAAATAATTATGACGCAAGCAAATAAATAAATTAGATAATTTCACACAATTTGATATCTAGCTGTAGGTTTTCCCATTGTATCGTCACATTTTTAAAATTCTCAGATAATATGATCAATTTCTGATTCAATAATAAATGTGGAGATTTTTGATTTCATTATTAAAAAAAAACTGGTATATTCACTTTAGAAAAGTGGTCGGCAACCGGTGGCCCACATGTCAATTTTATATGACCAATTAAATTCCAAAACAAGGAAATTTAATTGAATATCATATCAAAATAATCATATTCTATAAAAATAATTGAACTATATATTTATTATATCAGTCATATTTTATAATGGTATATGTTAATAATATAAGAATATTAAATTTTTATTATTGTCTGGCCCGTGAACCCTTTTGAATTTGTGAATGTGGTCCGAGAGTCTAAAAAGGTTGCCAACCACTGCTCTAGAACAAAAAGTGACAGATCTTTACATAAAAAAAAGGTTAAATTCTGATTTTAATCTAAATGACACTTATTGAAAATGATATGTTACAAATAGTTCATATATTTGGATATTAAATTTATAATTTTTTTAATAATTGTGGAAAACCGACAAAAACTCTTTGAATTGTTTTTTGAGAACAATGGTACTTTGGTTTCAAATTTAAAAGACCAATTTACCGGTATCAATCATATGTCACCTGTATCTTACACTTTTTTTACAATTGAATACCTATCTGTTTATATATTTTCTGTAAAGAATTTGGTCATTGATTTTAAAATAAACCGTTGGGTATAGAAAAAAATAAAGGAATGTATTCAGATATTATCTATCAATAAGATTGAAATGAAAAATATTTTAATTAATGATCAACTAACTAACTCAAAATGATTTTAAAGTGGTTTATTTAAACTAGCTTAATTAGTTACTTTCAATCTAAAGCCTTAAAAAGGTCACAATAATTAAATTGTTGGTTTATTCTTTCTGACTAGTTAATTAAACAGATATGAAATTCACACTAAATAAAATTAATTGATTAATATTTTTTTAATTTATACAAATGATATGTGATCAAAATATTTTCATTCACGTTTAAAATATTTAAAGTATATAGCTATTTTTAAAATTTATTTATTTTTTTGTATTTTATCTTATAGCATTCAGGAGATGAGTGCATTTGTTTGTAAGTACTAAAGGGTAAAAGTATAAACTTATTTGATGGTTGCTACAAATCGTTATTTTTGCTTTTTTATACCTTGCCACTATTTATACAACTCTGAATGCTTTATTTAGATGTTTTGAAAATATTTTAATTAAAAAATTATCACTTTTTACTCAATTGTAATCCCTATAATATGTATTTAAATGTTTGTTTTATATTTTAAATATATCTTATTATCATATCTATCTAATCTAAAAACAATAATTTTTTTAAAATTATCAGTAGGTTTTCAAAAACTAAAAAAAATAAAATACTCAATGACAGACTCATATTTTGTATAATTTAAGAATTTGAAATTTGATAACAATGAAGTTTCACTCAAACTATTTTATAATCGTTATAATTCATAGTATTTAATATAGAGATATCTAATTCTATTAGCTTATCATTAGTTTTATTTATTTGTGTTAAATATATATGTATACATTGAACATTAAATAAGAATTTAAGATATTTTTCTTAAAAGTTTTTCATCAGATATATTTTTTCTGTAATTTAAGTTATTTCGATCAGAATTTTTAAATTATGTTGATATTAGTATAATTTAAATTTTGAAATATGGAAATAAATAAATTCTTTTCTTTATTTTCAGTAGTACCTATTTCATAAATTATGTGAAATATATGATAAATGTAATCAAAACTTAATTTACATTTGTTTGGAAATTTATCTTTTTTATTTCAATGTTAAGTTTTTAATTTATGGTTCAAATTTAAAGTCCCTGTAGTTAGTTTTGGGGTAATCAATAAAAACTAAAAACCTATAAATTGATATATTTCTGAGTCCTTCTTGATTATAGGGAAACCTTCTTTTTTTCTTTTGATCTTGGCTTTGTATTTGATAAATACTCTTTTATAAAATTTTATAATTTGTGTTGATTAATATAATTATTATTTTAACCTACAATATTTTATGATACTTAAAAAGTATTCTTTTATAAGATACTTAGTATGTTTTAAAGACATATAATTAAAAGTAAGTATTAATATTTGATTACAATTGAATGCCAACTATATGGTATGCATACACAATTTCCATTTTTAAGTAGCACTAACCATGTTTTTAATTTGAAATATTACTGTTTTATAGAAATTAGTGGTTAAACATAATTGTTCATTAAAAATTAAAAAACTTAACTGTTTTTTCCTAGTGTGTGTAATTTGTGTTCTTTGTTGTAATACCTTGATGAATTAAAAATGTATATAATTCATTTTTTATTTTTAAGGTTAAGAAATCACTCACCAGGAGGAGCAAAAACACCGGATGATGCTTTATTCAGACATTTATCAATGACTTATGCTTCAACAAATCCTGTAATGGCTAATGGATCAGCTTGTCAAGGAGACAATTTTAAAAATGGTATTACTAATGGAGCCGAGTGGTATGAACTTGAAGGTTTGTAATATATACCAGGTTTATTATTATATTTGTTAATATTTTATTTAAAATTGTAATATTTAAAGGTATAGTTAAAAATAATTTATTTTCTTGGAACATAAAATAAATTATAAGGATTTGGTCTGGAATTAGACAAATGATTATTTTTGCACTGATTTTTAATTTAACTTAAACGCATTAAAATGAAAATTATTTTACCATACATAATTATGCTATGAATAAACATTTTTTATGAATTTTTGTTTTAACTATTTAGAGCTTGATTTCAGTTGAGTGTCTACTCTCAAATGTAATCATTTAAACTCTAAAAATAAGTTTTTTTTTAATTTTTCTAATGCTAGATTTATTCTGTTGACATTTTTTCTTAGAACATACTTAATAAAATATAAATAGATTTTCAAATTGAATAAAACAGTTACCCCATCAACTCTTTTAAAATGTGAATTATTCAATGTATGAAAATTATTTACTATTTTATATTGAAAAAATTGTGAGTATTTTTAATATATTTCCTTAATTCATATTTAGGTGGAATGCAAGATTTTAACTATATATATTCGAACTGTTTTGAAATCACAATTGAGCTTAGCTGCTGCAAATTTCCACATTCATCTGTGTTAACAGAAGAATGGAATAATAATCGCGAATCTATGTTAACTTATATGGAAAGTGTTCATATGGGTATTAGAGGTAAAATTGAGATATGTTTTATTATTTTAATTGGTTACATAAACTTTGAAATTTAATAATTGTTTTATACTTTACAGGATTAGTTCAAGATGAAAATAACAATCCAATTTCAGGTGCTATTGTACACGTTTCAGGCATAAGTCATACTGTTAAAACTACTAACAGAGGAGAATATTGGAGACTTTTACTTCCTGGCACCTATACAATCTCAGTTTCTGCTCATGGGTAAGATAAATGATAAAATATTTGTAATTTAGTAAAGCTATTAATATAAAAATTAATATATATATATATATAGAAATTAATAGTTAAAAGATTAGTAAAAGAAATTTTTTTTTTTTTTTTGATTTTAATCTAAAGAAAATAATATATGTTTATAAATTTTCCTTTTTATAAATATATACAAGTTTATATATATTATTATTATTATTATTTTATAATTGTTTCTATATTATAATGACTACATTATGGTAGTAATTCTTTAAGAATTTTAACAAGTTTAATTATGGTATTGATTTATGTTATAGATAGTTTAGAAAATTCATTTTTAATTGATTTATTTATTATTTATTTTTCATCAGTTATAATACATCAATACGAGAAAGAATTTCAGTGAAGAATAATTCTCTACGTTCTATGACTATCAACTTTACACTCAATACTTTGAAACAATCATCAGGTAATTCAATGTATAAAATTTTATTCCCCCCTATTTATTAAGGTCTATTATACAAATAATTTCATTTAAGTTTTAGTATTTTTTATAATTTGATAATTTTCATGTTCAAAATTTTTTGCATGAGATTATTAATGGGTGGAGGCAATATAATATCTTTGTGATATAATAGTACTTAAAAACTAGATTATTAATTAATAAAAACCATTCTATAAAATAACATTTTAAATAAATTTATGTTATGTATATTTTTTAGCTGAAAAATACAAAATTTCATTGGTGTTCTGCTTGTTGATATTAGTATTGCATGTGTCATTAATAAATTATGACTTAAATATTTCTATATTACTATCATCTTAGCTGTGAATATTAAATATAGTCCATAATAGCTTAAGAGCAAATTATTAATTGTTGTGATAATACAATAGATATTCTATAACTTGAAACTTAATAATTTAAAAGAAGAATTAATTATACAGAATTAAATATTCATTAATAACTTGAAAACTCAACATGTAGAAGGGCAGTTTCAAGTTATTGAGTATAGATTGTTTATAAATGTGTAATATTATAAATATTATTTTGTGTTGGTTACTAATATTACTAACTTAATTAACTATATGTATACATTTTCTTTTGCAGTGGAAATGGTTTTAATATTAAATAAAATCAATAATTTATTGTGATGTTTTAAAATTTAAAAAAAAAATGTTATTAGTCAATCTGGAATTCAAATATTATTGTTTTACTTGATTTTACCAAATTTTTAAAGACTTTACTCATAACTCATAAGAAATAAGTTTTTACTCATATAAATGCATATTTTGTTATTAAATAATTAAAAAGTTTCGATAAAAAAATTTATCTTGGGTTATAAGAAATTTAAAATAAATTAATTAATTAGGAAATGTATAAAAGTTGATAGACATAGACTTTATATAGATGTGTTTACATTAATATTATACCTGTTTTATTTTAATTAAACTATTATTTAACCTTGCTGTGTTTAATCATGCTTACTGATATATAATGGCACCTAACGATTTTTTATCAATCAAAAATAAAATGATTTGAATTAGAATTTTTCTTAGCACTATGGAAACTACTCAAAGATTTCTTGAAATTTTTAACTTTCATACTTTTATTTGTTTTTTAATATGCTTTAGAAACAGTCTAAATGTTTAATGTATTTGAAATATCATTTCATTTTATTATATTTTGTTTGATTTTTAAAGCCTTTTCCACATGCATATAATTTCATTAAATTAATATGAAATTTTTATTCAGCTGTAAAAATGTAAGATATTTACGAGTATTGATATTGAACAGAAATTGTTCACAGTAATAGTTGTTGCACTTATTAAAATTATTTACCATTTTATATAAAAATTTATATTTTTTAAACGTGTTTAATATTTATCCATGTGTTTCTATTACAATAAAACTTTGATTAACCGTCACCATCGGAACTGGGATTATGATTAACAGAAATTTTGTTAAAATCATAAATATTTCTTTTTCTTTATTAGTATGTATTAAAATAAATATGCATACAAACATAATACACATACACACTAACTACATCAAATAATCTTTTTTTTATTATGATATTCCAATCTATTTTTGTATAGGTATTAAACATAGACATTCACCTGGTTAATCGAAGTTTTCCTGTATTAATTTTTTTTTAATGTAATACTTAAGGTTATTTTTATTCACTGATCAAAAAAGAATAAACATTAGTTATCTACTGTCATTAATAAGGTTCGGATTTGAAAGCAAATTAATTTTTCTTTTGATAGATAAAAAATAATTCTCATATATAAAGCTTGATTCACACTTATCAGACACACACAGACCGTTACCAGACTGCACATACCTGTACTGAACCGACAAATTATTAAATCAATTATAAATTAATGCTCTGATTCACATCTAATATATCGGCATTGCGCAGACACAGACCGACCAAACATTCTTTTATACAATGTTTGTCGATCTGTTGACGGTCTGTGAGTGTAGGTTCAGTATGAATCATTCTTGAATTTCATTTAATACTAATGACTAATGAGTAAACATTTTTTTTTCCTTTTTTCCAATCAATGTTTCTTTTTTTCTTTTGTTATATGTTGTGTTAAATTATTGATTGAACACAATTTTATTTGGCTTATCAAAAACTAGTAAATTATATAATTATTTATGTATGAAATACGTCCCAATAACTTCGGTGGACATTAAAAGATTAATTTCTAGAAACAAAAATATTTTTATTAAGTCCAAACCGTCATTGCTTTACCAACTACAGTTTTTTTATATGGATGTAAATTTTTTAACACAAGTTAGATAATTATTAATGGAAATCTATTACATATTTTAGTAAAAATTTAAGTGCTTTTTTTTATTATTTATATTGCTTTCAAATTTGAATCCTAGTTATACATAATCTATTATACATATGATGTAATTTATACTTACTTAATAGAACAAACTATGTATTCTTTAACTGTATTGACTTAAATTAAAGACTGGTAAATCTATGGATTAAAATTAATTACATAAATAACGATCAATATTAATTTCTGAACTAAAATTCATAATCAGCTTCACAAATGTGAATTTTTATTTGATTTAATTTTTTTTAAATTTGATATAAATTTAATGAAATTTTATTGACTTTTTGAAAAATTAATTATCTCATAAATTTATTGTACCATACTATTGGACTGATTGGTTTTATTTTTATTTTAAGAGCTTTTTATCGAACAAAAATTACTCAACAATTACAAACTGTTAAATATTAAGAATTATTATACTCATTGTGTATTAAATAAAATAATTAGGATAAATGAAATAAAATAATAATGTTGTTGACTAGCAATAGGAAATCGGTGACAAGCATATAGTGGATAAAAATACTTATCGAATGTTAACTTTATTTGGGACTGCTAAATTTTTCCAAAATTAATTACTTAAACAGAAACATTACTGATTTTATTTTAATTATTTATTTTTATTCAAAATCACATAAAATATACATTGTAATATCATTAATTTATTTCAATAAATCAAGTTAGTTTGAAAAAACATGGATATTTAAAACTTTGTGCTAATTTATGATCATAATAATTTATCAATTATTTCTTACAAAATAATATTTTCTAATATTCGTTTGTTTTAAAATCTAACAATAATTTATTAGTGTGTCATAAAATTGCATCGAGATTGATATTAATGTTTAAATGCTTCTTATTAATGGATGGAATGTTCAATTAAAAAAAAAAACACAAATTGTGATGTCGTTTAACATTAGGTCCGTCCTCGGTGTTAAAAGGGAGGCAATGTGTAATATCTATTAATTGTTGACAAAATAATTCTTTAGATGCTGTAATTTCAAACGTGGTAATCGATTTATCTCACTGGAATGTTAATGTTGATTTTGGATTGGCTAAAAATAATGGCACTGTAGCAGTGATTCATAAGGCAAGTCAGGGGATTAAACATATTGATTCTAGCTATAAAACCAGGCGAATACTAGCTGAGAAAGAAGGACTACTTTGGGGAGCATATCATTTTGGGACTAAAGTAAATGGTGTTACACAGGCTAATCAGTTTTTAAATGCAGTTGGCAATACATCAAAAACTTTACTTGTACTCGATATTGAACAGTATAAAAATAAAATAATGACACAAAAGCAAGCCGAGGACTTTGTGACAACTGTTCAAAACAAAACTGGAAATATTGTCGTAATATATGGCAGCTATTCCACTTTAATTAGATATTCTACCCCGGTTTTAAGAAATAATCCTATATGGATTGGGTCATATAATGAAACAATTAAATTACCACCGGGTTGGAGTAAATGGGTTCTTTGGCAATATACAAATGGCAAAAATGGTCTTGGGCCACATAGTGTCGACGGTATTGGCTTGTGCAATAGAGATAAATTTAATGGTTCAGTTGATAAACTAAAAGCATTTTGGGTAAACAGCGGTTTACATGTCTAAAATTGTGACCGTGGATAAAGTATTATCTCATTTTTCGTTAAAAAATGGTTCCAACCAAAATAAATATTTTATTCGTCATAAATTCATAAGCGTTTGTAACTTTTCTATATATTATAGTACTTAATTTCAGTTACTTACGAATGACTGTTTAAACTTAAATGAAAGTTTAATAATAATTACTAAATCCTTTATTACATTTATAGTAATAACTAATAAATGATTAGGTATAATTATGTATTAAGGATAACTGTAGATAACAAGAATAACTGTATTATATTAAAATATGCATATTTACACGTGGACATTGTAATATTATGACGGTTGCATAAAATTAATAAAGCATATCTACATTTCAATAAATAAATGTAATTCAATGTATTTTCACACAACATTTATATTTATCAATAATTTTAAAATAATGTGTTTTACTAATCATATTTAAATGACAATCGTTTTTTTTAACAGCTAATCAAGTATAACGTAATTTAATAATATGCAGTCTATTAAAAAACAAACATAAATATTACTATATTAATACTAACTATTCTTAATACATATAAATACTCTAAATTACAAAACTATTTAAAACGAACAATTATGCACCTACTTCTTGCACCTACTTACATTCCATACAATTATAAGAACATGACAAAGTTAAATATACATTTTACCAAACCATTAACACATTGCATGAATATGTTTATTTCTGAAAATCTCAGTTGTTTTTTTTTCTATGCATAAAGGTGTTTGATGTATTCTTTTTTTTTATTTTTAACCATTTCTGTTCATAGTCTTTATTTATAAACGAATACATATTATGTTGAATCTAATAAAAGTGGTGGTGGGACTAGGGCAATTTTTAATAGTTTATAAACTTTTTGTACGATTATACCATCATCCGAATAGGGAAAAACTATTTGTTAACTATGGACGTTTTATTTATCATAGTTTTCTATTAATTATAATTTATATTATTATACAGTAGAAAACGTTTATAATGACTTTTGAAACTATCATACGACGATTGCTTTTATGTGTTGGTTGTATTGACCGATATTTTGCTTACACATTCGTAATTTATATTGATTCAAGTCGAGTCACAAAAGTGTTTCGTTATAAACGATTTCTACTGCACTTACTATTTATCATCAACTACCTACTCTATTTAATCTTCAGATAATTTGTAGTATTATTTACATAATATACTTATGTAATTTTCACATGAACACATGTGATGTAAACATTTATTATTATAATTATTATTATTATTATTATTATTATTGTTATTATATTCTTTTTACTACAAACTATTTAAAAAAAAAAAAAAAAAATGTCATTCTTACAGCGTTTTAAATATACGCCGAACTGTTGTACGATTTGTGATCAATAAACGAGTAATTTTTGTAGTAAATAATTGTTTTTTTTTCTTTCTTTTTAGTGATTTGGTTAATTCCACACATGTATATTGTTGTAAAGTTGCGCACGTAATGCTTCAAATAACCGTTAACTGGGAGAGGTGTATAAACAATTCGGTTTTAAAAGGAAACAGCCAGTGAGAATATAACAATATATATAACGTCTACACAAAAGTCGCGTTTTCTTATTTATTTTCTTCTATTAAAACCACGATTTGGTCTCGATTGTTAATCGATTATATAATCTATTAGTGTACTAGTGTCTATATAAAAACAACCCACGTCTAGCTAGGAATTTGTACGCGAGTACTCCACTTCTCAGTTTAAAATTTAAAATTGCATCGATCACATCACTTAAAAATTAATTTATCCTTTATGTATGTATCTATATCTACATACAAGTATTTATGTATAAAGGACCTTTTCATAATTTCTTACGGTTCTAGGATAAAAATTCTATGGTCAAAATATCCAATGGTTAAAAAATGAAATTCAGCGCCCTTCAAAATTTGTTGTCTACTATTGAAAATGAGATTTCGGTGTTGAAATAATCATCCAGTATTCTTGTTGGCATATACTAAATAATAATAATGATAATAATAATAATAATAATAATAATAACAATATCTCAACCTCATAAAGATTGATGTCTTTTTTAATACCTACTTGATTTGTTACCCGTCTTGTTTTTTTTACTCGTGTAAGCACATTATGATTCATGTAAATATATCTTTTTAAATGTATGTACCTAATTATTCGTATAATACCTATGATTAAAAATGTTTTAACTTTAAACTACGGTTTTGGAGCCTTACTAAATTATGTTTTCGGAATTGAATTTTTGTTCATTGGATATTTTAACCACATACCATTTATAATAGCTGAAATCCATCGGTCTATCCTTTTATTGCCAAATGTATCGATTACAACGTCAAAATCAAATATTTAAATTGTTCAGTTCCTTTTTCATAGAGGCTTTCTAAAGCCACACGGCATTTGACGAACGCATATTTGTTTAATATTTCAATTTAATTAATAGGTAATCAATTTAATAGACTACTCTAAGGTGGTTTGAGTGTATACATATTGTTATTTAATGGATTGATCTTAATCATTAAAACGTCGAAATCGGATGCCGCGGTGAATGGTGATGTTCACCATTGACCTTGGTCGATGCGTGCGAAAACAGAAATAATGTTATATAAGTATATATAAAAAGAATGCTGTTTTTTTCTCTTTCAGCCATTGATTTGACTGCAGTAGAAGTGAAAGACGGCCAGAGGGACGATAACGGTTTCCCAATCCCTGTAGATTTCGTACACCATAATTACACTAGTCTCGAGTCTAAGTTAAACTTGATCAACGTCAACTATCCGAACATAACCAGACTGTACAATGTGGGCAAAAGTGTGCACGGAAGGCATCTGTACGTGCTCGAGGTGTCCACTAGTCCCGGACGACACGAACCCGGTAAATTGTTAATCGGCGGTGGTGGATTTAGGGTGTCTCTTTAGAATTTTAGTGTTTTTTTACACATTTGTATTTTCACAACGTACGAGCCGTTGGTACATACCTCAGTCGATGATCTTCTGGTTCTTGCATCACAAACCCTAACTGTTCGGCCATCCTCTTGGCGGATATTTAACGTTTTAACTGAAACAATAACATTTGAACGGTACTGTAAATTTTTCAGGAGAAGTAAAACAGTTAGTTTGTGAACTTCATCTGATAATATTACCAAAACGACAAACTGTTTATTTCTTATTATAAAATAATTAATTTCAATTAATGTTTACTGATTATTTTAATTAAAGTTACTTCACTATAAATTTAACATTGCATAAACGTACCTTTTTTTTCGTGGCCTTTTTTTCCGATAATATTGGCGAAATGAGATCTTTTTTCACGTAATCGATTTCAACACTATACTCCCAATTTGCTATCGAATCAAACTATAAAAACAAAATCGAAAAAAAATTACCACTTCCGTTTTTCGCCTGTACCTTTCACAGATATAAATGATATAATATACCGAGTACAAGCCAATCAAATAACAAGATTGCGAGATTATGGTGCCGCGGCCACACACACACACACACACACACACTTTACTTAATAATCTATAAATAAATATTATCGACCATCTTAATTGCGGTCCTCCCGATAACCACCCTGGTTTATCACATTATTCCATGACATGATGAATATCGTGTCAATCACTTGTTCGAAATGTCATATTTTGTTCTTTATTTTCTATTCTGCTGTTGGAGAAGGTTGTGAGAATTCTCGCTTGGAGGTGAATTTACTGTTATAAAAATGTCGTTGTTGGTGTGCATTATTTTTTTAACCCCCCCTCCCCCACAGTCAGATCAAATTCGAATGTACGCCACCCTCTTGTTACGCGACCCTTGTTACCGTTTCGATTTCCGAAAAGTAGTTTTTGAATGAGATCATGTGCTGCACCGCGCGCACGTTGTCATGAAAATGTGTGTGGATTAGGTAAACCGGAATTCAAGTACGTGGCCAACATGCACGGTAACGAGGCGGTCGGCCGGGAGATGTTACTGTTGTTGGCCGAATACCTGTGTCAGAACTTTGGCACTGACAAACGCGTCACCGAGCTAGTGAACAGCACTCGAATACATCTGATGCCGGCGATGAACCCCGATGGATACGAGATAGCCGAAGAAGGTAATAGAAGGACTGATTTTCTCTTTAAACGCATCAGGTCTCTGACTGGTTTGTTCGTGCAGGAAAAGAAGACGTGGGTGATTTGGTGGGCCGAGATAATGCCAACCACGTAGACTTGAATCGCAATTTCCCAGACAGTCGACATCTAGACCACGTAAGTGGATATTAATGAATTAATATATTTATTGCTAAAACTTGTGTGTTTTGTTTTGCAGCTACCAAAACAAGAACCTGAAACCCAAGCAGTCATCGATTGGATCAAGAGCATTCCATTCGTATTAAGCGCCAACCTTCACGGTGGAGCCCTTGTGGCCAATTACCCATTTGACAGTGGCCCAAATGACCGTGAAGATGGTCGCTCAAAACCACAGGCATCGTATACTCCCGACAATGATGTATTTGTGCTGCTAGCCAAGATATATTCTATGGTTTGTATTTCTATTATAACTTTGGTAAAACAAAAAAAATTGGGACAGTAATTGGGTTTTATAGTATAGTATGGTTTCTTTAAAAACCTTAAAATATTTATAATATAATAAAGAATAAAGTTTGATCATTTTTTTTTTAGTCTACGAATGTAATTTTATAATTAATCTATTTTTTACTCTGGACACATGTATCATTAATTAAAATTATGATTTTTTATCATACATTTGTTCTTCTTGAATCATACATAATTTATAGTTTCTTAGACAATATGTGAAACTGATGTAGCAGTTTATTGCACAACATTTTTCTTAAAAACGTATAAATTATGATAGTACTCGTAGTTAAAATATCATTTAAATTTGCTTTATTTGCAAAATTAAATATTTTTCATTGAACAAATTGTTCATTTTTCTTATTAATATAAATACGAATATAAAAATCTAGGCTCTACATAGTTGTAATTATAGCAGGTTTCACAACAACTGCGACTCGACGCTAGCGCGCCTCGTGGTGTTTTTTCATCAGGGTTTCTAAAGCTAGCGCGTAATAATCTATTTTTTTAGCTTGAGAGTGAATATCTACTGAATGGTAAGACATTTTTAAATAAATTAGCGGTACATAAAATAAACATACCCATAACCCAGCTGCTCTTACCATTTGTTTCGAAAAAACGCACGCTATTTATTTCCTATCCTAGATTGAGAACCCCTGGTTTGAGACAAAACCGCCACGAGGCGCGCTAGCGTCGAGTCGCAGTTGTTGTGAAACCTGCTATATTTGCAGAAACATCCAAAAATGCACACTCAAGGAAAATGTGCAAACGATACATTTTCATTCAGCGATGGAATTGTCAATGGAGCTTCGTGGTATAGTGTTATTGGTGGCATGCAAGACTATAACTACTTGAACACAAATTGTTTTGAGCTCACCTTTGAGTTGGGCTGTACGAAATTCCCGTTTCAAAAAGATTTGAAAAGTTATTGGCAAGACAATCGAGAGTCTTTACTTTCGTTTATGGAACAAGTGAACAGGGGAGTGAAAGGATTTGTGTTAGATACTAATGGGAATGGTATACGAAACGCTGAAATTTCAGTCATGGGTATTGAACACAATGTTAAAACAGCAATTGATGGCGATTATTGGAGAATATTGGTACCGGGTACTTACAAAATTGCAGTGACAGCTTACGGGTAAGAATAATATTCCTGGAACTTTCTGTTTTTTTTTTTTCGTTTTTATAATTGGAAAATAATCACATTTTATTCGATAGGTACAAAAGACAAACAAATTCCGTCGAAGTGTATGACTCCACTACACCGACATGGTTAAATTTCACATTGACTAAAGAAGACTTAAATACGTGGTCTCAAGTCAATGATTTTGATTTAAAAACTAATGTGGCTAAAATGGAACATTACAAGAGCAAAGAAATATTTTTGAGTAATCTTATGGATTTAGAAAATAGTTTGTCAAGTGTTGCGGAACTAGTAACAAAACCTCATAATACAGATATCATTCAATTTAAAGTCACTGAAAATGTTAGGAGAATATAATGAATTTACTTTAATAACTGTTAAACATAATTTAAAATATCTTTTGACTTTAGGTTGGATCGCCAGATGAATACAAGTTCAAAATAGCCATATTGGGTGGATTATATGTCAATGAACCAGCCACTCGCGAGATATTATTGTTTTTGGCAAGACATTACGTCGAAGGTTACAGACGGAAGGACCCTAATATAATGTTGTTCTTATCAAATGTCGAGTTATATTTTATACCATACTTTGAACAAAATAACAACTACTCAAAGAGATGTATGACTGAAGAATTAGCAGACATAACTGGGCCTTTGTTGTTGGCTAATCAACAACAAAATGAGCAGAAAACCATTAATAACTTTTGGAAAATGTTACAACAAGAACAATTTGATATGATGTTCAATTTGGAAAGTGGATATATGTCGATAAAGTTAGTATATTTCATAAATATATATTTAAATGCAAAGTCGCCGGTTTGAACCCTATCATCGGCTGTTTCACTTTCCGGATGGGGCAACTGCCCCATCAATGTGTACTTTTAAAGCAATAACTTCAGAGTCCTGTTTTTTTATAAAGTCAGGCGTTGATGTAAATAATAAATAAACTACATTTTGTTTTAGTGGTCCTACAACTCAACCAAGAAACTTAATCTCCAGACTGTTTATGGAATTTCACAGATTGTATGATAATAGTAATATCCAAAATGTAAGTTGATGAGTATAACCAATCAATATTTTCTTTTGTTTTACCATTTATTTATAACACCTTTTGTCATATCATAACACTTAGACTTGCGGGGAACCATTGGACAGTAAAATAAACGACATCAAACAAAAGGTTTTAGATACATTTAACAATGTATTAAAAACCAAAACTGTACGTATATAATATGATTTCATGTAACATTACGTATTGAATTAAAAAGAATAAGTACAATGCCATTGTTTTCAGATATCTATACGTTTAACCTGCTGTAACTACATCAGTCCGTCAGAAACGTCATTTGTTTGGATGCAAAGTTATCACATGCTCAAAGACATAATTGAAAACATCCAAGGTGTTCGAGGATCAGTTATAGATAAAATTACTGAGAAACCTATACGAAACGCTATCGTAACATTAAATATGTTTGCTGATATTTACAAAGTTACTGGAAATTCTGCTGTTTTCAAAGCTTACCTGCCAGTTGGAATGTTCCAAATGAACGTTAGTTTGGTCGATTCTTAGGTAAGAAGTGAGAACTTTTCTGTACTCTGGATTTATGTTTATTTAGGTTAAGGCGACTGGATACTTCACGAGAAGTATTAGAGTACTTGTGTCCAGTGGAAATATCACTGTAATCAAAATTGCAATGACACCTGATCTCGGCGGCCATGGTTTCGCAACTCAAGATTTTAAGACATTAATCAAGGGTAATTTCATTGAAACTTTTGTACACTTGGAGGTTGGCAATATTCTCAAGTGTTTGATGTACTTTATGGATTCCTTTAGGTTATGTTATGGGAATTGCAAACCGACCAATTAAGGGAGCGACCATTACCGAAGAGACGTCTTCGTCGGTTACCACTAGTCAAGATAATGGATATTATAAATTACCAGTCGATAAAGGTAAATTATTGCTATTAAAACAATTATACAATATTAATCTTTTATAAATTTATCATTGATTAATTGATATCACTATTGTATATATTAAAGTTACTGCTTTTAAATCACGAAAAACGTGGCCACGCGCCTTTGTATATAATATAATATTCAATATACAGATTTATAAAAATAAAATTTAATGCTTTTACGATGGTAGCAGATGATTGAAAATAGTTGTTAGTTAGAAAACATTGTGATTTATTGTGTTATTTAAAATAAATTATTTATTATTCAGGTTTAAGAACCGTACGAGTAGATGCTTATGGATATGAATCGTCTGTAAAAACCATTAATATTCAAAGGGACAATCCAGTTTCTATCATTTTTACATTACAGAAGGACGAGAGAGTTTTTAATATGCCTAGGATGATGTTCATAGCCCTCATTGGTAATTAAAAAAAAAAAAAAAAATTAATTGGCAAGACAATTATTTTATACAATGTAATTTTATGTCATTAGTTTTTATAATCTCCATCATTGGAGTGGGTTGGTATAATTTTTATCTGCGATGGAAATCTGGGCGGCCGTCATCTTTTGCCTACAAAAATGGGTTTGCATTGCTTCCGCAAAAACCTTACCTATTTGATGACGACGATGAAGTGGAACTTTTTCGTAATCCAGGCATTAAAGGTACGTTTATCAATTAAAAACATCGAGTAGGTACTGAAATATATTTTAACGATGTAAAGAATATCTATCATGTCCTGAATTAAAGAACCACTAAATCTTAAAAAAAGTATAGGTAATTTATTAATTTTACATTGACAACGATTTAATTTTCATCTCTAAGAGATCACAAACAATGATGGTAAAATCGAAATTCCCACAGTGTATCGATTTTAAATTATAGAGCCGACATTATTATAATAATTGTTAGGATGAAATCAAGCAATTTTATTTTAACCAAATGTATTTATTATTATTTACAGATTCCGTCACTAGGCCATATCACGACGATTCAGATGTAAGTTACACTGATAGTTCAGACGAGTCAGTGTCTTGTCATGTCCGGTAATCATTAAAATACTATTTATTAGCGAATATTAATTTTGAAAACGTCCCCTGGTACGTTATATTCTTAAGGGGACCAAGTAAAAATGTACGAATTCCCATTTTATACTAGTCAATTATAAAATGTTTGTCCGACTTTTCCAACACTCTGTTTGTCGAGAGAATAGAAAGAGTAGGCTTAAATACTTAACTACTGAAACCGGTATGACTACGGTGAGTACCACTATAGTAAGTATTACTCTACTGCATCGGGCCTATTTTAACAAAACAGAAAAAAATTATACGCACGATGCACTTCTATTCTCTGGACGAGTAGAATGCGGTTAAGTCTACATGACGGTTGATGGTATAACGATAATGGGAAATCTATGTTTTTATTCAATAACGCCAAGTGCAATCCTGAATAGTGAAGTATTTGATTTATTTTACTGATGTACTAAATAACTAATAATTGTCTTATAATTTAATACATTATTATTTTAAGTATGTGTTAACATTAAAAAACATTTATTTTAAAGATCAAATTTTTTGCTAATATTAAAAAATAGTATTAAGAGTGTATACGCGTATTAAGTCACTACTTAAGAGGGTTGGAAGGTATTTTTTCGTGCTAAAAAGACTCGTTTGTCGTTCTTTTGATTATTGATCTTGTGACGCGATAAAAATTATTCAGAAAACATATTCAAATTTATCATATTACAATACAAAAAAGTAATTGGAATAAAAAATAATGGAAAAAATTAAATCTTAAGTTGATGGTAAATTTAAATATGTTTTCAGTGTTTGAATTGATATAAATATGCCAGAATGAAAATTATTATTATTTGACTATTTAAATTTAGTCTTACAGACATAACTTTGTGGTTAATGCGGGTATAAAATATTGAGCACAACACAACTTCCAATCCCCTCAAAAGAATTTTACCGTAACTCATATTTTAATTATAGTTAAGACTAGTTAATTATGTTTAAACAAATGAAAAATTGTATAAAATCGCATTCATTTTTAAATTATTGTTTATACTTTTATACTCTCAAAACAATTTTTTTTTTTTTTTTAATATTATAACAGTATCTTAACACATTAAAAAAAAATTCAAAATATCATTTTAATATTTATAATTTAAAATCTATTGTTTACAGTATCCTTACAATAATTTTTGGTAAAAAAAAACTATTAATACTAATAAAACCTCATTCGGCTATTACGTTGTGTCCTTTGGCGCCTTTCATTTGGTGTTCTTTTACAAGATGATTATCTAAAAATAATTGTCTTCCAAATGATTGACGACAAATCACACAATTGAATTTCAGACGTCCTTCCGTGTGCATTTTCAAATGTTTCTTATAATTACAGAACGATACAAACGCACGATCACAGATTTCACATTTGTGCTGTACCATATGCTCTTGAACATGATTACTCCTCGAAACCTGAATTGAAAGCAGAAATCGACGATTAAACACACATTACCCCCTCACATTAGATCAATACACACTTACCCAGTTCTTAAAATATCTAGGACAGTAAAAACATTTAAATTGCTTGATACCAGAATGGCCTTGTTCGTGGTTGACTCTACTACTCGAAGCACTAAAAGTTTTTTCACAACCATCAAAACGACATTTATATGGCCGTTCTTTGGTATGTACTCTCATATGTTTTTGTACGAGGTCTTTGAGTCTGAAACAACGCCCACAAACGGGGCAAGCAAAAGGTTTCTCTCCGGTGTGCACTCTTTCATGATTTACCTGAAATTCATTTCGTAATCAATAATTTACGTAGAGAATAAAATATAATCCACTGGCATTGTAAAATTTACCTTTTCAATAGGTTTAACAAAAGTTTTCCCGCAAAACCGACATTCGTGCAATCTACGTAAACGTTCGGGAGGTTCAATATGTGTGATGGCGTGATGTTTTAAGGAGTTTTTGTCATTAAATTGAGCGTTGCAAACAGCGCAGACTAATATCTCACGCGGCTTACGTCGCATTTCATGTGCTCTTTGATGACACCGGAGACGAAATTCAGAATCATAGCATTTATTACACACACTGAAATAAATATTTTCAAGATATTAATTTGATTTGACAAAATATATAGCTCGATTAAAAAATACGCCGTACTTGCATAGAAACTTTAAATTGGAAAACTTTGGGTTTTGATGTGCAATCAAATGGGTCTCCATCATTTCTGGCGCAACCGGTTGTTCACAAAACGGACATTTATTGGAATCGTTCACATGTACCATAAGATGTGTTCTCAAATAACCTTCAGAATCAAACTCTCCATTACAGTGTGGACAAATATGTTGTGGACGAGTAGTGGGGACCGATCGAGAATTATTCCTTAAAGCTGGATTTTTGTTTTCGGTATTTTTCTTAGATTTCGATCCAGTAGATTCATCTTCTTTGCAGTTATGTTTGTTCAATTTAGTCCAATGATCAGATTTTGCATTACATAGTACACACTTCCAATTTAACAAAAGACAATTATCCATGTTTCCTAATTGAGCATATTCGTCACATTCCGTAACCTTTTCTAGTGTTGGAATAAAGTTACAATTATTTGGTTTATTTTGAAATAATATTTGTTCAATACTAAAATTATCAGTGACTGATTTGATTCGCACGAGACGAATTCGTTTCTTGTAACTTAATTTGCGGGCTTCAACTTGGAAATAATCATTGACTTCTTCAGCCATTCGATAAAGTAAATAAATAGGAACATCAAAGTACCGATCCCCATATGCATCGGTGATGCAATGATCTAAATACATATTGGTATTCAATGTATTATTGTCAATTTGTTGCCCATTATTCTGTACTTTATTTTCATTTTCTTCGTTTATTTCTTGAAACATGATGTTTTCTGACTCAAGTTTCAAAGTTGAGGTTTTTTCTGATTTAATAACATTTTCAAAATGTTCCATTACCAAGTCATGGTGGTTTGTATAGAAGAAGCCATTTCCCCAGTTTATCCAACTCCCTGGCTGAGGTGTTTGTTTGTCGATGATTTCAGCCATATTTTTTAAAGTATTATGGAGATTTTCATGATTTTCATTCACCTACAGATGGCAAAATCAATTGTAATAAACATAAATTATACAGGTATATTAATTTTATTATTAACCAACCTGAAACAAGACTTCCTGTCCTTTGTGACAGTTATTTAAATGATCCTGAATTGAAGGAAAATTGATTTTGCAATCAGAACAATGATAGAGATTAGGTAGTACTATTTGAGATCCGGTTTCCGAACCTTGTGCCGTCATCTTGGATGCATCGTCCACAGTAAATTCTTCGATAAATTTTTTAACTCCTGGTTCTGGGTCGGCAGCATCAGCTAGTGGTTGGTTGTTTAGATAGGTTTCTTCCTCCTCCTTGATCAGGTTTGAGTCAAATATGTCGATTCCATCCTCATCGATATCGGGTTCATCGTCTATAGGGTCAACCGACATCAATATTACAGTTAAAATTATTGTTGAAAAACAACGAATTTCGAGTGGACTTACCATCGTCTGGATAGACGACTATCATTTCGTCATCATTCGCCGTCTTCTCATTGGCGTTTTCACCGACTACTTCTTCTTCTTCGTCGTTGTCGTCCTCCTCCTTGTCGACGCACATCTTGTCCAAATGCACGACCAACGAGTTGATGTCGTCGCACTGCTTGCCACAAAACGGACACTGGATGTTCGTGGTCAAACTCAACAAATGGTATTTGAGAAGGTCCTGGTTGGAAAACCTGTCCTCGCAGCAGAGCGGACAGGCGACGCTGTCCATTTGAGACCGGGTCGTTGGTCTTTGGTCGCGGACGAAGAGTCTCGGCGACCGCGGTCGTCGCAGTAATCGCGGTCGTTCACGTTCGAAATACGAACGCCGGCCTACGGGGGCCGTACGTAAGTCACATGATTTCGGTCATTGGCGAAGCGACCGCGGCAGCGCGTTTCGCGACCGGCCGTCCGCGAAATCGGTGCCCCGTCGAAGAAATCGTCGGCTCGCCGCGTCGATCGGACGAGGAATCGAATGTTTTCTCGAATTTTTCAAAATGAACCGCCTAAACGCGTTAGTAACTTCAGAAATGTTATTGTATCGCGAACGCCGACCGCAACACTATGGCAGCAGCAGCTGCTTGCCGAACAATCGTTACGTTTACGACGTCAGAATGTCCGCAGGCCGCCATTGTTTCGTAGTGATTACGTGATTACGCGAGGCGACCGCAGTGCGGCCAACCGCGCGGCAATCAGCTGTCGGAATCGTGCTGATAATGATGTCGCGGGCGCCGCCGGACGAGCCGTGAGCGTTCCAATCAGCGGCCCCAGAGTCTCGGAGACTTTTCAAACGTCCGTAAGAATCTATCAAACGATCAAAACGTCTGCGCCACTCGTGGTGCACGACAGGTAGGTGAAACCGTCAATAGTATTGGTCTTTTTTTATCTCGATGTGCGTGAAAAACATTTTGCCTCGACGAAACGTCCTGCCCCACGAAGTCGCCGAGCTCTTACGAAATTAACAACCTTATATAGTGTCGATTGTTAATTTTTACACTTTATAGGCTCGAAGAATGAAGACGTAATTCCACTCGTTCTTATGTTCGAATTATAAGCGTTGGAAAATTAAATTTTTCCATTTAAATATCATATTGTTAATTTTCTATAATATTTCTTGAAGTTGACGAAATTCTTTCCATCGGTGGCGAATTAGACATGGACTATTACATCGATTGACAAGAAATAAGAAGCGCGTTTTATTTACAGTGCCTAGATACGTCTCGAGTTAAAAATGTCCTTTTCCTTTGGTCCTGCACAATATAATCAGAATAGTAGAATATGTTCGGCATAATTTATCTTCACGTGTGTACCGGTAGGTAATTATTAAATTTAATCCATTATTCAGAAGGTAAATACTTAATCATTCAATGTTGTAGATTTTATGGTTCGATAAGAGAAATCATAATTGCGCCGTTATAATTAATTATTCAATGACAGATGAGAGTTACTAAACGATTTACGATTGCACTTGAGATATCGTACAGGGAACAGGCAGACGGTACTAATGCATTTATTGTGATGGAAATAAAACGAAAAAAAGACAAACTCTAGTTTTCGAATGAACCAGTGATATGTATATTAAACAAATATAAATATCATAAAAATAAGATACACAATAATTATGATATACATTATATAAGTACAAGTGTTTAACTATCGTACTATAATATAGGCAGATGGGCGTCTGTCACCGAGTACAAGTATATATTATAATTTAAAATACATAAAGATTATCAATGGTATCATTTCAACAAATACTAATACTTTTAGGTAAGCGTTTATATAAATATATATTATGTACTATAGGTAGGAATTACATTATTGTATGAATAATGGTAGACACAAGTGAATAGAGAAATAAGTCATTTGTAAAAGAAACGTTTAAAATTTATAAAATATAATATTCTTAATAATTATTAAATAATATAATATTTCTATTATGGTCCTATTTTAAGTCAGTTAAGTTAAAATAAATAAACACAATTTTACTCAAGTATCATAAATCAATAATTTTCAGACCAATAAACCCAATTCATTAACATATTATAAACATAAATAAATTATGGAAAAATTAAATTACAGAAATTTGGTTGAGATGCTAATACTAAATACATTTTTCATCGCAAGTTTAAAGTGTATTTAATGTTTTATAACCTCAGATAATTATCGAATTGTGTACTTTTTACTAAATTAAATGGGAAATTTGTTTTACCATTATTAATTATGTGCTGTTTTGTTAAAGTAATTTTTCATTTTACCTATGGTTTAAAAAAATGTAATTAAATTAAAATAGCTTAAAATGTGAATTTTTTTCATTTAACTTTTATGTCAAATAGTTAATCAAAATAAATAATATAAATCAATAGGAATAAATAATGTATCGAAGAAAATTAGTAAGTTAATATATTTTTATATGAGTAAGATATTTTATTTTAAAGATAATATGATTAATAGTAAAATTATTGGTAATAGTATTATTTAATTTTAGATAATTTATATAAGATATAATGGTACTTTTTAGTTTTCGGTTATCTCGACTATCTACATTTGCCAATAATCACAATTTAGTTATCTACTGTTAATATATACAACTACTATATTAAGAAAAATAAAATGTACGAATATATTTATTTATGTTATGACTTTTAGGTTACATCTAAAAACCAGGCTAGGTCACTTGTAAGTGATACTCGGATGATTTAAATCAAAAATATCTCAATTTGTTGTAGAAAATCACGTCGGGCGACTTGTTTAAAAATTTATATGACCTTTGTCGAGAAAACCAAATTGTCAATACTGGCAATTTTAGGTAGTATAGATAAGTACCGAAATAATATTATGTATGTATCACTTGTAATAAAATTACATTTTATTTTTAAGTTAATTGAAAGAAAACGTACATTCAGTCTCTCAGAAACTCAATAAAAATCAACAGTGCCTTGTTTCATGTACAAGGTGTCACCCTTACCAAAACATATAATTTATCCTCAGCTACAAACAAGAAAATAAATTTTAAAAAAATAACTTCTATGCACCAAAACCATAAATAAAAGCTATCCTTTGGTAGAATTCCCCAAGAGTGCGTTTTAAAAGAGGCCTAGTCGCAGATTCCGTCAAAACTCTCACACCGTTAAATAAGACCGGTAACAACAACTTAAATGCATCGTCATCCAGCTGTGCCAATAAATCGAAAACTGAAATCAACATTTCTGACCAAACAGACTCGTGCACTTCGCTGTCCTGAAAATCAAATAGTTTATCCATTAGGTTTATATTTAAATCAAGCGGTAAAATAAGTAAAATGCAATTATAACAGAATAATACATTACCTTATTCATACTTATTTGTCTCTGTTCTTCGACTTCTGCCGGAAGATTTTCATCATTTTTTTCAACTGAATCTGGTTGTCCCGGCATAGAGTTTGCATGTTTTCTTTTTTTGTATTCTTCGATTAAATTGTCCAAATTTTTACAACTGGCAATAGCATATACAGCATCATCGTCGTCGTCGTCGTCGTCATCAGTTCCACTATCTTCACTCTTCGATGTCAACGGTGCTTTCGGATAAATCTTCTTAAAATCTTCAAACTTGAATGCAGCAGTTTTCTCAGTTGTTTCAAAAATATCATCGTTTTGCGCAACGAAAAAAAATACTGGTTTATCTCCTGCCCTGTCAACGGCGCAGTGTGTACCGCTTTTATCCATAACTATTTCAACATATTTTTGGCAAGCATCATCAAATATACGCTTGAGTTCAAGGATAAAACTTTCGGTATTATTGTTGGGAGATTTTTTATCAACAATGTGTTTTATTTGATCTGAAGTCAATAGTGATGTACGGTGGATACAAATTTCAAAAAGTGCGACCAGTGAAAGCGTCCAAGCACCCCCGGCCTGTTTGTATAAATTGGCAGCCTTTTCTAAGCCGGCGACTTTTTGAATAAGAAATTTTAAACCCGGTCTAGAATCAAACTCCCACGATATACTATATGTTATATTTAAACACGAGATTAACGTATGGATTTGGGATTCGGTGAGCAAAGACAAATAACCGGGCATAGGTTGTTTGAGTATTTTACACGGCTGTTCATCCATCGGTGTCATCAAAGAAGACTGAAGAAGAATATTCGCCAAGCTGAAAGAACAATAATAATAAACATTAAGTGTCGAGCAAAAACATTTTACACATTAAATGAATAAATACCTCGGAATAGCCTTGTTGGTACCCTTTATTAAAACATTCCCAATCATTTGTAATAACATCTCGTTTACAAACAATCCGAGCACAACGTTCTTATAGGGAACCCGCTCGGGCGTCTTTTGCCATTGGTCGTCTATTTCTGAATTGCACCAATGATGGCACAATAAAAATATGAAACTTCTCTCGTCATCAACAATCGTATCGTTTTTAACTCTTTGGTGGTCTAATAAAAACACCTAGAAAATGTCACAATTACATTTATTATTATAACAAATAATATATTTAATTTATGCTCAATCAAATGTTCAGTAACTCGTACTGTTTTTAATTTGAAGTTAGAAGATATACAGGAATATGAAGTTGAAATGATAATATATTAAAGTCTTTAAAAAAAAACAGCGTTAACAGGTTCAAAATAAGAAAATCGAACAATCACACATCTCGACAGTCCTCGGGATTTATTTACAAAAATAATTGCATAAAGAAATTGTTTGTTTAATTCAAACGGACGAATTTGTAAATATTACGCATATTGTGTCAAGCATAGACGTGTTCAACAAAACTGAGCCCCAAAGAAAAGCTTACCTGTTGTGATAATTGTTTCAAATTCAAATTTTCATCTACTGTACTGTCTCTTCTGGCGGCCACTTTAATGCCAGCAGCTAAATCGCCATAAAAGCTATCGGAAAATGGACTGTAGGTCATCGATACTCTAGTTAACGGATGTAAAGAAATAGCACAGGCTCTGTGCAAACTAAAACTAATCAGATCCCATTGTTCCGTAGTGAAATAATCTCCAGTGCCCAAAATAAAATGTCTCAAACAGGCACAACCCAATCGAACAATGTTCTCTACGGTTTGAATGCAAAATTCATTTAATACAAACAACAGCTGTTTTATCATAAGAGTAATTTCTTTTTCAAATTTTAGTTCGTAATTCTTATCCATCTTTAGATAAGTGACAATTAGATCTGTCGAATTCCCACACAACTGTTTGAAATTGGGCAAGTCACTAAGGTCGTGCGTCGATACAATTTTCCGTGCCCAAGTTTGTATGGTCGGAAGAAGTAATCGATTAATGCAGAAACAGCCGAAAATAAATCCTGTAAGTAATTCACTATTATAAACATCTGAAATATTTATGAATAAAAAATTATTACAACCTGGTGTTTCGGAAAACGACTGTAGTAAATCCAAGAGTAATTCAAGACTTTGTCTCTGGTATATAGCGGTTGTACCGGTAATCGCAGTACACAGTCCTTCAATAATGCAGTACCACACTCTTAATATACCACATGGCTGATCAATTTCTTCTAAAAATACAGCTTCATCTTTTGATTCTTCAATAGATAGTCGTTTATAGTTTTCATTTTGAACACTTTGTAATTCAGGAACATCATTATCGACCAAAGTAAAGACATGGTTTCTAAACATAATAATTATTGATAAATTTAGGAATCGAACAATATTTGAAAAAGTACATGTCATCAACTCCATAATTTTAAGTAATAGTCCTAATAATGACTTACCGATTAGGTAAATGGAATTTTGGACAAGCAGGCATAACATACATCGACCTTAGTATTAAACTGCAATGTTGCAAATGTTTAAGAGCTGCTTTGCAAAGTTCAAGTCTAGTGTCATCGTCAGAGTTATCGAAATCTAATTTAACGAAAAAAAAAAAATTCCATGTGATTTTCATCCCATATCATCTGTAATTGAAATAAGAGCAATACTTACTAGTTCCTCGAACATGTTTGATGAGACAAGCTATACAATCAACAGCCGCATTTGAGAAGGCAAACGTGTCATCAGTATTAAGAAAGACCCTGAATACTTCTAATAAAGACGATAAATGACTGCTATTTACTACTTTTAAAGCGCCGAACAAAGGTCTCCAGCCTGACCTGATATCTGAACGGTTGGCTTCAACGAATTCACACAAACAACTGACGATCTGGTATGAATAAAAAAACCAAAAACCAGTTTGTAATTGATCAACATTAAGGTATTGTGTGTTCAATATAAAAATTAAATTATTGTACCTGGTCTTGAATTTCTATGTCGCACAGTTCTAAACATAAAAGATTTTCAAACGGTTTGAACAGCGATTCATTAATATGGAAATGAGAAAGTTCGGGTTGATCGTTGAGAAAAGCCAAAACAGTATCGTGAATTGAAGCAATAGCTTGTTTGGACAGTGTCAAATCTTTATGACACGATACCTAAAGTATAAATCATACAAATACAGTGTCTGGACAATAATACTAAGTGTAAAAAATGTTGAAAGCAAAATGTACTTACTTCCATCCAACACGGTAAAACAATCGACCATGTTTTTATCATGTGGAATAATGGACGGCCACTTTTAATACACCGTAACATAAGACGAGACAACCGAGTCAAGAGAGTGACATTGTTGGTACTGTTGTTGTCAGACTTGGACTTTTTTTGATCCTGTGCTTTGAACAACTCATGACGAATAGTTAGACACAAACTACGAACGAATTCAGTCAGTGCCCTCAGGTTCAATTTTAACGCAGCGTCTTCAAACAACCTACGAATAATAAATCATTATATTAAATTACAACTAAACAATTTAAACACAAAATTAATATATATATATATATATTTATACCGATCGACATATTGAGACAGAATGCATACGATTTGGGCAGCATATTCTTGGTTTAATATTCCGTTGTTTTCAATATCTGCTCTACTTTTGTTCACTAAGGTCGATATGGTTTCAGTCAAATTATTAGGAGAAGTCGGCGAAGATAAAAAACTGTAGACATCCATGCTACAAATTAAAACAACCAATAGATATTCAAGTCGAGAGTAAACAAAAATTATTTTATTTTTAAATTAATACTTGAAATACGATTGAAAGTTTTCTTACCAATTGTAAATAGCAGCAAGACTAATTTTCATCAAATGAAAATACAAAATTAGGGAAAAATAAATTTAAGAAACAATAGTTATTATTCAAATCCAAAATGTGAAAAATAAAATTATTATCGAGTTACAATAATAGTTTAAGTGATACCCAAAGATTTTTCAGGTGTATCAATTAACACCTTGATTATTTCCCTTCGGTTATGTTATGATATGAAATAAATTTAACTCATTTTAAAATATGTCTTGTGGCTCATTAAAAATAATAATATTATAAACAAATATTATTGCAAAATATTCAAAATTATACACATATTAAAAACAAATGTAATAGAAAAAAAATTGGAAGAAAGTAGACAAATTCTTTGTAACATGTCAAAAATTGGGTTTGATCAAACGTTTCTATTTTTGATTATAAAAATAAAAATAAAATGTACATATTAAATATGTTTTTAATATTTGTATATTATATTAAATATATAACTAAACAAAACATATTCTTACCAAACTTCTTCATCGCTATCTAAAGATGTACCAAAACTTTTGTTTAAATTTTCAGAGTTTAATAATTTTGGTTTAATCATTTTCAAAGCAGTAACTGATGAATTTGTCTGCCTAAAAAATACTTGTTCCAAGTATCCAACATACAAAGCACAGCTGCAAAAGTAAAGACGAACAAATTAAAAGATGGCGATTGTGATTGAAATTCATAGTATAAATATAAATTTACTTAAAAATATGTGGCCAACATTCTTGACCATGACATCCAAATTCTAAACCACGGGAAAGCATCACGTCCATACTCAAAACATGCGAAGTTATTAACTTTGGTTGTTTTTTAATAATGCCAGAAAACCAATTATTGTGACCGTTTTGAGCACAGGAAGCTTTCACGAGCAGAGAAAATATACCTTCACAACGATTATGCATACCTAATGAAAACAAATATTATACTAATATATTCAAAAAAATGTTTCATTGGAATCGTTCGAAACAATTACAAATTGCAGATTTTGTAAACAAACGTAAATTAATTCAACACATACCTAAAATATTTGCTAGAGTAGCAGCTTTTTGTAAAGCATCCAAACTGTGTTGTACCGACATTTGACGAATAGAGTCTTTGTTCAGTTCGTTTCGTAACATTTTTTTGACTTGTAAATTTTTCGAATCATTGACCGAATCAAATTGAAGCGGAATAGCCAAGACATTCATCATGGTATCCCAACAACAGGTAACGATGCGTCTACTTAATTTTATACCTGATAAAAATACATCACTTATTGAGATCTTTTACATATAGATATTTTTATTTTCATTTTAAAACTAAACGAATTTGCTTTGTTAAAACTTGCAAATCTTACCGGCATCAACGTCGGGACTCGTTTCAGATCTACAGACTGTTCTTTCTAAACGAAGGTAATCCGATAGTAGCCAATTTACTTTACTTTCTGAACTATAACCATCAATATCTAATTAAAAATACAAAAAAAATCAAATCAAATCCAATTAATCAAACGATAAGACGGATGTATTTCTGAAGCAAAATTTGAAATGCCAGTAAAATAATTCATTATTATAGAATTTGTTCGTTCAAGATAATTAAGTAAGATGTGCAAAAATTATATAAAAACCGTGTCATTTTGAAAATTAAAGTGCTATTCAAATCATGACTTGTAAGTCAAATACTCTCATCCCAAAAAAAAAACTAAAGAAAATAAAAAAGAACGCGTGAAGGTGTATATTTATATAATATATATCTTGGTGAAGAACAAAAACCGACAACACATTTGCTATTGGTGCTGTGGTGCTGTAAGAAAAGACAATCTAAGATCTGCAATCAAGTATAAAGAAAAATGTGAAGATGTTGACCCAGATTCATATATATATATTTTACATATTACATAAAAATATAAAAAATCTTCACCAAACAATATTTATGATCAATAACCATATTTTCAATAATCTCAAGAGTTTTTAATAATAGTACAATAATTAATATATTCGTATAAACTTATAAATTTGCATTTAATCTTTGTTGATATTAAATAATTTACTTGCTAATCAAAAAACTAAAACGGATTTAGAAAAAATAGCAGATACTTTTTATGGAAGAGTATTTAGTAATATTTAACTATTAAAATTTATACGTGACTTCGAGGAAAAAATACATATTACCTAGTAATAATTTATTAATTTTGTCAATAAAAAAATATAAACGAAATAAAAGCGCTAATATGACACACAAGAATAAAATTAATTGAAATAAATTTTATAAATAACTGCTATTGGAAATACGTGCATGATGACAAATAATAAATAATTACTACAAATTTATAATACATAACGAGTAAATATAACTTCATAAATCAATTTTTAAATACAAATTAGTATTTTGAGAATTAATAACTGAAAATCTACTGAAACTTATCATTATAACAAAGACTTTTGATCAATCCTCTAATACCATATTATTAAACAAAACTTGTAAAAATAAAATCCCAAAAAATTTCTAATAAAAAGAAAATAAATAAGCGGTACCAAACAAAAACAAGCGAAAATTATAAAATTTTATCAAATCAAGCTTGAAGCCAAACCCTCTATGAACCTGTTAATAGATCTATTAATGCCAAATGAACAGTTGCTTGAATCTTGTAACCGGACAATACCAAAATATTAGTAACAAGAACATGTTGATAGAGCTCAGTTAACCAACTTCTAGACACATACATCAACATGCCACTGCTATATATTTCTTCGACAAATTGATCCTGTAGAACAACCCACCCAATGATAATTATATCTAAAATAATATAATAATTTATAATATAGAATAATTTTTTTTCTTTAATCACTCGGACAAAACATTTACTTCAAACAACTCGACTAATGAGATTATAAAACTATTTTAATTGATCATTTCCTAATTTATTATTATATTGTAAGTAAAACTAAAATCTAACGAATAAAATATAACACAGTTAATCGTGTACTTTTAACAAGTGTCCAATGCCAATATTACATTGATGCCACACATATTTTAACTTACTTCAGACATGATGGGCGGTACAGAAGAATCGTCATAATAATTCTGATGAATCAGCTTTAAATTTAAATACAGCGACATACATGTTGCTACATAAACACCGTCCGCATTAATAATTATTGAACCATATTTTTTATTTTCTTGGTGAATGATTTCTACAATAAAACAAAATGGATTATAAATAATAGTGAAATCTTATGATTTTCATAAAAGTAATATAAAACTATATTATTACATAAATACATTCAATTTCAAATAAAATTAACCTTCGCAAAAACTCGAAGAAAATCTTTGGATCTCTTCATCTACTTGTAGTGTACTCCGAAGTGGTAATAATGTAGGCAAAAAACTAACCAAAGTTTGGACAAAATTCCCGGCGTTTTTTTTCTCCAAATCCAATAACTCTACAGACTCCTAGTAACATAAATATATATACATACTGTTTATTATTATACATTATGATTAGGTATTAATTGTGAACAATAGAGAAAACAAGACTAAAAGGTATTCGAGATTGGTGTCAATAATGTCGAGCATTTACTCAACAGCTATGGTATCTCTGTAAGTTTGTTTTAAAATAATACAATGATCATATCCTTGAAAACTAACATGTTTTGGAAATTATTTACAAAATGTTATTAAAATAAAATAAAACATACTGGAGTAACTTGAATGACATTTAGAGTGTGCAATTTTTTCGTCACTAGTTCTAATCGTATTTCTTCTTCTCTTAGATTTTTTTCAACTGCAGCTTCCATTTCATCAATCTAAAGAATAAAAACAATTATTATCGATAAACTTTAAATTAAACTAATTCAAGCAATTCAATATTTTTTTGAATGAAAATAGATCTAAACTTTAATTCAAGTATTTGAAGTATTCAAAATAAATCCCAAGCATTTAAAGCAATAATAAAATTAAAATTCTATTTTATAACTAATATCTAATACCATTGATTATAGAATATTCTATAATTATAATATTATACTTAGATATAAGTAGTTAGATATACACTTAGATGCTAATACTAGAATTGCATTAAAGTGTCTGTTATATTACCTGTGGATCATTTTGATATCCACCTTCGGGACCTTCTGTATTACCACTACTCGGTACTCCACTGCTACTACTAGTACTGTTGATACGACTTCTATTTCCAACAGATGATTCAGATGAAGACAACTGTTCTCTATAAATATTGGGCAATCTCATCATTGATTCGTATGTTAAAGGTCCTGTATAGTCGCAACTAGATAAAGTCTGAAATTTTTCATTTATTTTGTCGGTGTAAATATCATTAATCCCTTTTCCAGTAGATAGGTCGAGAAGGGTCGAAAGTAAGGAAAGTATGCACGAAACACTTGTAAAAACAATTTCCCAATCTGTACATTTGGAACACTCTTCAATAGAATCCATCACTCTAAAACATAAAAAAAAGTTCTAATTGTTGTAGAATGAAATTAGCACACTATTTGTGTGAACTACATCCTTGTCTTACACACTTTTTACTTATCAAAAATAATACTACACCGAGTATTCATAAAATACAAATAAGTCGATTTATAGTAAATTTATATAAATATCTTTTTAATTTTCTAAAAGGTAATTTTCTTTAAAAACTTCCTAAAATGTAATTTATAACCATTGATAAGCAACAAATGTATATGGAAAAGAAATAGTATGCTGACATCCGTTAAATGAAAAATATAATACGCAGTGAAATACTAACAATCGAGTCAATGCCATATCGCTCTGCTGACATATTTTATCATCTTCAACAAGAATTGGACCGGCAAAATCAACAATCCTATTTGGACTACTTAACAGCTAAAAACAAAATAAAATGAATTCAATTACAAGTTATATTTTAATGATTAAAGTTATACATTTTTCAACATAAAGGTATGACAAATTATTATTATTATTTTGATTATACCTCTTTTAAAGCCTTTAAAGCATCTACTCTATAGACAGGTGGTGGATACAAAAGCATTCTATGAAAGACAGATTCCAAAACAGGTCTAAGAGAACTTACACATCCAACCAGTCTCACTAATTGACACCCAATACTAAAATTAAAATATAAGCTTTTTATTAGTAGTGTTAGTGGTTAGTAACAAATCTATGCACATAAGTTTATTATTAGTACGATTAGTGCAAAAAAATGTAATCATCAATATTACCTATATATTATCTTAGATTGATGACTATTAAAGCTAGGAGCACTTCCTAAAGCGCCAGATCCTCGTCCTAATTTTGTGGCATTATCATTGTCCCTAGAAACAATTTTTTTGTCCACTCGAGGAGATCCTAAAAAGGCAATGATAGCTGGACACAAACGTTGCCATAAAAACATGGTGAAGTGACGATTGTCGTGCACTTTTTGAGGTAAGCTAGCAACAAGTGTATGAAGACATTCGAGATAAAATACAACAGCCTGACTGCAACGATCGCCACTAAAACAATTAAATATAAGTTAAATTCAAATTTAGAATTTAAATGAAGGAAATATATTTACTTTTGAGTCTCGTCTATTTTACTGACTATGAATTGCATGATTGGTAATACTTCATTGAAACACAACACTCCACCAGCACCGTTGTCTTTCATTTTATTTACTTCTTCGCATTCTTCATCTAAAAAAAACCAAACAAATATTTAAATAGACTTTTAAGAAAACAATGAATACAATAGTATTCAAGTTGATGAAAGATTTTGAAAGACCATAACAGATTGTTAAGTAAGATTTAATACAAGACTAATTTTTACTGCTCGCTCGATAATGGGCTGACATTGTTTGTGGTCTTTCACCAACTTTGATAAATGTAAAATAGTCGATTGTTACCGAGAAAATTGCAAAAATATCGAAGTGTCTGACTAACAGCAGCTTGTGCAGCAGATCGAATTCCTTGATTCCCGTTTTCATACACTTCACACGAAAGAGTAAGTATCTGTATTATTATACGTCCATTCATCGTCCAATATGAAGAACAAGCAACATTTAAAAATACCTAGAAATATATTTTAAATTAATTGTTTTGTTCACAAATAAAAATGTAGATATACCTTCAACATATCTATTTGGGTGTCATCAGACTGTGTTAAAATAGAGCTAATTGTATGTAAAATTTGTGACGGCAACCACAATGAATCATCTTCTGGTTCAAAATTAGATTGAAATCGATCGTCTCTAAGAATTTTCTAAACATATTTATTAACGACATAAAATTATTACGATAATTAGTTAGCTTTTCTTTTCAAACAAACAATTTAAATGTCTAAATACGGTTCTTACGTTTAATCCACACAGGGCATGGGATACTAATTTGCTTTTCCTGGATTCAAAAGCCTGTTTAAAAACATTTAAACATTTTGCTCTCAACTCGTGGGCTGGGTCGCGCAATGTTCCTTGTTGCTTTTCTAAAAATACTACGGAAAAAAAAAATAAAAAAATAAATATTCCATTACACACATACTCTACGAGTAATTTAGTCTAACAAATCAATAAAATCATAATTAAAGTTGATTACAAACAACCAGACCGGTTGAAATTAAAACGTAATAGAGTTAGAAAATACTACCATATGCTTCGGTTGCCGATTGACTTAAGCTATTAAATTTTGTATTCGCAGCATCTTTCGATATCTGAATGAGTAGATCTTCCATGGCAGTTGATTGTGTGTGTGTTCGAATTACACTGTATTTCAAGATATTGTATTCATGTGGAGACTATTTAAACGAACAGCAGATGTGTGGAAAAACGTTAAAGTTCTCGGTACTTGGACACTAACATACGGCGCATAGTGCTGTAGATCGTGGCGGTAAGAAAATTCGACGAAATAGCTCGGAAATACATCGATATTACGTATCGATTCTCATGGACCGTTGCGAAATCGAAACCTAGGACGACTTTTAAAACACGATTTTATTTTATATTTTTTATATTAACGTTTATAATATTTTGTAAACACGACACGTGACGTATGTGTTTGGAGTTGTTTCGTTGGATTTCGGTCGATGTAGATGATGATAATAATAATAATAATAATAATACGAAATAGTTCGCCCGTTCTTTTCTCTTATCAATTATCAGAGCGTTATCACCTCTCGGAAGACTGCCATAGAAAAGAGTCACCCCCGATCGCGGTATGTGGATAACCGCGATCACAACACCGTGACGTCGTCGGCATAGCGTCGGGACCGAACTTGTGGGCGGTGGGGCAAGTGTCGCCTCCCTCCCCCTCGTCGCTCGGGGTGGCCATTTTTTCGGTCTCTTAGGGGAGGGAGCAAATTTTCATCGAAATTTTACATCGTAAGTAGAAAAAAAAATTAAAATATTATATTATAATAATTATTATTCTTCGACGAATTTATCGGACAAACCGTACGTTTTTCGGGAAATAATTATTATTTTCGTGTCTAAAAATAGATTGGGCTTTTTGAAGGAACGATAACGACGCGTACGACGATTGCACTGCCGCGTGCCGCGGCCGTACAGTACAGCAAACAACCCCGGCGGCTCTCACCGCTCTCGATATTTCCTTCCGTTCGACTCACCCGACAGGTAAGTTGAAAATATTTGTCGTTAAACATTTTAAAGGCGTCGAATTCCGGTGGCGACAGATTTATTTTTCTGTAATACTAATAGAAATCGATTTTTTATGTGTATTTTTTCGTGGAAGATCGTGTCGAGAGCCAAAGAAAAGACTGAAAAATTGATCATGTCGTCAAGACTAAAAATATCAAACACTTTTTCTCGGTTTCGACTTCTGGTTTTGGAGCAAGTCTCACCACTGATTCGAGTAAGTAATAACACAGTAACAATGTGGTCTTAGACTTGTAATAAATACTGTGAAATACCAAAAAAAAAGCAACTAAAATATCCTCAAATAAGATTTATTTTAACATTAAACGATCAAGGAAAACTTAAAACAATATAATTAGAGGCGGTTTTGAAGGCTGTGTCACCTGAATGTTTGGAGTAAATTATACTCATAAAAGCCTTGATTTTATTCGAAATTTTTTACCCTTTTCTACATTTAAATTCGATGATTATTATTAGGCGTGTCACTGAATAAAACAAAATTAAATTTAGAAAATGATTATCGTAAAAACAAAAAGGTTTGTCGACTGACGATGATATAAATGCAAAAGTGTGCTCGTGTTCTAAGTTCTAATAAAAAAACAAATTGAACCCAGTTATTATTGTCACACTACTACTTGGAAAAACAATGGTTTCTAGGGGTCATATTCATAGGTCAAATAAACAAACAATTGAAACCTTTTGTTATTTTCACACCACCTACTACCAGGTTATACAATGGCAGGCCCGGAAATAACTAAAATCGTCAGCTTTCTCTATTCGACCTTTGTCGTTTTAGTCTTGTTTGAATCGTCGGTTGGATATTATATCAACTTAGTTGTTTGAAATGTTTTGTTAATTTGTTTGCCATCACATGCATGTGTTGTAGTTTTTTTCAAGTTTAACTAATCGATTTCATTTGTTTTAAAAACGCTAACTCTGTTTTTAACGTTGGAAATCAAAAGATAAAAACTAATTATTTCTCCAAACAGGTAAACCTAATCCTATTTCTTTGTTTTATCATATTAATATTCTGCAATTATTTCAGCTTTAACGCTTGTCATTGGAACAAAGGTTATTTACAACAATAGTATTATTTAACTTCATCACTATTTTGTCACAATATAGGTATAGTAGAAAAGCTTAGTTTTTAACAAAATCTTATGCCTTTTTTCTTTTTAAATATTTGCAATCCTTTATTAATTAATTATAAGTAGGTAAATCGATTGTCATAGATACTAGACAGTACAGGCCTTATAGTTTAATTTTTCTATCAAATAATATGGTGTTTAAATGAAAAAAGAAGAAAAAATGTTTCAAAGTACCAAAACCACCCTATGAACCCATTTTTATTCTTAGTTTAAAATTAATCATTTAATTAATTAATTAATTTTACTACTGTCGCCTCCTTAAATAATTAAATAAATATCTTTATTTTTAATGTATTTTTCAGAAATGATTGTATGTAAGAGAAGTATTAATTTGTGGGTGGCAATGTCCATTTCAAGAGATACTTGCGACCTCGCCCCAGGCACCATTTGTATAAGGTCACCTTTGTAGAGGTGGAGAGGTCGGAATAAGAAACAGTGAAGGCAGTGTGAATCGTAGAATAAAGTAAATGATAAGTATAAAAATAGTAATTGATCGTTCACATTTTAATGTATGATTAACAAGTGTTATTACTTTTAGTTAATGATACCAAATTGGCAATTTAAAAACATTGTCTTAGTGTCTTTGTCTCAAAAATGTATCATACGTTGTCGCTTTTTTTATATTACCGCTAAATAATTTCTGATTCAGTTGCGCACTAATTTTTTTTTTGGGAAGGGGTCTTAAAATAATTTGAAATCCCAATTTTTAGAATGAAGATCATTTAAATTTTTTATTAAATTAATACTAGGTAACAATTTTAATGTAATAGTTAAAAAAAAAACAAAATTGTTATTGTACCTTTCATTATCTTTTTGATAAAAATCTACAGTCAATAAGTGGCAAGTATAACAATAAAATAATTTTTTCATTTAATATGCATTTGAAGTTCTTATCATCGTTAAACTTTACCGTTATGAAAGTATTAATTATATATAAAACTGTGACATCTCAGACATGTCATATATATTGTAGATCTACTGTATAGGTAGCTTGTAATTTATATTAGTAATATAGTAATATATATATATAATATATATATTCTCGCTTTTACATTGTTGAGTGATATATTATGTTTCAGACTGAGTTGTATGTTTGTTATCAAAATAATATAATTACCTATATTAACATAATAATAGTTGCTATCACTACTAACCTCTTCTTAATAAATTTTTTTTTCCTATTATAAACTTTTATCTCTCTACAACTGGCTTAAAATGCAAATAAATAAATATTAAAAGAAATAACTGATCAGTGCATAATTATAGAGATAAATGTGTAATCTATAGAATGATTTGTAAACTAACATTTGTATGTTTCACAAACAGTCAGAAAAACTCAGTAGTCGAACACATAATATTATGCGCTTTAATTTGTTTCATATTTAAATATATTTTATCGTATCTATTTATTAATTTTATATTTATTTTTGAGTATTTTTTCAACAGTCATACACGTAAATTATTAATACGATTATACTTTAATACATTTTTTCGGTTTTATTTTAAATAGTAAATTTTATATATTCTGTTAATTTATAAGGATATTATTTTTATGCTATAAACATTTTACCATAAATTGGTAAAATTTAATAGGTAAGGTATACCTGGTATACCTACACGTCTAATTGAACAAGTGAGATGATACTATTAAATTAAGTCTAATTTTTATTAATTTACTACGCAGGAAATAACTTTAAATGAATTCAACAATATTTATATTGAATACATTTATTATTTTTCATTCTTTTTTTGTTTGTTCACATTAATAATTATACAAAGAATATATTTAATACTTATAATATGTGCGATGTGCCTATAAACCAATAATAGTTTTTTTTAAATCAAATTATACCTACTAGGTACTATTTTTTAAGTAGTATACATATTATGAATTTATTTTATCACGGTGACATAATTTTATTCAAAACATTGGTTGTAACAATGTTCATATGTTTATTATATGTATTATAAGAATATACCTAACCAAGTATGAGAAGTATTTAAATACTTCGTATATTTAGTATTGATGTTTAAATACTAAATACATCGTTATTAATAATTATATTATATTTGTGTATATTTCATATATTTTTATTACTTTCTCAAGCATAAAAAAATATTATTTATAATATTAAAATTAATGTTATAATAAATCATCATAATAAATAAATATTATTTTGATAAGTGTGAGTGTTTGATGTGGATATTAAACAAAAAATTTTATTTAAATTATTACATAAAATTGAAATTGCGTAATAGGTACATTTTTAATTTGTTAAAAAAAATTAGATAATTTTTTTAAAACTTTATTTTATATAATATACACATTCTGAAAATCTTATATTTACCATAAGCATACAACAGTTAAACATTATTTTGGTCACTTTTTGTATAGTTTTTTTTTTTTTTTGTAGATTAATATGAAGCAAACAGTTTGAAATGCAAGTTGAAGCATTTGTAATCAGACGGATAAAAATTTGACAGAAATATTTAAATTGTACTGATATCTATCCTGATATCTGCATCCTATATCATATAACTGTTGGTTATCATATTTCCAGGTACGCATTGTGAATTTATCAAAAGTAACTTTTTTTAAAATTGAGTTTGGAATAATTAGTAATGTTATTATTTATTAATAATAATAAACAAATTAGACGTATTAAAATCAAATCGTAAATTTGTTAACATTTAATTGTTAAACTGATTTATCACATTTATGTAAATGATTAAAGGTTATATACTAATTATAATTATTTTTTAAGTGATATTTTCTTTGGATAAAATTAAATTAATTGATTTTTAATAATTATATGAACTAGACCTACACAATTATTTGAAGTATTTTTTATCTTATTAATATAAACGCTCTAAGGCTTTAAGGTATAACTTACTTGAGAGAATGCTAAATAATTTATAATTGAACCTAAATTAAACTTTAAAATAATAACATAATGTGTGAATTCTAACATTATTTATCAAGTAAAAAATTTAAATTATTATTACACAACTATTTTTCATACATTCTATATACCTATATAGTATATATTTCTATTTTTTTAAATGTAATTTTATACAAATAATTATGTGGTTTTATCGTAAATGTAATTATTTGTGTAACATTAATTTCAGACATCCTTAACCGTTTGTTTTATTCTCTACACAAATTCTAATGAATAATTCATTTGTACACGTGTGAGAAATTATTTGTGTAGCTAGTGCTTATAATTGAATGGACGTCTCATATTTAAAATAAAATAATAGTAGCTAATGTTCCAAGAAAAAAAATTCACGATTTAAATGTTCAATATATTATCATTAAAAATCAATAGTTGTAACTTCATTTGAAAAAAAATTTCGATTACCTTTTTTATAGAAACTTATTAGTTGTATCTAATGGTTGAACATTTTTGAAATGTCATCAATCATAACTTATGACTTATAAGTGCAGTTAATTATTTTTATTATCATAAGTTAGTTAATATAATATTTAATATTTAAATCAATTATTATGTATTATAATAGTAAATTGATGGCTTGTATACTTAATTAAACATTTTATGATGACTACCAATACATTTGTCTTGGTTGATAGGTTTAAATAATAATCTTTGTGATTTAATCTTTGACTTGTATACAGTACAATTTTTATATTATTAGGTAATTTTTAGGTTGATCGGTACAAACAGGATTTATTATGAAACTGTTTTATATTGAATAAAATCACATTGAAAAATATCAAATTTTCATGACATCTACGCTATACATATATATTGTTTAGAGAAAATTGTTTGGGCAGTAGAGTGTTAATAAAATATGTGTGTATCGTAGATATCTCGATATAACAGTTTTTAGTTCAAAAAGTATTTTTATAGTAATTTAAAGTTAAATGTTTTCTAAAGATTTGCTCTCTAAAACATTGAATAATCATTTAGGCAAATGCACACCTTATGAATAGAATACAAACAATAAAGTATTCTTAAATAACATTTAACTTTATTTTGATAAGATATTAATGTTACTTTGAATAATATACTAATAGCAATATTAATTGTTTGTAAGCATCTTGTCACTAATCAAGTAAAATGATTTTATATTTTAGAATTATTTCATAAAATAAAATGAAAAACACATACAACGAAGACCCTGATGATTCGGTGTTCAATGACTATGAAGAATCAATTATGTTTGATGAAGATGATCCAGATTTCAAACCAAACGATGATTTGAAATTGAGCTGTCTCAGCTTATATGAATGCGACAAGAGCGGTAAGTTATTTTAACTTTGAAATATAAATTAGACTAATATAATTTTTGACAGCAGTCAAATTATAATTTTAAAATTATTTGATCAATTTAAAAATGAAAATATATTATACAGTTGTAGGGCTATATTTAATCAATTCTAAACACCTGAAATGTTCTATTCAAGTTTAATTTATTTCTAAGAGATATTGTTTCGTTAATAATCGTATTTATAGTATAATATTTAATATTATTGACATAGTATATCAGTATAAAATTGTATTCGAAAATTATTTATCTAATATTGGTTTATAATTTTTGATTGTTGGGTTTGAATAATTATTACATTTTATAAAAATGTTCTAACAATTTTTTAATTAGGTAATTAGTACCCATATCATTTTCAGAACAAAATACATACCCAAGTATAAAAAATAATACACATATTTAAATATAATATATGTAATCATTGTAATCTAATTTAGTTAGTCAATTCTATTGACCAGTTCTCCGTATTTCAAATAATTAATCACAATGTTCATTTGACCAAGTAGAAATCAAGGTAACCTTTTAATGATTTTAAGCTGCAGTGGCGATAAAAATGATACCGAATATAAATAAATAAACGAATGCTTATATAAATAAAAATCTTAAAATAAAGGTCAATAACTTTCAACCTATATAAATAAAATAATATTATTATTTTAAATTAAAAATAACATCAAGGGAACAGTAATAATAATAATAATAAATCTACCATGATATATGATATTATAATAACCTATATAATGTTTACTTGGCTAAAATACTTATTTATCTACTTTTACTAATTATATTTCAATTTGAAGAAGGTACGGTTTTTATGTAAATATATTATATATTATACTTAGGTACGCATATACGTATAAAATAATTAAATGTTTTCACATGGAATGTTTTTCTTATAATCAACGGTTATAGTTTAATATTTTTAAAATTAACACAATGAGTCTAGAATATTTTAGTGTTGTATTTGAGTTTGGTGTAACGAATTAGGTATTCTGCGAACGTATACAATAATTATCAGGAGTGTTGGATGATTTAATATAATTCTCACAGAAACAACAATTTATGCTCCATTCAATCTATTTCATAGTTTTCAACATTGTCTTTACATGTTTTCTCTGCAGGGTAGGTTATACTATGTTTGGATTATAGATAATATTTCTTAGTTCTTATTTCCAGCCCAGAGTTATGTGCTTAGTCGTGAAGTCATCCCCCTTCTCCTTAGATACTTTACAAAACCTCTTCTCGCGATTAGGTTTAATGCCTCGAATTGTATAGATAGGTGTATAAAACATTGAATTAATAGTCGGTTTCAATGGTCAATTTTTATTGATAACTCTTGTTTTATTTTTCTACATTTGATATAATGCAGAATGACATCAGTAATTATTATACTTTATTATGCAGTAAATATTACTTAAATATAATTTCCTGTCACAAAAAATTCTGGCAATTTTTAAAGACATGACGTCAATTCAATGTAGATAGGTAGGTACTACAGAAATGTATTTCCTATCAGTGGACATAATGCGAAAATGATTTCATGTTCAATGAATTTTTAAAATTGCATTTAAAATAAATTTTATTTCAAAGAATTAAGGTTACCATTTTAGAATGTTTTTAATATTCATCAAATTTTTATTTTTATTGTTCGATAACTTTAAAAGCTTAGATTGAAATTTCTTAAAAGCAATCGATCAAATATACAATTGATGTATTTGAATTTATAAAGTTATATGTAACATTAAAAATACTTGTTCTATATATAAAAAAAAAAAATTAATGAATACAAATACATAAAAAAAAATATATATTAATATACACAATTGTCAGTCCTTTGTTGCTCTGCTTCTCATACAAGATAAGTACTGGAAACTTTCTTACATCTAGTATAGACTTATTCAAACTTTGTGTATGTCACTATAAGTCATATAGAACATGCGTATTCTATTTGTATTATTCGTATAAATTTGAAAGTAAATTGTATAGAAAAAATGATTTTGAATCAAGGTAATCTGTGTAATATATAATTTATTTATTGAATAGGTATCTTATCTTACATAATTGTAACACAAGTGTTTAAAACGTCACAAGAGAATTTTACATTCTTGTATTGATACTAAAAAATAAAAAACAAAATAAACACACTTGCATAAAAAGCACATATGTACTATATGCGTTTTGATATAAAATAGTTCAGTTCGGCTTACTATTAATACAACACTAATTTTTGCTCATTTAAGTAGGTGGATACTATCAAAGATTATAAATGTGAAATTATAGGATTCATGTGTTGCTTGGCGCTAATATTATAGTATGAAGAAATAGTTTCACCTAACAAGCTGATTCAAACGTGTCCTTATTCTAAATTAAATTTCGAAACTTTTAATTGGCTCCCTCGGATTAAACACATGCCTGAGGTGAAATATTTTTCCCTTCAGTATTATGATATTATTAGAACTTAGGAAAAAATATTTCTTAGTTATTAACATCACTAAAGCGAATATACGCATTCATTTATTGGCTTTTGATTAATAAAAAATACTCACGATTGAGACATTAAAATGAGTGTCATAATATTTGTTACAACAAATAAATATTATAAATAATGTATTTAGTTCAAATAAAAGTCTCCTGTGGTTTTTATTGTATGCTTTGTTTTAAACGGAATAATAAAAAACAAGCGCGTGTACACATGCATCCTCCTTCAAGGTAATCACGATCGTGTAATTATTGAATATAAAATAATATAAAATAAAGAGGTAACTAATATAATACTAAAACATAGTGTCAAATTTAATCGATTATAAATATTTTATTTTAAATAACATTATTGCTAACTAACTAAAGTTTGAAGTTGAGGTTTTATAAATAATTAAATGTGAGTAGTATATTTTGGTATGATAATCTAACAAACATATTGATTCTATTTTTTTTCTTTTTTTTTTTGCACAAAGGACTAGAAGTAAGCTATTATTTTTGGTTTATAAAATTCATAATTATATTTAAAGTAACAAATTCCTTCATATAAGACAATTATTATTTTATGATTTAAATAGGTACACTTAGATTCTTTATATTATTATATACTTAAACACCAAACCTAGCGAAACCTTAGCCATCATTAAATTTGAAAGCAATGATATCAAATTGTATTTAATAATTTTTAGTGAAATTTACTTCATTGATCATTTACTATACTTAGTAGATATTTTATACAAATGTGAGTTCTTGTAAAAAAATATTTCACAATGTGTTCGGAAATTTCAGGTGTAGATAGTTGTGTTAGTCTTTCCTGTAATTAATATTTTGTGGAGAAATCCTAGAACTACAAATAGAAACAACAAATAAAGTACATTCAATTTTTGAAACAAATTTTTAAATCTAATTCAATTTTTAAATCTAAATAAAAAAATTAAAATGTGAATAGTATACAGCTAATAGTCTGGCTTTTATTTATAAATAAAAAAATATTTTATTACATTTAAGTTTACATATTTATTTTTATATTATTATAATGAATCTACCTTTTTTCCATTTTACTTGTAATACAAAAAAAAAAACCAGATAGACATGGATAAATAATTAATTATTATCATTGATTATAAATAGTTATTTAATTAATTATTTAATTATTTATAATCAATAATACTATGAATAGATACATAATCATCACCTATGTGATTTCTGACATATCTATCTACACATAAAGCACAAATAAGTAAAATGTTTAACATAACTTATCATTTCATCATTTCAGTATTATTTTCTAATGAATGTGATTTGATCAGCAGATGCATGTATAAAGTTATAAATAATGTTTCGTATTTAATATCAATATTGCGTAATCTAATGGTTTGTCAAGAGTTCTGAAAAAACATAAGATGTAACATAATTCACTGACCTTGACTGTGAGCACGACAATAAATATATATATATATATATTTATAATATTATAAACGAGAACAAATCGTCTAAAGTTTCATTGATTTTGCTGTCGCACAGCTACCAATTTATAACGAGCTCGATCTATAGACAGGTTTAACATAAGGTACAACTAGTTAATTTGTATATGCTCAGAGGTGAATTCAGGGAGGGGCACGTGTCTCTTTGTCAATTAGCATCTTTTATAATGATAAACAGTTTTTTATGCAATTTTGTTATAAATTTAAAGTTGTTTAATAGATTTTTATTTTCAAATCGTATAACGAATCAACAGTTTCAAAAAAATATCTAATAATATTCGACCGTTTGATAATTGTTTGCATTGTTTAGTAAAATTATTCGATTAAAATGTATTTTATTGTAAATTCTATTGTGAAAGATTCACTTGTTTCGACTCGTTTCAACTATTCTGTAGGCAGGTACTTCAAAATTTCAAAGGGGTTTCACTTCATTTCCTAATATACTTAACCGATTATAACTCATCGAGGGAACATCTATTGATTATGTCGCTTAAAATAAAGCCTCCTCCCTTTAACCCTCTTGTATATTAAATACGTTATAGTTTAAATCCTTAAATTCTTTTATTTTAATTTTATATTAATTATAAAACATATAAAAAATACTACTATATTCGAGTATTAAATTACTACTTATTTAATCTTATTATTATCTGTCTACGAGATTTTATTTTTACCGATTTCTTTGTGGACTCCTCGTATATGTGCTATACATAAATCTTTTATACAAATATACTATTACTAATTAATTTTAAATCGATCGTTCTAAATATTAATAATATCAGGTATCTTTATAATAACATGTACTGCTCTGTGTGTGTTTATCCTATTGATTTCTACCTCAATGACAAACAATTCACGTGTAACATCACGTGACTGATTAAAATAAAGTATAATAATTTAATCGTACAGTATTAAGTTATGACTTACAAGCAATAATTGTATAGGTATTTATAATTAACATTGACTTATCAATAATAATGTGGTTAATATTAGCAATAATTATTACCTTGTTCTCTTTTTTTGCATTGAATGTACTAATATTAAAATGTTCTTTTTATCAATGGATCGACGATTATAATTAAATCGAGTACAGTGGAGCGACTAGGCTAAATTGGGCCCTAGTGTCGTTTTGAAGGAAGGGCCCTATAATTTATGTTTTTTTTACAATAATATACATATACTATTATACAATAGTGTTCAGTCATAAACATTATTTTTTTGAGTCGTTTGAGTCATAATAAGTATTCGGCAATCGCTATTCACACACAATATAATATTATAAAGGTGCGTTTACACGTGACGGACACAATCGGCCGAGCACTGTCCCGTGTAAACTCGAGGAGGAACCCGGCACACGGCCCGGTAATCGGACGAGTAAAACGTGCGAGCGAGTGAATAGAATGCGCGTAGACCCCGGTCTATATTAGTGCTCGGCCGAGCGCTCGTCACGTGTAAACGAAGCATAAGAAACGCGCGGCACTTTGAATTTTCCGTTTCGAATATAACAAACGCGACGCGCGTGAATGTTGTGTGAATGTTCCGCCGCTGCCGTGGCCGTGTGGCCGCGTAGCCGCGGACGGAACTCCGGATACCACGGTAATGGTTTTTCGGAAAACGACCGTTACAAAAAAAATGACTTCCATGAATTCTCGTGACTTTTCATTGGCTGTTCGTCTCGGCCGACGCGGGGAGGCTGGGATTTTCTTCCCTTTGTTTCAGTCTTCGTCGGTTCGCGCGTTTGTATGGGGTATGTCCGAGCGGGTCCGTGTTCGAGAATTTTATGCCGACCGCCATCGAATCTCGTTTCACGACTTCAGAATTTCATTTCGCGGCGATGGTAATAGTAATTATCGACGAATAATCGCACGTCTCACGGCGGTCGCGTGGGTGGAACCAAATTATTTGTCGCTTAATAACTACCGTACCATCGATATTCGATGTTTAGCGTATTTTCCGTCTCGGGGTCGCGTTCGTGGTGCGCCGCGCCGCCGCCGCCGTCCGCCAAAAACAAACGTATCATAGTATAATATCGTGATTCGCGCGAGCAGTGAAATAATCGTTCCGGCGTGTTTGCCCGCGTCGTGGTGTTTTTTTTCGGGTGTACCAGCACGAAATTCGCTGTGAAATGTTTCGGACCCGCCGAATGAAAACGGTCGTCAATGGAGTCGACGACGGCCCGAGGTTAGTGATAAATGATAATATATGATAGTATTATATCGATGTAATAAATAAGTACGACCCACCGACGCGTTATGCAAAACTTATTATTATTATTATATATTATTATTAAACTTCTGTTACACAACGCGCGTTGGAACTGATAAATTGCGCGTTGACGTCAATACAATTTTCGGAAATGAGTTTCATTTCGGCGCCGAGTAATATTAATAACGAGAATGGATAAAATCCATTACGCGCGTCGCGTTCGTCGCCAAGTCTTCTATATTAGGTACGCACACTTTTATTGTCATATGATTATTTATCCGATCGTGTCCTATCGCGCGCGCTGAATCGCAAAGTCGTTCGTTATAGTGTTACGTATCTTGGGTCCACACTAGTAAAAATTTATGTTGTTCGTCCAGTGGCGCGACTGGGCTAAATTGGGCCCTAGTGTCGTTTTGAAGGGATGGCCCTATAATTTATGTCTTTTACAATAACATACATATACTATTATACAATAAATTGTGTTCTTTCGAAAAGTGCCTATTAATCCGCCGGGCGCTGAGTAGCGAGTATAGTAGTAGTGAATACGACGGCCACTCGGTCGAGCGAATGAGGAATGCGACGCTAGGTCTATATTAGCGTGGCCGCCGCGACGGGACGATGACGACGACGTGGTCGCGCGCTGCCGACAGAACTCTGGATACCGCGGTCGCGGTCGTCTGTCCGGAGGTCGTTTAAAAAACGACCGTTAAAAAAAGAAATTATTTTCCATGAATTCGTAAACGATTTTCATTGGCTGTTCGTTTTTCCAACCGTTTCGGCCGACGCGGGGCTGCTGGTTTTCCCTTCCGTTTCAGTCTTCGTCGGTCCGCGCTAATGTCTGGAATTTCTCCGAACGTGTCCGTGTTTCGAGATTTTATGCCGACCGCCATTGTCTCGTTTCTCGGTTTCAAAATTCCGTTTCGCGGCGATGGTAATAGTAAGTAACGACGAATAATCGCACGTCTCACGGCGGTCGCGTGGGTAGAACCAAATTATTTGTCGCTTAATTTACTACCGTACCGTCGATATCCGATGTTTAGCGTGATTTTCGTATCGTATCGCCGCCGCCGCCGCCGCCGCCGTCGCGTCCGGTGCGCGATCCATTTCGCGAGTGTAATGGCCGTCGCCTTCGGATTTTTAACGATTCCGTCGAGGCTCGGACGACGACGTCTTATCCAAGCCGGTAAAGGCTTCGAGTGTGCGTTTTTTGACGTCGTCGTCGTTTCGTATCGTATCGCCGCCATCGCGTCCGGTGCGCGATCCATTACGCGAGTGTAATGGCCGTCGCCTTCGGATTTTTAACGATTCCGTTGAGGCTCGGACGACGTCTAATCCCAGGCTTCGAGTGTGCGTTTTAAATAAAATTTAACATTTCTTTGCGACTATTCGGGATCGCGCAAAACGGGCCGGCCAGAATAGGTGCATCGCATTCATTCGTTATTGCATTGTGATGCCGCCACAAACAAACATGGCCGAGGTAAGGTTTATTATTATAATAATACCTAATACTCGTATGATTCAATTGTATATGTTTCGGTCGTGCCAATGAGGCAATATATTATTATTATTATTATTTAAGTACATGATTATTGAAATAATTAGTATATTACACTGAATAATTACTATTCTTTTCTCCCATTATTGAAACATTATCATAATATTTACCGTATTGTATTATCCATATGTAATGTAAACAAATAGTAACGTAAAATGCCTATACTCATTTATGGACTATACACTATTAAGTAGTAAATCTAGTCGCTTTTCAGGTGAAAAACAATAATATCTGGTATAATATCTGGTGTATAAGGTGTCCATATGATAAAATACATCTTTTAAATTAGATTGCTCTTAATATTTCCTTCGAAATGTATTCTGTGGGTTCGATAATTATTATGTATATTAAAACCTAATAATATGAAGTAAAAATAATTAATCATCAATATAATTGGTACTTATATTTTAAAATAGATACCTATTTATTTACTATTCAATGTTACCAAAGATAAATTTATTATTAGTAATTACATTATACTTTTTACAGTCAATGCTTATTAATAATATTATCTATTATTTAATATTTATTTAATCCAGAATTGCACATTGCACTTTAGTAAAAATTGACAGCAAGTAGGTAATATAAACATATTATCTACTATAAATTAGTATTATTTTATATAGTAAAAATAAAAAACAAAACAATTGTCATAGGTAAATAGAAACTCATAAATGAATAAAAAATATAATAATTTAATACATTAAGTATTTAAATTAATTAAAAACAACCTAGTGTATTCAAAATTAACAATGTATGAAAAACATATAGGTAATAAAATAAAAACTTGGTCTGTAATATTGAAGTTTTGGTTTGTATACACAGTTTTGAATACAAAAATTATTTTTTTATTATGTATTTATTTTACATTGTTAATTGTGTATATATTAGTCAGTTTTATTTAATATATATTTTACTAAATTAGTATACATCAACAACATAGAAAAATGTAATTTATTTTAATTAATTTACCTAAAGTAGAATCATGTATATCCAATAAATTATCAATTTGAATCTCAGGTTTAGGTATCAGGGGTAATCCATCATTTGAGACATTAAATTCTGAATCTTAGAAACACCAATAAAATAAATAAATAGGCATTAATACAAGTAATATAACATCACAAAATTTAGCAACACAATAATTACATTATTATAAATTATCATTATTCCACTTGTAAAATTAAAAGTTTACTCTATAAAAAAAAAAAAAACATCGAAATTCATTTTTTAAGCTACCCCATGTTCTCCTTCTGTAAAATGTTTAGCCATTTTATGAAATACAATTTTAGTGAATATGGATTTGGAATAAATAAATAAATATGGGTCATCGATTAATACTTAGTACCAAATATTTTGACCTTAACATTTTCACATGAAATGCATTTTTTTATTATAAAACCTATTCATAATTTAAATTTATATTCGTCATCAGTAAAGAAATGTATTAAATTCACATGTAGACCATATATTATGTATTAAAATAATGATAAAACTTTAATGCTTTATTTTTATATTCAATTATAATGTTTGTAATATAATACCTACTGCAAAAAAATACTGCGTAGTCATCAAACCGTTGTTACTATTAAATATCACTCAATTAGACTTAATATATATATGCTTTACCTTGTCATGTAAAATATTTCTACTTTATGAAATATTTAAAACAAACATTTTTTATTTCTGAAGTTTCCTTTGCATATAGCTATTACATCACTAAACTATAATATGAAATAGGATATTACGTTTTGATGAAGGCTGAATATAAATAATTTCTAATTTTTTTTGTAAATTATGTAAGTATAGGTTATTGTATTGTTAGGCGTTTGTTCAAAACTGATTATAAAATAGATGTATCAAATTGCTTAAATGTAAAAAATAAATTAAAGACATGTATAATGTTTCAGATTTGTTAGATTTTGTTTTTTTTATAATTTTTTTCAATAAGTAATCATTATTAAAGTTTGCATGTATAGACATATTATGTAAATATTTCGATAAAACCGTTTCAGTTACTATGTACTTTATACATTGTATATGATTAAGTTATAACGAATAATGAATTGGCATTTAAACAATAGATTGAAACACTTATAACCTTTAACACTGTTTTCCTGGTTGTATTGAATATTTTAAGTTTACAGGAAAAACAATAATACTAAAATAAATTTAAGTTTTAAATTAAATTCATTCAAAAAAAATTAAAATTGTTTACTTAACTTAAAGTTTGATTAAATATAATAAAGTTATTTATATTAATATTATTTTATTTAGTATTGTCATAACTATGTTACCAAAAATTTAATACTTTTCAATTTATGGTACAACAGTTACAACATTAAAATCAAAAAGTGTTAAATATTTTTAAATTAAAAGAAAAAATTTTTATTGGATAATAGAAAGTTTTACTAAATATTAGGTCATAATATAGTATTTAATGTTTCTCTTATCTTTAATAATTCATACATCTATTTAAAATTTAAAAAAACTGGTGAGATACTGGTTCTTAGTATGCCTTTTGTTGTGTTATGTTCGTCTTTGTTTGTATACATTTAATCATCACATTCGAAAAATGAAGGCCGGTGTATCTAAATACTAGTAAATATTAAATATCTTATCTAACATAATTGGAACTCAAATGTACCACCACATAAGTAAATAATTTTATGATGTCAGAATATAAATCACTAGTCTGAGCATAAAATTCTAGTAGGTACTTATTATATAAAAAATACTTCAAAAAGCCATAGGTACTCAAAATAAAAATAAATATACAGTCAAATAATTATATTTTTTAACACTATTGGAAAAAAATGTCTAATGTTATAGATTTATATACATTTGTCTAGCTATAAAATAAAAAAGGCTAATTTTTTAAAAATAAACATAAATAATGCTTGTGAAATTGGTTAGTTTTTCTTTGTTTCGGAAAACGTCAATGAAAATCTAAAACTTATTTGCTCAAAGTATTGTTTGTGTCCTTTCTTAATTAAAAAAAAATGTTTGATGCAGATTTACTACATGAAAAAGTATTTACAGAAAATAATTATTTGATACTGTAACCAATACTTTCCTCGTTAACCTTTAAGTCGTCAGATTAATTAAATTAATAAGTTAATGCTACTTTATTTAATTAGAAACTCTGAAATTATCAGCACAATTCACTAATTAAATATTTTATCATTATAATCTCATATATTTCTTATTTTGGCGTAACTCTTCTTACAAAAACAAAACAAAAATTTAAAAATATTTTTAATATTTTAATACCTACGTTAGTTTAAATTAACTATAATAAATATAAAAAACAATAAGTCTTAGTATTTTTTTATCATTGTTATACCATTGTTGTTTTTATTTATTCATTGTTATATTTTGTGATGTTTGGAAATATCTTTCGAATAACAAATTTGTAATGTTCAATAAGCGTTATAATCTACAATACGATTTGAAGTCAGTTGAAAGATAATAAAACCAAATTGTTAAAATACACATGTATGTTAATTTAATACGTAGATAGGTACCTATTCATAAATTTGTGGTGTATTGATAAACTATTGATCACGTGCAATAATCTTATATTTTAAAAATCACGTGAAAACAATAATTTTTCAGAAGTTAAGTTAAATCTATTTATTATATAATGTTGCGCTGCATTGTTTTAAACATGTTAACTATATATCATTAAAATATATTGTGTACCTATAGTAAATTAAACATTTATTATTTTGTTTTCATAGTTATAAATACCTATGAGCTAGAGACTAATTACCTGTGTTTTTAAATTGTATTTTTTGTTAACATTAAACATCTAAAATTCTGAATACGTTCCTAAATTACAAATTGTATCTGTATGAGAAAGGAAGAATAACTATGTTTGAAATGTGGGTCCTAAATTTAGATGAACTTTTAAAAGTTATGTTAATTCTTTTAAACACTAAGCTAAACACAGTCAATATTTGAAAATCTTTAAACTATATATTTTCTTATTTATAATATACACATTATATATTGTATTGATAATGAAATCAATACAACAGTTTGTGACAGATCGGTATAGCTGTACTTACAAATGTAATTTATAGGTTTTATTAATTAATTAATTAATATTTATTATACAATTTTTAGTTGTTTAAAATTAAAATACTTACTAATTGTAAAGTACTTACTTAAATAGCTGATAGAGAGACTATATCAAAACTTTGAGTGCACTCAGCAAAAATTTACAAGTGTAAACCAATAGCTTTTCATTGCTTTATATTGTTATTCATAAAATCTAAAAACACATAATAAAATACTAATAAATTATAATATTTGTATTTTACTTTCTGTTTCATATCACATGTAACATTTTATATATTTTCATAATTTGTGTATGTCAAATCAAAAGTTATTAGTTGAAAATAAAGTATTATTTTAAGCAGAGATGTCATTATAAGAATATTAATACTTGTTTATTGCATACTATACTAAATACATTTTCATTTTTAGGTAGCAATAGTAGAATACTAAATGAGTAGGTACCGTCAAAATTGTAATGTAGAAACATAGAATATAGTATCAATGCCATAGGGCATAGAATATAATATAATATAATATGTCATAATATTGAATGTTTAAATGTAATGAACTCTGAATCAGTAATTTTACTTTTCTCTCGAAATGTATTAATCGCATATTCCAAGGTAATAAATATATTAAAAATTGTTCGTTCCATTAGGCAGGTAGATGTGTGTACCTATTCGCGTTATTAATAATTTTATGTTTTATCAGTCGATCAGTCATCATAGTCTATTAGTAAACTTTTACTATACTAACTATTATGTAATCAATAATAGTTAACTACACAGTTGAATGATCTCTATTTTATCATCTATATTATAATTATATTATTATAATATTTTATAATAATAATTTTATTGCTTTTAAATTTTTTCATGATTCATAAAAATAATTTAGTTTGGGAAAATTTTTGAGTTAAGCTGATTAAATTAGACCTTGAACATTTGTCATGTAAATATAATTTTAAAATAAGTTATAATTCAAATTTTAAAAAAATGTATAGATTTAACATTGATATTTTTTGGTTTGTAAAATTGTGTTATGTAGATTCCTAGTAGATATGAACAAAATTGATCTCATAGGAAAACTAATTTTCTAATTTTAGTGAAAATTGAATAAGTAAGATCCTTAAAAAGGAATTTTGTTGATTTTTAAGAACTAGTTTTTCCAACATCTATGTATATTAAACAAATACAAAGATTTAGTTTACTTAATTTACTTTATTAACATTATTTTTTCGAGTTACAACATACAACTAATAATATAACTATAATTTTCACGAATAGTACCTAACAATTAAATTTTTTCCTTTTTAATCTTTTACATAAGTATGCAATAAAAATAAAAATATTTTAGATTAAACCCATACATAATTTTGTGTTTTAAAACTGGTAATTTGAATACAAGCACATAAAATTCCTTTATTGCATAATGCATTATTGAATCAGAATTGTCAATTATATAAGATAAGATATTCAATAAACGTATTTATATATTTATAATATTCATGTATAATATATAGATATTTAGTATGTATTACACCGACCTTCGCTATCAGAATCATTTATGAATGTCAGTGTTTATCATCGCTTTTTAACTTGTTCAAATAATAAGATGATAACATATCCGTTCCAAAAAAATATATACTAAGCTCGATTATTACATATCTTTACCTTATATATATTCGCCACCAGTGTCCGGATACTGGTCTGTTCGATGAGTAAAAGTTCTCCAACAATTTTAGTTTGCCTTCTTTAGTTCAGAATCGTTTTTCTAAAACTATGATACATTGGTTTAAAATATAAGAATAACTATTAACTAATATCAATCATCATTCACCTGTATCTTATCTGAGTCTTATTTTTCATCTTTAAATAGGTACAATAAAATTTATGATTTTATAGTTTCATCCAAAACACAATACACAGCAATTGTTTATCAAACACAAATGTACAATACAGCAGGTTTTAAATACTAGAAATAACATTAAATTAATAATTTCAATACATCATAATAATATATTCACAACTTGCCTTGTATTTATAAGTTTTAATAATTCAAATATATATTGTGTATTGTGACGTCAGGTTGTTTAATATTCATAACACAACAACTAAAATCTACTATATAGTTTTGTTTTGAATAATTATATTGTATGGAACTTCACTAAAAACAAATAGTTTAGATTTAAATCTATAATATTATGTATATGCACAGTAGTATACTTAGTTGTATTAATATCATATAGGTTGAAAATAGAATTACAATCAATTTTATCGAGACTATTAAAATCGAAATAGACCTTATACCAAAAAATGTTTACATTTTTGTACTACCTTCATTTTTATTTAATATTTACTTATATGTTTTTATTAACAAATTAAAATTAAATGATTTAATATTTATTATTACAATTAAAGTTCACTCCAATGATAGCATTATTTATCTATTTTTAATTAGTTTCCTAAATTCATGAACTTTAATCATAATTGACGCCTGAATCAGTGTTTCGTTTGATTAACACTATATTCAGTTCTCAGTGGGTATTCTCTCGACACTATTTTAGATCAATGACCTATGCGTCCGCGTCCGAATTTACACAACTTAATGAACATATTAAATACAATTTTATTGTTTAAAATTTGAAAATTTATCCTATAGCTATTGAAAAAAGTCATTTGGTCTTACACGTCGACAGGTACATCATAATATTATTATGATGTCAATTTATCGGCAGTTATAATTTTTTTAATAACTATTTGTTCATTAGTCATCTGTACATTGTCCATTATTCTACTATTTATTTGAAATTTTTCTTCTATTTTTTGCGAATTTTTCGTCGTTAATTAGTCGTTTAAACTGAGATGCGACGATCAGTGAGTGAGTGGTATTTGGATTATATATATACAATATGTTGCGCAAATTGACGTTTGTATTTTTATTGTTGTTATATTTATGGGCCAAATTTCCTTAATATGAAAATGTATATTTATTGATTATTTAAAATAATACGTTGATTTAAAATCACAACATTTGTTTTGCTTAAAATGTTTTTGTCATTGCTATATAATATGATGTAAGCATCCACAAATTATGATTTGCTAATTAGTAATTACTAACCAAGGGCATTAAAAGCAACAAGAAAGTCTTCTTGAAAAAATTAAATCGATATATCAGAAAACAATATATTTATAAAGACTGTTGTATTATAATCATTCCAATTTAGTATTCTTCGTTAAAAATATATTCTAGATACAAATGTTATTTCTAATAATTTCATTATACGTATTAAATGAATATAATTGAATAGTTTATTCGAGAAAAATATATCTATATAGTAAATATTTATTATAAAGTATACAAATAATTTTTCAATTCACTAGTTTTTATGTAATTACATTACCTGTAATTATAATACGTACCTATTCGTTTTAATTTAAATAGCTGACGCTCGTTTATTATGTACCCGTATATAAGTTAATAATGTTTGTATTACATCACCACTATATAGTTTATCAAAAAAATAAAACGTGAACGTAAAAAAGAATAAACATAATATAACTAATCGACACATAACAATGTTGTTGGTGGCAAACCTAAATTTTAAGACTGATTAATTTATTAAACAGTTAAAATTGAACCTCGAATTATTTAAAAAGAGTTTAATTATTTAATAATTATTATTTTATAAAAGGTGTACCTTTGATATAACCTCAGATTACAAACAGGATGATGGTTTATAACAACGGCGCTATAATTATATCGAAATGATTGTTCGTTATAAATGTTTATAATTAATCAGTCTCATAAAGTCATAACTATATTACAACTATGTATGCGTCTGTTTAAGCACCTATTTGTATTATTTTTAATGCACGCCGCTAAAGCAGTAGCATTATTTCAAAAATGTCATCGACCCGTAAACTAATAATTGTACACTTAAATTTGTAGTACCTACTTCATAGAATTTACAGGGGAGGCCGGTAGATGGAGGATACCTTACCTCATAATCACGTATTGCATATAAGGACCATACAGTATACTATATATTATATGCTATTATCATTCGCTCTCAATATTGTTCCCTCGTCAGTTCTTGTCAGTTGTCAAAAATATAAAACAAAAGTATCGTGTAGTATGAAAATTATAAAATATTTACGGTGCAGTTTAATTGACTCGAAGGACGCGACGTGTAGCATAGCAATTATTTCACGTGCGGCGGGTGACTCGTCGAAACGTGCAAGAGGATGACGATAATATATTATAATAATAATAATAGTCGTGCGGGGGGGCCCTATTTTAAATTTTGCACTCTCGCGGTACGTCGTCATTCGCTGTACCCGCCGAGCCAAAAGTTATAAATTTTAATTTTACTTCATATCTAATCCCTATCGGCGGCATTTTCGTAAGTTTTCAGAGCACCAGGCCCCCCATGACCATGAGCATTGAGTAATGGAAAACTAAAATCGTGCAGTGACAAACGAGTATTTACAACCTAATTTTAAAAAAACGTACCGATTTACCGCGGTGGTGTTAATATAATTCCACGTCTCCAGGCCCACACCCCTCTCGTCGTCGCCCGCGCGCGCGATCAACGAGAGAGATGTACCAATCGTTCGTTTTGAAATTCGCGAATTTTTGCATTATTATCGCGTCATCATCGTACGACGTACGCGAGCGGGCGAAGAGAAACCGGTAAACCCCTGCGATTCCCCTCGTCCATCTCGACCGCACATCGTATACCAGTTGTAGACAATACGATTTACCGATACCTGGGTATTTCATAGGTAGTCCGTTGGCACTGGACTTCCCGGGCCCGGGGCTTTCGCGACCTTCCGGGGGGGATGGGAGGAGGTGTGTCGAGTTTGGAACGCGGCGAGAGAGCCGCGCATGCGTCCGTCCCGCCGGCGGCGGCGCGTCGCGCGGTATCTGTCTCGTGTTGTGACGTGGTCTATCGCGGGTGGGACCACCTCTACCGCCGAATGCCGACGGCGGCTCGTGGAGACCGCGACCGCACAACAGTGTACCCGTGGCCGTCCGAACGCGCGAAAGTCTCCGCTAGCACATTAGATCCGAAGAAGAGTGTTCGAATATCGTCGTACATGCGACCGATCGTTTTTCAACACTCCTGTCGGTCTTTCTCCTCGTAATTTACGATTTCTCCGCGTTTGAATTATCGTATACGTAATATATATATATTTATATTTACATACGTATATAATATTTCGGTGACGACGGTCTCGTCGATAACTATAATTATTACAATTATTATTCGTCGTCGGTCAATATTTTATCAAAAGTAGGTCCTTTTGGCCTGAATTTCATTCGGTTCGTTAAAGATTTGTCTGGCGAAACGCGCGCGCTGCTGTCATCAATCGACTCATCTTCGCGCCCGCGACGACAGAACATAGCAAAGCTATACTGAACTATTACGATTATTATATTGGCGAATATTCCGTCCGCAGTTTTCGTTTCGGAGTCATATGTGAGTATTTTCAATTATAATAATATATATTTTTTTAATATTGTTATTATAATAATTACTATATCTTGGTATAAACTGCGTATCGCGACGCGTTTTTTTTTGAGATAAAAATATTTTTAATTAGGTAGGTACAGTATTTATCAACATTCGTATTGCGGCGATTTATATAGATAAGGTCAATGACTTTCCTTTACAGACACGAGGATAATATTCAAACTGACGGTTTATTCGTTTCGTGGGCTAAAGTATATAATTTTTACACTTACACACTTGTGGCCTTTAATTATTTTATTTGTTTTATATTTCTTTACTTGATTAATTATTAGTATAGGTACATCTTATATCTACCTACTGCTGTTGGCAGATATTTTATTATTTTAATAACTGCGCTTTCATTGAATTGAATAAGTAACATTAATAAATCAATATGTGTATTTTAGATAAATATTCAAATAATGATTTTTAAAACTAGTAAGTGGTTTTAAGGTATTTATGTCGTATTCGTTTATTAAAATTATAATTTACAAAGTAGAAATTGTAAATTCATGTTCGTGAATATTCTATTGGTAATGAGTTACGCATTACATAAGCATATTTATTCCAGCATAAAGGAGAAAAAATTAATTTGATCTGTTCATTAAATTGACCTTGATTATCTTAAACTATTTGTAAATAGATGGCGTATCTATTTTAATTGTGTGGAACGATCGATTTCGATAAAACATTTTACCATAAAAATTGTTTTCGTGATACCCATTTTATAATCTATGAGTTTTCAATAACACAAGGGTAGTTGACTTTTTATGACCTTGCCTTGGTCGTTGTAGTTTATTATTGATTTGGCAAAGGGGAGTTTATTATAATTGTCTTATTCCTTCCTTGCGTTCTTTAAGTAGGTACTTATAGGTAATAGAGAGGTCAAAATATTTCGAGTTTCGAGGTTGTAATCTCCTTCAGGCAAACATAAACATCAATGACCTCCATGTGGTTATTAAAGTAAATAAAAGTACCTAATCTTATAAACATTCTGAAAAATATTTTATTTCTTTTTTTTTCAAAATTTTGTATCTAATGATCAAGGTAAATTTATCGAGGTATTATTACTAGCTATGTTTTATATTTAATTATCTTGTAGATATGCCGTAGTAGCAATTTGGTTTTGGTCTAGTTGTTCACGTTACATTTTACTGTTTCTTATAGTCTTGTCCTAAATACTACGGCGCAATTCAAAATAATTTCATCATACACTTTCTAAAATTGTTCATAATAATATGGTCATTTTACTTCTCCGGGCATACGGGTTAAAATTCCTTATTGGTCATCTCAGAACTAATATACCCGCAGCAAATGTATCAGATGTTAGTTTTTATTTATTATAGTCCTAGACCGTAAGACACTGAATTAAAATCGTAAAATAAACAACAATAATTATGAAAACTATGAATTTTAGTATCAACAATGCAATTTTAACACGTGCATCATGAGTAATATTATCTTATCTCCATACCTAAACCTATTGCCATATTGCAGAATTAACCGATATAGTAGTTACACAATTTGAAATTTCATCAGATTATCAGATTTCACACTCAACAGTGTATAAAGATGATGCATGAAAATTTGTACACCTTAAAACTAAATTTAATTTCAAGTCATAACAATGGATAATACCTATAAATATCGTTGTGTTCAAACGTGGATATGAGATGTAATAAAAGTTAATGTAGTTAATGGTATCGCTCGATACCGAGCGTATTTTGAATTTAGACCTTGTTATAGAATTAATTAATAAAATAAATGAAAGATAAAAATTTCTATATTTTGAACATCCCAGTAATGTTTTTATTTTTCAAGGACGAAGTAGTGAAATCACAACAGTGCAAACACCTTTCGTCACTATAATACCACGAACCATGTCCACGTATTGATGGGTCGTGTAGAATGGATGCGTTGAAATATTATGTTTTCACTGTCTAATAAACACTCTAAACAAACGTGCTACATCCAATGAAATTTTGACATTGGTTCCATAAAATAACGATGAATTCTTTTGCCCAGTGTCAAGACTAAACATAAGTATAATAATCGTCAGATGACGCTGCCTTAAAATAATTTACATTTACAAGTCCGTTATATCGAGTTCAATATTTATATATACGTAACCTTGCGTATCTCATCGGCAGTAACGTGTACGGCATATTACTTTGTTTTTAAAATAAGCTTGTTGAACCGTGTCGTTAATATTTTATTTCTGAAATAACAAAAACTCATTAAATTTATATAAATCTATTGTATTAAAAATATTTACAATAGAGAGCTCAACTTCGGCGACGTGTTATACTTTGAGTATTTTTATTAATACAAATTATGTTTGTATATATTTTATGCGTATAAAATTCATTAGTGTTTCAAAGTAAACAATAATAATAGTTTCGGATTTTTTGTACGAAGTGATTTACAATTTTGTATCCAATCAATTTCAAAATATTGACCATTGATATGATGCTAAATTTAAGGAATACCTTCAAGAAAATTTCATTAGTGTCTACTCGATAATATGCTGCATATTAGTGCGACACTATGATTAATTTATACGCGTCAAAAGGTCGTCAATCTCATGAAGCGATGCCATATGTCGATGAAAACGTGCAGTCTGAATTCATCACGCATGCACTATTATACGCATGATATTGTCATGTATTTGGAAGGTCAGTTCTGAAGGCCGTATAACACCCGGATATGGATATTCCACAGGACAAGATTTAAAAATGATTGCAAGCCAACATTAGTAGACATAAACAGACATTTATACACTTAAAATTCCTAAGACATTTATAAAAAAAAACCAGATATTCAGTTTGTTAATAATGATAATAGGAGTATAACGTCAACCAGAAACCACAAGGAAATATTGTGTAAACGAGTTTTTTCAGCAGGATAAATAGTATTGACCATAGATTATAATATTATAAAACTTGATAGTGCACTTCGGTGTAGAACAAAAGATTTTCGAACGACACGCTTTGATTGGTTCATTATAGCATGATATAAGTATAATATACTTATAAATCTTGTAACGGACATTATACACTAATAATAAATATACATCGTAGTAACAACGAAACGAGTAACTCCTACCATTAATAGCATTGATTATGTATTCTCTATAATCAATGGTACTACATATCAGTTGTATTATAATAAAAAACAAATAGTTTGGAAAATGCTACCGAGTGGATAATGAAGTGACTAAATATATATATACACTTATAATAGATTTAACCCTCGTTAGTAAAAAATAATTATCTTATCCTCTCATTTCTTAGGCCATTCGCTAAGTACAGTGTAATTTAATTATAGTTTTTATTTGATTAGAATAGATTATAGCTGAAAATTGTTAATAAATAAATCAAAATAAAAGTTTATTGTTCTGTTCGCGTAATAACTCATTATTGCGTTTATTTTTTTTTTTTCATCCGCGTTGCTGGTTAAATAACTATTCAGATTAATTATAATTTTACACACTTTTTACTTACTCAAAATATTTAAGAAACGCTATGCTTACGTAAACTATTATCCATTTAAAATATATATTATTATTTATTATATAGGTATATCCCCGGTGTCGTAGGGGAAGGAAGCGTCGCAATAAACAATAAATTAGTTCTGCCTTGTGCATTATTTGCAATCACTGCACAGGAATAAACAATCTTTCCATCTCCAAACTCACCGCGAAAGCTAGAATAATGTCCGTAAACATTTTTTTTAGATTACTTGATAGAAAACACGCAGTTTCGTTTCGTTATATCGCTGTAATCTGTGTTAAAACCATCTGAGATCGACCAATCCGGTAAAAATATTCTAATTAATATTTCTTTACGCGATAACTTTGAGTTTTAGCCTTTTGGGTATATTTTAATTTTAAAACAATTAAATCGCGCGGAAATTACACATACCTACAATAATTGAATATCAATTAACGCAATGCTTTGATGTATAAATTATACATAGTATAACCAGGGCATTACGATTGACAACATTGTTAAGTTGATAATTGTAGTACAGGTATACTATATACGCCTATGCGGTGTATATAGATTATAGGTTCCTAAAATATTAACTCGACCTCGTTACATTAGTTTTGTTTTTTTTCATAAATTACACCCAGGGTAAACCCAATAACGATGATACGATTTTCAAACAAGAAAACACACGCGTAATATTATGTTGGTATTGTACGTTAATACTATCGAATATTGTATTTTCAAGGTTGGTTTGAAAAAATAACCATGTCTAAATTAGTGATTTCAGTTTCCGCGTATTTTTTTCACTCGTCATACGGTGGTTATAACTGCAGGTACCGAAGTACCTACTTAAAAGAGTTTCCTAAAATTCAAATAAATGTTTTTGCTAACATAATTACATACATTCACCAAACGCGTTTATTTTACAGAAGTTTCCTTTCGCTCGATTATATGTATTTTTTATTTAATAAAATAAAAGAAAACGTCCAAAGTATTCCTATTATTTACTTTTAGAAATGAGGAAACGTTCGAATGCAATTATTATATGTTGACTCGATTCATAAATACTCTAAGGTATTTTATAAGAAAGTTGACAAGGTCGTTATTAATTAAAACAATTATAGTTGTTTCAGGAAATGAAATGTCATTAAAACCAACTCCGCAGTTTTATAAAAAAAAAAAAAAATTCACAAATTTGTTTTATGAATCATTAAAAATATTTAAGTACACGTCGGTGTGTGTGTGTGTGTGTGTGTGTAATTAATTTAATTTAACGATAACGTATACTATTCATGAGAGTATTATTCTAAAAGTATAAAAAATTTCATTATGTAATATTAAACTGAATTATCTATTTAATTATTTACCGCACGTTGGCGCATCCAATTTATTTAACAATATAATTCAATTATGATGTGATTATATTTTGTATTGTTTCATTTTTTGTTCGTTTTGCATTAGGATTTAGGAATTGTTTTGCATTAGGAATAAACCGCTTAAACTACTACCAACCTGTTGCGTTGGGGACATTAATGATAAATACCAAAACGCGAAATGTTAACAATGATAATCACTACAAAATAAAAAAAGCTACCATTTGCAATGCAAAGAAACAATTAATTTATTGAACAAACGACATTTTTACTGATGATAAAAAATGCGAATCGTTTTAAATAAATTCATTATTTCATCATCGTTTACCCAAGTCTCGGTTGATGTAACATACAGTGAAATACCCATCACGTGCCAATTATCTAGTTAGGTTAGTCTAGGTTCTTTGGCTCACCACCGCGCGTTACCTATAGAGAGTATAGATCGATCTGACCCAAGCCGATAAATGCTATGAACATTGAAAATATCCTTGACTCGTCGCGAAAAACCGTGTCACATCGGTAACTAGTTTTAATTTGCCTACACATTTTATTACAAAACAACCCATTCAGTAAATTATAGTTCTAAAACAATTTGTCATGTACTCGAACTCGAATAATGTTGTTATTGTCAAAGAACATTCGAAAGCGTCATTTCAATTTTTGAATATAGGGATTTATTTTTTTAAAAAATTCCAAAATTTAAATAAGCCGGATATTTTTCGATTGTATTGTATTTATTGTGAATTCAAATTAATACCTACAATTTATTCGTCTTTGACTTTTGGTTTATACCGTACGTTTTAATTAATATAATAAATTATATTGGAGAAATTTAACCGATACACAATCCTCGTTAATAGCAGTACGCCGACAAAAATAATGGTCCCCATCTTCACTCTCGCTTTCCCTAGATAGAGCGCCCAGCTTGAAAATATTGTATCGTACCACTCTCTTGAATATCTCGAATCGAATACGCTTTTAACCAGTTCGACTTGGATTTCTTTCTGCAATCGGCCTGTTTTGTTTTTATCGAGTGGGTGGACCTACCTACTCGCATTCATTATTTACGTACTCGTTATACATCAAGTCGCAATCGTACCTGTCGTTTCTGGACGATTTATATATTTTACTGGCAAAACAAACCCGTCTAATTTAAAAAAAAACAATCCATTCATGAACGATGACGGCAACGTTTCTGTAGTCGTTGTCAGTGCGGTATAATTACGAGTTCCATTTGTATTTTTGAGGCGACTTGATTGAGTTAAATTATATGCAAAACAAATGCACTTTAAACGTATAATCGATTCACCACACAACGTTCACGTAATAACATAATAATCAATAAGGTATTGCGAAAACTGCCACATATTTTTAAATGTATTTTTCGAAAAAAATCGTAGGTTAAACAGGATCTTAAATCGTTTTTCCCTTCTCTCCGCAAATTGCTATCGCAAAATCGAAATTTTCTCAAAGAGTCGTGGTTAGATATGAGGTTTAAGGATCTGTCTCTGTATAGATGTTTTTCTCTAATCGTGAATTCGTAACCATATAATATAAATTTAATAAAGAATTTTAAATGTGCGGCGGCGGTTTATTGTAAGAAATACGAAGGCCACGCCAGACTAGTTTATCTGGATTGGTATATTATAGTATAATACTTTCCGGGGTAAACGATCAGAATAAAATATGTGTACTAGTATAATACTGCGAATATATCCAGTTGTCCTCATGAATGTGCATAATATATTATAAATTTAATTATAATATTATATTGTAATAACGAATACATATTATATTGTACACTGTATAGGTATAGTGTATATTTTGGTTTCTTGTTTCAAATATTGAAATATACTTATGTAAATAAAATATGCGTACAAGATAATGTAACTTCAAGGTTGTCTATATGGGATTTAAGTAACTATAAAAAAGTAATTATAAAAAATATCGTCTGGAATGTCAAAAAAAAAAAAAAATCTTATAAAACTCAAATATTTTATTAATTCATTAAAAAAAAAAAAACTAAACAAAAACTTTATACTCGTGAAAATGAAATGTACATGATTTTTCTAAAATAATTTCATGTTTTGGGTGTATAAATCGATGGAAATATTATAACATTATTTTCATGAATCTAAATGTTTCTAATCGGTCGATGAATGTGTTGGAATTTATATAATCAACGGCCTTTCAAAAACATGTCTTCGTTTAATATACGCCTATATTGGACAGATTATGGTCTAATCCTGTATCTGTAAGTCTACCAGTTGTTTCGTCTATGAAATAATGCGATTATCAGGCATAATTAATAATATTGTAGTGTGCGCAATTAAAAAAACTCGATTACTCATTTTCTAAACTTTGTTTCAGTTTCGAAAGATCATAAAAACAACATGTCATTAACCAGTGTCCAATCCATGAATAACCAAAACCTGAGGAACATCAACGACAAAAATATGCTCGACGACATCGATTTAGTTGGCGACATCGAGCAGGCGGTAACCCTTGAAGAGCTCAAAGAAGTTTTCAAGTATTGCTTCCGGTATGCAAACAATAATTACCTTTTCTAATTTACTTAATAACTGAATAATATAAACAAAACAATAACAATTGTATACATAATGCACCTGTCGCGGTTTTATTTTGATATTCCGGAGCGAAATACTTTGAATAAACATTGTTACATATAATGTTAATATTCATTTAAACATATAATTTATATTTATGGTGATTATTCAAGGTCAACATATTTGCCGATTCTTCTTTTTTTTTTTATCTCTTAAATTTATTTACGATTGTAAAATGATTCGATTAATTTTAAACTCTACAAATTTGAAAACGTTTAAAAAGTGGCGTGGTGTTAATAATTTTGGTATTTCATAATTACTCAATTTGTAAACTATTATTTACCGACTTACTATCAACCGACTTGATAGTTCATAGCATTATGATAGCGTTTGTATATATAATAATTAAACCGTATATTATGCTATATAATCTGCTGTGTATCGTTTGACATTTGAGCGCGACACTACTAAAAATAGGCACGACAAATAAATATAAAATTATTTAATTTCAAATTTTACTAACAGCGCGGAATAATAATAATCGATTAAAATAATTCGTCGAGTAAAATAAATGTGAGTTCTCCTAATCGTCATTTCAACCGTTTCAGTTGTGGAGTCAACTGGGAGCAACGTCACGTATCACTCGATTGTTTAGAATGCGGGGGATACTCCCTCGAGAGGCCTTGTCCTATTTGTGCCGGCCACTGTCATAACGTTTGGAAACGTGATCTCGAAGAAGTAAGTTTTTCCGATGAAAAAAACTAAAAAAAAAAAAACGAATCGTTTGTGCGCTCGTTGATTGTGCCCCAATGATTCCTTTGCGAAATTTATATACTCATCCGGTACGTTGCACTTTTATTCTAGTCTCATAGAAGTGGCGAGGCGAGCTGGATAGGAGAGTGTTCGTCGAAATGTAAAGAAATGGGACGCGACGTCAATCAAATGTGCAACAGACTCGAGAAAGTCAAAGCCACCTTCTGAGAGAGCTCGGAGAGACAAAATCACTGAAATATTACCGAGTATTAATAATAATAATAATAATAATAAATTAAAAAAATAATAACTCGGTCTAAACGCGTACACTTGTACATCGGTTTTCAATTACCTATATTATAATAATATATAACGACGTTAATTCATCGTCAAAGGTACGCCGCCCCGCACGATTTCCTAAACTGTTTTTGGAACGATACGAATTCTCAAAATGATTTTTAAATGTATATGTACATATAATAATAATAATATATTGTAATAGTTTGCTATTTATTTTCTATGAAAATTGTATAACGAAGCGCAGTGTAAATTATTTACTTTCAATAATTTGTGACAGAAATTTTGGACAAAACCTAGAAGCTGCAATAAATATTTAAATATTTATTTTTATAATTTTGTCTGTTTTTTTTTTTTTTGTTATACGCTAGTACCTGTATAGTTTGTATATACTATGTATAACTGATTTCACAAGTATATTAATGAGACTCCTTTGTATGATGAAAATCAATCCAAAGTGCTATCCGACAGTTTTAATCAAGAATGTTGCTCCAGATATAGGTAGAGACGACACTGCTGCTACACTAATATATAATTTATGTTTATATCACGGAGTAATACGTTTATTTTTACAGAATTTTGATATTTGAATTTGGGGAAGAGGGTAACTGTACTAGGAGAAGCATACTACCTAATGAAAATGTGTGGATAATGAGCGTGTAAGAATATTTAATAGTCTTCTCAAAATAATACATTAGGCTGATATCAGACCACGTCTCAAACAAAACGTCTAGTAAGCGATATCTAGTATTCGGGTGATATATCGTAACTTTTGCTATAGGAAAATTATTCTATCCTCTTACATTTTTTTAATTTAAAATTCATACGGTATTTACTACATAAGTAGTTAATATTTATAGTAATACCAGTTATGTATATCTACTTTCGTTAAAGTAGTGGCCTCTATAGGTTAAAAACTGAACACGGATAGCGTTTTAAATAGGTCGTCGAATAATAATGTGTCGTTGACACATATGACAAACACTCGACAACACTGAAATTGCAAAAAGTTAAAAGCGTTGGCTTTTTTTTTTTTTTTCACTGGTGGAATTTTGTCGAGTAGGTAATAAATATTTCAATTCTTTGCTACTTGTTTCAAAAAAATTTTACCACGCTTCTAATAAAATATAAAAAAAAAAAAAACTAAATCTATAAGTAAATGAGTAATTATCGATTGGCTTTTTATACAATAATAATATTTTGTACTTTTTATATTTACAATACGATAATCAAAGAATATTTGTAATATTGATAACACATTTGTTTTTGTCAAGTATGAAAATGAATACAACTATTATTACAACTTTAATAAGACTTTTCCAATATTCATCCTTTCTGCTAATAATTTTTGAGATTCAATAACCTAAAAATTAAAAAAGAATAATATAATGCACTGCACAAAAATCGTAAAATATTTCAAATGACTAATGACCATTATAATTATTGATATTTTATACTAACGTTATAAAATGGTAAGACCTCGTAAATTGTCGGTTTAATTGTTTTATTCATCAACATTTTGAATAATTCTTCCATGATAACATGAATTTTCTTTGGATTAGTATCAAACAGCAAACCCAGATGAACGCCAGAAATAGAAATATTTTGCTCTATAATTTTTTTAGGAACTAAATCTTTCGTTTTCTGGCTCAAATTTATCGATCTAACAATATTTGATGTCTCGCCATCGATGTAACAACTTCCACCTGAAATACAAATTTAAAAAAACTCACAAATTAACAAATAATTTTCAATGTTTTTGTACAAAAATATAGGTTACATTTTAAACTAGCAGTGAAACGAGACAAACACTAAGAATATTTTAACTGTTACGGATCACCAAAAACAAAAACTTTGATGTTTAGTTGTGGTTACACAGAACTATGATTACCTCCAACCATAAGTGAGTGAATTTGAAAAATTATGAAAAACAATGCGATGAGTGATTGTTTAGTATTTTAACAATGTGTCTAAACCTCAAATTATGCTATAAAATTCAGATATAAGCCTCGATGGTCTAAAAAGAAATATCTAGTGAATGATGATAAAACACGATTATAAATAGTCCTACAAATCATGACAAATAGAGAGGTTCATGCCAACTTCCATCATAAGAACACCCATGCAGACTTTCCAACTAATGACTGATCGCAATGCCTTTCTATATTACATTCACGATAAATCACTTGATTCAACTTTGAGTATAGTGCGTACATTTTTTTTTTTATACAATAATAATTACCAATAATCACCAAACGACCACACGGTTTGAGTAACGATTGACTGATTTCAATATTTGGTCCTCCAATGCTATCTATAATTAAATCATAACCCTGTGGTGATACTATTTTAGCTTGCGTGGCATAGTCTTCATGATGTAATACATGAGAAACCCCGCTTTCTTTTAATTTTTCATGTTTAGAAGCCGAAGCTGTTCCAACAATTATTGTATCTGTTATAGTTTTTGCCAGTTGAGTAGCAGCACAGCCGACACCTCCTTTAAAATAAATAAATAAATGTCAAATTCAAACAAATTTATTATTATATTAATAGATTATTGGATGAAAGTCAACGGTACCGGCGATTGAATGTATGAGTACAGTATCACCGGCTTGTATATTGCCCATAGTGAAAACACTCAAATATGCGGTTAAATAATTAGCTGGCAGGGCGACTGCATCTTGGCCGCAAACACTCTCTGGAACTAAAAAACAATTTTCAGCCGGTACTATAACTGTTTCTCTGAAGAGGCCGCCTGTCCAAACATAACACACTACTCGGTCACCGCACTGAATAAAAATAAAACTCTCATTTAAATAAGAAAATGTTCATACAAACATTTTAAATCATTTGTAATTACTTTTAAATTGTCAACGTCTTTTCCAACAGCATCTACTGTGCCATAACATTCTGCTCCAAGCACTCGGGGAGTTTCCCAATCTTGTAGAAACCCTTGTCTAGTGTATACATCGCTGAAATTTACACCGCATAGTTGAACTTTAATGCTAACACAAGACGAATCCAATTTATCAAGCGGCCAAAGTTTGATCTGGAACATATAAAAAGGTTTAAAAAAATTTCTAGACGAAAACATACATTTCTACAGGTACGATAAAATAATATTTTTATGGTATAAATCAAATTACATTGGGAATTAGAAAACTAATCTTCCTTTCAAACAAACTTAATTAATCATTTAGGCAATTAAATGTATTTAACTTTTAACGATTAAAACTTACACATTATTGTATTGTGTAAGTTAATACTTTTTCCTTCTTCGAAAAAATAAAATAAAACCGGTTTGCAAAATACAAAGTGTTTGAGTCGAAATCCACTGGTCAATCGCACAGTGACCATATTATGTTATCAAAAGAATAGTTGTTTCAGAGACAAGACGAAGTACATAATTTTTTTTAAATTCAAGCAATTTAACACTTTAACAATACATTTATGAACATGTTAAGGACTTCATAATAAGTGTGTATTTATAATGAAGTTAAACTGGCAATACTTGAAATGCTTCAAACACACACCGGTCGACAGTGGGTAATAGACGATATACGAGATGTTACTTACTTTTATATTATTGTACCCGCCGAAACGTTCCAACACTACGGATTTGACTTTCTTGACGTCACTCATTTTGAAAAACCGTTTCGGTTCGACGTTACAAAAACGACAGCACACACACACACACAGCCGTCGACCACGACTTCTTTTGACTTCTATTCTAATGAACGTCAACGATATCGAGATGGAGACATCGGATTTGGAAAATGAAAAAAATTCTGTAATTCCACATCGACGACGGAACTATAGAAAAATCGCGCTATTGGTCGAGGTTCCGGATTGAATAATAAATACAATAAATATTTATGTCCAAACAGAGATGATAATATCTCGTTCGAAACCGCGTTTTACAAGAACCCAGCAATCGTTTAACATAATATTACTATTACGACTTGGTGAATTTAAATTCCGGTCGAGTCGGCGACATCAAATCGTGCGTCTTGACGTTTTCACAGACCGCTCAAGGCCGACACAATAAAAAAAACAGCAAACGAATCACAGTTAAAATATGACACCTGTGTGTATATATTTGCATTTGGTAGAGAAATAAACGTCCGATTTAATCAGATTAACAACAACGGTCGGCGTTGCTGCTCGGCTCGTGCGGTGTCTGTCGGCCGGCCGATCAACAGATCGACGCCCTTATCTATACATTCCACGGACAGACTGTTGAATTCTTCGCGCCAACGTCTCTACGGTCGCCACTGATTGGACGGCAGTGGCGCGACAAACAGCTGTTTGGTTAGGTTAGTGTGGCGCACACTCGAATTCGAACGCGCGCATCGAACCGGTTGCCTCTGGACAGAACGGGCCGAAATGTTATGTGCTGGTCACACCCCTCTCATTGTGACGTTCCAGAACGCTTGAAAAACCAGTGGCCGACCGCGAAATCCAAATCATAAAAAGCGACCTTTGTCACGCAACAAGGACTAACGTTTTCAAATTGTCTACCACCTACCGAGTAGTCGAAGACGGGCCTCATCCTCTCTACAAAGTGACTTATTAATATATAATTATATGTTTTAGAAACAGTGGGAATTTTTTCAGTTTTTTAAATCGATTCCATACATTGTTCTCTCATCGATTTACCGAAAAATTTACCGATGAATCACAGTAGGTATGCAATGATAGGGTACCCTAACCGTACACAGTTTTTACTGACATAATATTGTAATGATATGAAATCATAAATTATTTACCGCACAATTTCAAATTTCGTAGCGGTTACACTTCACTTTTTGAACTACACAGTGTGTAGATTGGTTAGGTTAAAGTTATTATGTACGTCATTTGAGGTCTTCAATTTTAAAAACTGTTTTATTTTATAAAAAAGGGCGTCATGAATATGAAAATATTTTTTTAAATCATGCGGCGTGTACTGATGTGTCGTGGTTAGAATCTCAATTGAAATACCTATTACTAAAAAAGTCACGGCAATCGAATCATGTTCATACACAATTAATTATGATATTAATCGACGTTGGTCGTTAGTTAAATTTAAAATTTAAATTCATAATTATATTTAACAACAATTCAAATCCATTAATAAAATTACTCAAATTAATAAATTTCTTAAGATTTTAATAATCATCGATAAAGTCATTACTCGTTAATAACGAGTCATTATCCATTATGATCGCGACACATTTGTAATAATGTTTTTGTCACATTATACTTTAAACCAGTTAGGTTTAATGTAAAATTTACACATTGTAAAAATATCACAATGTGAATAAAATATTTTTAAAAATATGATAAAAATATGAACAAAATCAAGTGTAAATAATGAGAAAAGTTTTTGCTTTTAAATATATGAATATAATTATATTATAATATATGAAAATAATAAATAAATAATACACATATTTATCTATAAATAAATTATATTTTTTGAGTGTAATTTAACAAATATGCTTTGGTTTTTTACAAAAATATTACTTACAAGTGTCGGGAAATTTTGTTGCATTTATAATTTAGTGATTGATAATGAAATAATTACATTTGATTGAAATAAATAAAACTTAAATTACCGATTTAAAAATATTTTCAATATAAAATACAAATAAGTGTAGAGTTTTTTTTTTTTTTTTAATTAGTTTTTAATTAACTCATTATAAATGTATTGTACAATTATCATTCTGTTTACAGACTACAGAAGTAATTGTATATGCAGACTTGGAAATAATTGATGATAAGTAAAATGTATAATAGTTTCATATCAAAGACATTTTCGTGGCATTTGCTGGCGTTTTGTTTTTCCAACTCCTTAAATGACTATCAACTTGAAACATTATCTGAAAAATATAAATAAGTAAGAATAATTATCTATAATCTATATGCATTCATGAATTTGTATGTAAACACATATTACAGGCATCTTTAAGTTAAGTGTCTCGAGCGTTTTAATACTTTCAAGCACAAGGTTATAGTTTTATAAAAGTAAATTTGTATTTGATATATTACTATAAATAAGAATGTAATGAAAAATCGGTAATAATTCTAGATTAACATTACCAATTTATAAAACAAATACATTGAGGCGAGCGAAATGAGTTGACGTCTATTTTAATTATGTATGTGTTTTGTATTTTTATTAGATAGAAATCAGAAATACATACACGATTGATAAGCAATCTCGTTTAGATTTGTCTTAAAACTCCCCGAACATCTGCCGGTGCTAGATCAAAAGGTGATAAATTTTCTTTGTTCAATAAAGAACTGTTGGCACCGCTCTTTATCAATAGTCCGGCTTCTTGTACGCGTCCTTCTTCACAGGCTAAATGGCTAAAAAAGTAAAACGTATTACTACTATACTTTAATCAAAATCGAAAAGCAAATATTCTTACAGTGGAGTGTTTCCATAAATATCTTTAGCATCTACATGAACGTCGGAACCTAGTAAAAATTTCAGAACTGCCGTATTTCCTTTTGATGCACACCTGTGCAATGGTGTAGCTCCTAGGTTATCAGCAATATCAATATCAGCACCTTTGGATACTAAATATCTAACAATCTAAACCATTTTATTGTATATTTTATTAACATGTTTGGATATTTCATGTCGACTTACTTCTGTCCAGCCTTTGGAAGCTGCATATTGTAGCGCAGAATGTCCTTGTTGGTTTTTGGAATTTACATTTACGCCATACTCAATAAGAGTTATCACTGTATCAATGCGGCCGGCCGATGCGGCTAATATCAATGGAGTGGTTTGCATCTGAATAAGACATAAATTTAATTTTAAATTTATTTTTACAGACAAATAATATTAATTCAAGCTTGCATCATCTGGAGAATCTTCAGGTTGGCCGTTTTCAAGAAGATATCGTACAAGTCTATCGTGGCCTCCAAGCGCTGCCCAATGAAGAAGCAAACGATTGTTCTGGGTAAAAAAATAATGTTTATATTAGACAAATTAGGTAATTGATAATATGTTATAACAAGTACCGAGCACTTGAAAAAATATTTTATTATTCCGCCAAATTGGTTCCTTGTTTTATAAAAATTTAAATTGATTATCCAAAATCTAAAATGAAAAACAACAGTTAATACTCACTACATCGACATCTTTTAACAGTCTCGCATGCTCTTCGATGGCTTTTATGACTTCATCAAAACTACCCTTGTGGGCATCTTCAAAAGCCTTTTCTTTTACCTTTTCAAAGTCCATTGTTTTAATTGCGATTGGTTAATGATTAAAACAATTATACTAATGATATTATAGATGTAATGTTTGGATAACGTTGTTTTCAAAAGAGTTCGGTTAGAGTACAATATAATGTACTTGTTATTTGTTGTCGTTCTTTAATTTGCATTATCACTTATCAACAAATAATAATTATCATTGTATAAACATATTTTGATAAAAAGAAATTGGTTCTCAACGTGGTCCGATTTCCAGAAAAATAATTTTTTTTTTTACTTTTTTCGTTGACAATTCAAAAACAGTTCTAATCGATTACAGTTTCCGTAAAACGATTTAAAATATGAATTCATACACGTGTTACACCATATAGGTTTCGATAACCGAGAGAACGATAATTTTTCAACGTACTTGTATGGTAAATAATTTTATAATTCGCAGAAAATAACAAAAAAAACCATCGTCGGTCGGTTAACCAAACGACGATCGAGATTAACAGGATTTCATAAACCCGCTCATAATTATTCTCATCGAAATCGATCGACAATTTTATTCGTCGGACCGTTCACAAATCGACTACAAAAATTCTACAATTTGTTGTTATTTTTGCTTCAATGCATACCTGGTTTGTGGTCGTAATAGTGTTTATCTTCGGTACAAAACAAAACAATTTATTTATTCTGTGACAAAGCTGTAGATAAAGATTTTTATTTCTTTTTTTTTTCGCATTTCCACGGTAGTCGCCTAGTTTTTGAGGAACGACATTTTTTACCGATAAATAAAATCGTTGTGTTCAATTTTCGAGTTATATAAATATTAAATTATCATTATTTACTAGACTGTTGAGTAATACACGAAATCGTTGTTTAGTGGCAAGTGACGATTCTAATCCGACTCGTTTGGCAAATTCAAGTTCGTTAAACGTTGGCGTTGCGTTGTGATTTCTGTATACCTTTTACATAAAATTGAAATATGTAAACAAGAACTGTTGTTGTCAATAGTAAAATCTATCCCGATCAATCGTCAAGTAAGTTAAACAATATATTCTTTAACTAAGCGAAGGTAAGAATCGAATGATATTCGAAGGTATAATAATAATACCGATTATCTATACTACATTGATGTACTATTATTATCGTACTGAATAGATGGCATAGACATTTTTCGTCACAAAATCGATTACCAATCTTATGATTTTCTATTGTGAAAAACTATTTAAATTATCACGGGTCGATGATGATAGACATTCAATGATGGTTGATCCTAGTAAACGATTCAATTTCAGCGATGGGTTTTGTTTGATGAATTTAGTGCTAAACGCTCGTCACTGATATTATTTGGTATCCTAAGATGTGTCTTTTTAAATGATACTACATCACGGGCAATACCGGGGCTGTATTTAATTATTAGTATTTTATATGCACTGCGGTGCTTCCTTTACTTTGTTGAAATAAAATATTAATCGAAAACCTCTCACCAAAGCACTTTAAATGCAATATATTTGTGTGATCTAATAATTTTAAACAAATTCTGACAAATTAACCTTGTATATATTCATCAAATCATTTTACTTAAGTTGGCACATAAAAATTGAATTTCATAGATCGGTTTTCAATAAACAATAGAGTATTATTTTAACTGTTAATGGTCTATATATTAAGGGATCATTTCTGATGAATATTATTTAGTTAATTAATATCTCAGTGAAATTGTGTAAATAGACATTTCATTTTAAAATTAATTAGAAATATTGTATTAGATTTATCTATGATTTAGAGAAAACTATATACTATAATATGATTTATATGTTTGGATGTTTGACTGTACAAGGATAAATATGATTTAAGACATTTCACTAGATTTATATGTGATAATTTCAAATCGATTGTTTACCAATTTGTGGTTTTAATTTTGTATTAAAATTAACCATTCTTACTAAAACAGTTTGTACAATTGCAATTTATTTCTTTTCGTGGTTGATTTATTATTTGAAAAGTATATATTATCAACATTATTGGAAAAAAACCCAATTAATAATTGGTTACTAAAGGCGTTATGAAGATCAACTGAAGGTAAGGTAAGTAAAAGGATACCTCTGTACTACTGAGTACAAAATAATTGAGTTAAAAACTGGTTTATTGTATCTTAATTACTATATTTATATAAACTATTTACTATTTTTAAATAGTGTAGAAGTAATAAAATGTCTATGCAACTACTTCAGATTAGTAAATTGTGGCTGAACCCCATTGATTAAGTTATCATTAAAATAATATTTCTTAGAAAGTACATATTTGTCCTGAGATTACTAGGTATATGTATGATTTGCATTGACCTTTAATAAATGTTTAATTTCTAGTATAGTGTTGAATTTATTAAAACAGTACTTCTGGAAGAGGGATTATTTATTTCCGGGAACGTGATTGTTTTAACAAAAAACTCCACATAAATTTAAATTTACGGTACCTAGTAGTTTTATGTGCTGCAGTGGCGGTTTACTTTTATGTTTGATATTTATTGAAGTTTTATTTCGATCTTTGTTTGAGTATTGGCTACCCACATAAATAATTCCTAGAATACTGTGTAGTTTGATTTGTACTCATATTTTTAAAAAGAAAATGATGCCCAACTCCTTTCCCTAAAATTGAAATTAATTATCAATATTGAATTAAATCCTTAATCTATAAGGTTTATTATATTGTATGTACTTATTTAGAAATATTTGAGTAATTGATTGATTTATTTTTAAATTAAATTTATTAACACTTTTAGAAAAGCTGTTGTATAATTTAAAGTTGTTTATTACCCTAGGTTTATTTTTTTAAATTTTATTATACTTTATCTATCGAATTTTATTGATAGCAAAGTGTCTACAAAATTTATCAAAATATATTTTTCTTTAACAACATATACTTAATACAACTTCTCTGGAGACTATTGTAAGGTAAGTCGAGTAAAGAAACGGCATATAGATTTGATTCTTAAAGTTCACTTACCTTGTCTATTTATGGCTAATATAGTTCTAAAATATTTTAGATTTATTTATTATTACATTTAATGTTAAACAATAACTTTCAATGATTTTCTCATATATTTTGAAGCATAACTATTCTACCGATGTATTTAAAATTAAAAAATAATATCTACTTACTTATATGTTATATTTTACAGTTTCTTGATAATCATGAAAGTTACCATGTGTTACAATAAAATAATATTATTGTTGTTTGTATATGTTTAATTCATTAAAAGTAGAATTTTAAAAATATTTATTTGTACAGTCGTAGATGCTAAAATTTAATGTCTAAATTATATGATTTTTAATTTGATATTTTTAATAATAATAATGAAAATTTTAATAATTTAATTTAGTTGATACACAAATTTTTTTTTAAATTCACATAGGCTTTATGAATGCTTTTCATAAATAAAAATTCACTTGAAACAAAGACATAAGTTATAAGTATAATATTACTTTTATAAAAATTACAGCAATAATAAATTGTATAAATTATTTTTGTAACTATATATTTTATAAATATTTTTTAATTTATAAATAAATTCCTTATTTCTATGAAAATTATTTTGAATCTTGAGATACTATTCGTAATGTTATTTTATTTTTGATGTAATTATAAATTGTTTATGTTGTTATTTTTCAGCTGTTTAAATCATCTACACGAGAAGTGCCTCTGCATTGAAGTAAATTGAAGGGCAGCGTGCGTTTTGATAGTATTTGTTTTTTAGTGTTGTGATCAAATGATGATTAAATTATTTTATTTTTGAAAGAAATTGTGTTATTATCGATTGTTCAGTTAAAAACTGCTATTTCAATGAATCATCAAAATTTTAATGATTTCGACATTGAGTCGAGTTTTCAAGAAGAAGATAATGTTGTCATTAATAAACCATTTATACCTGCCAGGACTTCAAAACCAGTGTCTCCGCCACTGGCGCGCTCAACATTTAAGGTAATATAATTTATTACAATTTTCATTATAATTATTTATTTTTTTTTTTTTTTTTCGTATGTATTTTGTTTAATATTTCTAATTATTTTATTTTTATTTTTCTTATTATTACTTCAAAAAAATGTTACTGAATTTAAATATAATATAAATTATCTGGTTTGAATATATTTTATCTCTTAATCATCCACTTCTCAAATTCTACAATTTTATTTCCTTAATTTTACGACTTTTAAGTTTAAAATTTAATAATTTGAAATTGGCAGAATAACATCTGTGTTTTTCTTTCAAATTTCAACTTCAATACCTTTATAGAGTATATCCTTATATCTTATACCTCATATCCTTTAGGGAATATTATTTTCATTTTCCAAATTCAAAATCCCCGTCTATATTTCCTTACATATTATCACTTTCTATTGTTATTTTGTTTAATATAAGACATAAGTGCATAATAATTGAATTGTCTACTAAAGTTCAAACATCTGTGTACTTCGTTATATATAGTAAGTTTAATATTTTACTTATATTTTTTTTTACCCATTTTATTTTGCGCTTTTATCACTTATTAAGAATTCAATTAGTGAAGTTAGCTTAAGGACCTTGCCTACACAGAGTAATTTTCCAGTTTTAATACAAATACGTTTGTCGATATTTATTTTTCCTTATAAATTCTTTACGCCACAATTTTAATTGTACTGTTCGAAAACTTAATTTTAATGTTATTTTGACAAAACGCGATTAATTATTAATCTTGAATAAGTAATATTTATTCTCAAGTTTGTTAAAAAAAAAAAAGCATATAAATCGAAGACTGTAAGATGAAATCGGATTCGATATTCAAGATAAATTCAGTATTATATTTATATATTTTTATTTTTATACATTTATGGTATCGATCGAGAAACAATATATACCATTAATATATTACACTCTTGCATACTCATTATTTCAAAGAAAAACACACAGTACATAGTTAATTTTGAAGACTTATTCAATATGTGAACATCTTTTGTATTCTCGACTGCAGTGGAAACACAATGAAATCGTCTACTATCAAAGCGTAAAATAAAAAAAATGATCGAGCTTCAAGAATTTATTATATTGTCACTACGGCTCGAATGTTATGTGATTATTATTGAAAACTAGAACAATATTCGATTAAAATACGACAAAGTATATTTTTTCAAAGAAAGAAAAAAAAATTAACAACGGCAAAATATTAACATAGTGTTTTGATTTTGATTTACTGATATTGACAATAACTTGCTGTAAAAAAAAGTTAAAAACGTGACGTCAACTATTGATGTATGAAATATGTTTTTTTTTTTTTTTACATTAATTATTTTTCAGTGAATAATTCTCTAGTGATTTTGTTTGAAAATTTTTCAAATCACTTTATGGCATATTGTGTAGTAGTGTATTATATACTACTTTTTGTGTACATTTGTGTTCAATTTTCCAATTTGCAATTTGTATACATTTTTCAAAATATCATCAAAGAGAAAATAGAAAACTGATTTTACAACTAATTTCATAGTCTATGCAAGTGATAGCACTGGATTATTTTAAATTTGTGGGTATGTTTAAATGGCCGTGTCAATTATCAACAAAATCTACTTTCTATCAAATAGAGATATTTTTCAAATATATTTTAATTTTTATGCCAAAGTGTGTTGTACACTATATTTCATGAAGAAAATCTCAAGTCATCATGTCCTTCAAATCGAAAAATACTATTATCTCGTGGAATAATATAAATATTATAAAAATGTGTCAACTAATATAATAGGTTTATATAATAAATAAATATTGAAGAATTATTATAATAATGGTTATATCTGTATTTGTATAAAAGGTCGTTTCATATTTGACCAGCGAATGTAAAATGTTGACTATGTCGAGCAATTATTATTCTATATTTTTATTTCCTTTGTTCAACGTGACAATATTACATTAATGTATATTTGTATTAATTTTTTCTTGATTTTTTTTTTTTTTTTTTTTTTTTATATATATCTACTATATTTTTTTGTTCAATAATTCAGGTTTCTTGTCAATTTAGTTATTATATTTTACAATTTCATTTGTTGAAGTAATAGTTGTGTCTACTTAAAAATGTTGTCAGTTTACAATATTTGTGTAAAAATATTTAAACGTTTGTTTTATACTTTGTAGGCCCCTACAGATTTATCTCGAGAAGAACAATTGTTGTCTACAGTTGTTCACTTAGACAACGGTACTACTGGATATTTAATAAGTTTAAATAAATCATCGGGAACATGGTCGTGCCATGCCTGTTATCCATTCAAAGTTCCGTCTTTGTCATTGCTCGAAGAGCATTTAACCAACAAAATGCATCTATTAGAAATGGGCAAAAGTTGTTTTCCGGCAAAAAACTTTATCAAAGCATGTTCAGAAAGTAAATTTATAAAAATATATTGTATCTATAAAATACTTAAATGTACTTCACGTGTCTTTAATACAAACGATATTGTATCATTCAAATAGCTGGAATAAGTGTTGGTTTACCTTCGATGATATCCGGTGAACCAATACCACCGGGAATGGAAGACGAAGTAGGAAATGTGTTAGCACGTATTCAAGCCACATTGGATTCAATTTTTCTGCCATTGATCGGTATCGAGTTTATTCTTGAATTATTATCATCTGATCCTTCCGAGGAACCTAGGTACATGTGTGCTCTGTGTGACAAACGTGGTGATCCGCGCACTTTTCCCAATCACTTGCGCAGCTTTAATCATCACATGGCCTATTTGGTTAGTCTTTATTTTTAAATTAAATTGCGGTTTTTATTTAAAACTAAAAATATGTGTTTCAATTCTTAGCGAAGATATTTTAGATCATTTGCTAGTGCGTTGGAACAATTAAATAAAGTGTCTTCAAAAGGATTTCAAGAGTTAGTATTTCACGTTATTGGCAAAATAGAAGAAACATATGGCCGAATGAAACCAATAGTGGTCGATGCAAGTTTATTTGATATGCCAACTGAGAAAATTAAAATTTTAAGACAAGTTAATAATGGAAAACATATCATGTAAGTCATTTTATTTTATTTTTATAATTATTGGATTAAATTAAAAAAGTTTTTTGATTTTACAATTATTTTTAAATACCTAAATCAAGTTTAATACATTTTACAATTATTTCCCATTGATTTGTTATTCTTATTACTTATGTTGAATAAAATTGTTTATCGATTTCATAGTAATAAAATTATAGAAGCGGAGTGGCCGAGCGGTATAAGGCGGCACTGCCGACGCGCAGTGTCTCCGGTTCGAACCCGGCCACGAGCGGCCTCACTCTGTGGGCAGGTAACTGTCTAGAGAGAGATACCGCCATCTTCCTTGTGCAGAAGGCAACGGGAAATCACTGCACAACAATCCCTCTCTCATGTATACAGGCTATAAGCCTGTCAAACCGACCGTTGAAAAAAAAAATAAAAATAAAAGTAATACAATTAATTTCAAATTCAATTATAGTATTATACAATATAGGTTTAATGCCTATTGCCTTTGAATTTTTTTTTTCATTAATGAAAAAATAATTTAGTTTTAAAACGATATTATATATAAATTAATAATTTATAATACTAATAAATTAATAAAAACCAAAAAAGGACACTGTAACTGTGTGTTTGTCTTTGAATTTAGAGGTGAATGTTGATTAAATTTAGTTCAAACTTGTATCTTTAAAATAGGGAAAGTCCGGAAGATAGATGGATGTTGGATATGATAAACTCAGAATTTGTGGAGAATCCATCGTTGTTACAAGAAAAATGTAAGTCGTTTTTTTTTTTTTTGTAATATTATTTCAGTCTGTTAATGGTTTGTTTTAGTTTTTAACATTTAATAATTTAATTTTGGGTTATTTATTTTAAGTTCCTTTAAAAAAAATTACTGAGAAAAATAAACGCGAACAAGAAGAAAAACAAAAAGCTATTAAAGCTGAAACGTAAGTAAATTATTAATATTACATTTTTTTTTTATTTATTTATTTTTTTTTTTATACTTCAACAGTATTAAAACTATTATAACATATTATTATAATAATTTAATATAATCATGTTTATTAAATTCATTATTGATTTAGGTCGTTTAATAAAAATCCAAGAATCGCCGTTAACAAATCCCAATTGCGTACTAAGAACGATAAAGAAGATAGTGATTCTGACATAGAATTTGTTGATATTAAACCCAGTACCGAACCTAGACCAAGGCCCCGTGTACTAAGTAATGTTAAAACATATAATTATTAATACATTTTCTCTTATGTTAATTATTTAAATTATTTATAGTTAGAGATATTAGAGATAGAAGACGTAGGTCACCACCTAGAAGACATCGCCGTTCAAGAAGTCCCTACCGTCGTAAATCGCGTACTCGTTCAAAAACTCCTGTAATTCCAAGACCGAGATCTCGTTCACGTTCTCGTTCAAGATCTCGTTCTCCTTATTACAACCGTAGCAAATATTCTTCTAACCATAGGTAATGTTGTTAATGTAACATACAAAAATATAGTAAAAAAAAAAAAAAAATTATTGATAATATATATATATATATATATTTACTATTGTATATTAGGAGACGATACAGGAGCAGGGAAAGAGATGAAACTTACAGGAGACAAATTACTCCCCCGCCAAACGTTCATCCTATGCACTCAATGTCAGGTTATGTTCCTGGACATCCACATCCTAGAATGTTTTATCCGCCTTATATGTCTTTCCCGAGACCATTTATGAGATTCCCTCCTCCTGGCAGACCGAGATTCTACCCTGCAGATATGTATCCAAATGAATATCAATCACATAAAGAAAGGTTGGGATTTTATTGGTTGAAATGTGAATTAATTTATAACAAATTTAATTTTTTAGGACCACGAGTAAAAGGAAAAAATTGATTCAAGAATATGAAAAGGCCGTTGAAGACATGAAAATTGAAATGCAGAAAAAGCTTAGTTATCATGAAAAAAATCCTGAAAATCATCCGATGTATTCTGATGAATGGAAAAAATTTTGGAACAGACGTTTTAAAGAATTACAGTTAGAAGGCAAAGACACGAGTTCATATGATTTTAAACCAGAATGGATCCTTTCGTGGAGTAAATGCTTGGAACAAATGCACAACGAAGAAATCAATGCAAAAATGGACAAACTTAAACATAAAATTCTTGGCGATATTAATTTGGACGACAGTTCTTCAGACTCACCTTCTAGGGACTCTTCGCCAATCAAAGATAAAAAGCACTCCCAAACAGATTCAAAGAGTTCGTGGCATAATAATCAGGTATCGGAAGTAATTGATAAAGATATCGATATACCTAGTAAATCAATAAATGATAAAAAACCTAAAGTTGCTGGGGCGTCCCCCATTAATTCTGACTCTGATGATTCAATTAGTGAAATTCATGATCACAATAAACCTAGAGAAAAAATAAAAATTGAAAACCCATTAAATGTTATTACTGTATTAAGACAACTAAGCGTATTGGAAAGTCAAATGGGTCTATTAGCACCCAAAGTTGTAGATTTGTTATCTCAAGGTCTGCTTTTGGAAAAAATCGAACCCAAATCTTCTATTAAACTGCTTAGCCCTGAAAATTGTGTGACGTTTGAAACAGTAAAGGAAAAACTAAAAGGGCAGTTGTTAGCCGGTGTTGTAAAAAGAAGTTTGGTAAATGCTACGATGTTTTCTATTCGCAACATAGAAAAGCTAATGCAGTTGGCGCCTAAGTTTGTACCTACAACAAGCATGTTGAAGATTTCCACACCTACACCTACGCCTATTGCCACGATTGTTCCTACGACATCTACTGTGCCTGCTCCTACTCCAATTGTAGTGCCTGGAATTGGTGTTGTCGATAAAATGGCTATTGCTCAGCATATAACTCAAGCATTACTAGCACAGGGTAGAGTAGACGTAACACAAGACGAATTAGAGACCCTCATAACAGCTGTTGTGGGTATGGCTCAGTCCCAAAAAAATATTCAAGGTGCTAAAAATTTGTTGTTAAACATAAATAACAGAGAAATGTTGAAAACTACTCGCAATGAAGTAAAAAAAAAAGAAGAAGTCGAAAAAAAGAACTTGGATCAATTATCGAAAGGTGACATAATTAATCTGTTGAAGAATTTTAAAGATTTAACTACTGAAGAACAAGATGGACTGATAACTTATCTGAAAGGTTTGTGGGAAAAAAACCCACACGATGTAAAAAAATATAGAAAATACATTGACATGGGACCATCTAATTTGAAAGAAGTTATATTCATGTTTAAAGAAGAAGAAGAAGAAGAGGAAGAAGAAGAAGAAGAAGAAGAAGAAGAAGAAGAAGAAGAAGACGACGATAACTATGAACTGACGGAAGTGTGCAAGGCTATTAAAGAAAAAGTAATCAAGCCGAAAGATGATGATTTAAACAAGCTCACTGCTAACTTTGAAATCACCGAGGAACAGAAGAAACTCTTAAGTAGCATACAAAACTTTTTACCCGAGATAAAATCTGATTATTGTTTGAAACCTAACAACACTCCACTACAAACAACATCGAACCAATCGTTTTATGAAAGTCCTACTAATGGGCCTTTTTCGGCTTCGTATTCCTCAGATCCGTATTCAGCTCAAAAATCTAACACTAATATATTCTCTTCACTGCCATCGACGTCGGCTCCGTTTTCAACTAAACAAGACCAATCTGATGAATACAAAATATCTCAAGAGCAGTCGTCCAATAAATATAGTACGCCCAGAGAAAATCCCAACAAATACAATATACCACAAGAACAATACAATATGTCTCATGAGCAGTCTAATAAATACATTGTGCCACACGAACAGGTCAGTCAGTACAATACGCCCCCCGAAGAGCTGTCTAATAAATACAATCAGCCACAAGACCAGCCCGACAAATACAATATGCCACAAGATCATTGTAATAAATACAATGCAACACAAGAACAGTCGAATAACTACAATATACCCCAGGGACAGCCTAATGAATATGTTGCTCCCAAAGAGGACTCAAATAGTTACGATATTTCGCCCGAAACTTCGGATCCGTATTCAAACAATCAGGATAATGCTTACAATGATCCGTACTCTCAAAACCGCGGTAACAGCTATTATCAGGGGCAGCAACAACAGGATTCTAGTTACAAATATCAGCAAAGTGTATCGGTAAATTCGTATTCTTCGCCCGGGGGCTATTACAAAGGTAAAAGTTCTTACAGAGTTAATAACGCTTACCAGGGAAAACCTAAAGAAAACAATAGAAACAACAGATACGGCGGCGGCCGTTCTAACAATAATCGTTTTCAAAGCAGACGGTAATTGAATGTCGCATGATGACAAATTAAAAAAACGTTAGATATTATGTTTATTTTACATTGTTTTAGTTTTATAGACGTATGTGTAGATATATTTCATATTTATTACAATTCAGCGTTAGACTTGTGTACGTGTAACTAACATTTTATAAACATCTAATTATTTTTATTATGTACAGTTCGAAATTTTTCATACCTTGATTTTGTAATCTATTAAACATTTTAGAATTTTTTGTTTTTAATAAAGACATTTGTTCGTTTTATTTTTTTATCATTATCTTTATGAATTTATTTTTGGGTAACTACTATATATTATGTACCGTGGCAATTTTAGTGTGACGTGTTTTTACATTTGTTTTGTTTTTTTTTGTGTTTTGAAAAATGTATATTATAATTTAATATATATATATATATTACAAAATTGTTATGATTTCAATGAAAACTAATAATTTAAAATGTCAATAAATCGATTTGTGTTTATTATTTCACGATAAAATTATAAATGATTTAATATCTACGATGTTTGTCAAATTGTTAGTGTATATTGTATAAACATTAAGTACTGGGAATCGTTTGAGACGTCTGATCGATGTTATGTTTAAAGAATGTGTTATGTTGTTAATGTTGTGTTATTTTATTGTGTTATGAGTTATATAACGTATGAGTAATGTGGCACAGATACAGTTAACATTTCAGTTTTTGACGACCAAAGAGGTAAAACTATTCACAAATAGTCGTTTCGTGAAGTCTTTCGATGTAGATCGACTCGAAAACATTTGAATCGACGGATAAAGTGAGCCTTAGAGATTTAATAAAATAAAAAATACCCATTTCCCCACCACAATCCTAATATTATGTTAAAGGTTTGCATTGATATTTCACAGGAAATAACGTTCATAGTTTGCATAATATTTTATTATCGTACCGCCGGAAGTACAATATCGTTGGCGATATTTCGACACGTTCAATACTACAGGAGAAAAGGGCAATAATTTGTTTACAACTACCAAAAATCGTTTATTTTAAGAGTCATTCAAACGTTTGATTGTAATTTCGACATATCTGTGGGGAAGAGGGCAAAACGATACGTTTGCCCACCGCGTAAAATTGTATGCGCACACTTACCCGTCGACTTAAATTACCGGTAGAACGTATTAAATTAATAATTTCGATTGCAAAGACACACCACACTTCCGCTATGTTTCTGTTTAACAAAATACGTTTTCATACAACATAATACACGACCTGTGTCGTTTATTATTATTATTATTACTATTCTTAACATAATTTTTACGTGACGGTATAAAAAAAAAGGGATTTTTTTTTTTGAAACTCGTCGTGTTGGTATTCGTGGTCGTCAAACGAACCTCAAATAAAATTTGAATTTGAAACGTAAAAACGTACAGTCATTGATTAAGTACTCAATGGTACAGTCGAGTGTAATGTCGCGGACACAACCTATCGCAATAGTTTTTTTTTTCTTTCCGTACTCTATCAGATATAATATATAATATTACGACTTTCGCATATTTCGACGTTTATCATCGGTACTGTGTCGTCGTTTTTGTGAACACAAAAATCATCGGAATAACGTGGCTGATTATTAATCGGTTTATTTGAATTTCTACAGGGCGAACACGGATGCGAGGCTGACGAAAACGAACACGCGCTCGTCTATAACGTCACAACACGGCGAAGCGTCGGGACTGCGGTTTTCGACATGGTCGCGATCGTATTTTGGAACGCGGGTAAACGAAAAAAAGTAAAGAACGCGGCGGCGGCGTCGTTCGTTTGACTCGTAACGACGATCACGCGAATGGGTCGCGCGTTCTCGCCCCTGCCCGGCGTTCGTCACGAGCTAACGGTTTTCCGAAATTCGACGAAAACCGTCCACGTCGCGCTAGACGATGACGAACCCCTTGACCGACCCCGTGCTGCTGCTGCTGGAGACGCCGTTCGGCCGCCGGGACAAGCGCGCCAAAAACGACGTGCTGAGCGCCGGCAAGCCGACGCCCGGGCTGTCCGAGGCGTCGTCCGCGGACAGGAAGGGCAACAAGAAGTTCTGCCGGTCGTTCAATCCCAACCTGTACGGACTGCACTCGTGGCTGTGCGGCAGCCATTACGCGCAGAAACTGTTCTGTTGGCCGTGTCTGCTGTCCGGCAGGACCAAGTCCGCGTGGAACACGGTCGGCTACGATGATTTCAAGAACGTGGCCCGGGGCCCGAGGATACACGAGTCGTCCAAGGATCACTTGACCAATTACCTGGCGCTGAAATATCTGGAAAAAACACATCTGACTGCGGCGGCGGCGGTGACGAACGGCCTCGGCGACGACGACAAGAAGAGTTTCAACGAACAGGTACGTCTGAACCGCCTGTTGCTGGAACACGCGATCGACATGGCGCTGTTCCTGAGCCGGCGCGAGCGGTTCGGTTCCGCGGACGCAGCGGCTTTCCGGGAGCTGTTGGACGCGCACATGGCCAAGTGTTCGCCGGACGTGCGGGCCCGTTACCGGGACGTGGCGTTTTCGGACGCGTCGCTGCTGCTCGGCGGTCTGGTCGAGTGCGTGGCCGAGTACGCGTCCGGCCGAATCCGGCTGGAAATGCGACGGTGCGCGTTCTACGCGGTGCAGTACGACGACGCGGGCGGCGGAACGCGATCGGCGTTCGCGCGATATTACGACGCCGCTACATCCGAACTGGTCGAGCGTTTCCTGGGGTTCTGCGGCGGCCAGTCCGACCACCCGGTGCTGTCGGCCGTGCGCGATTCGAACGCGCCGCGCGGCAAGCTGGTCGCGCAGTGCTACGACGGCCTGGCGGAACTCGAGAACGGGGTCATAGAGGCCGCCGAGCCGGGCGCGCTGTTCACGCACAGCCTGGACCACGCGCTGGACTCGGTGCTGCGGCGCGGCGTGGCCGACGACAGGTGTCGGCTGTTCTTCGCGCGCCTGGAGGGCATGATGACGCCGCCGCCGCCGTCCATGTCGTGGTTCCTGCGCGCGCTCGTGGACAATTGGGACGAGTTCGCGACCGCGTACAGCTCGACGGTCCGCGACCCGAACGCGCGCGCCGAGTCCGTCTGCATGGCCGTCGCGCACGCGGACGCGCTGCGATCGTTCGAGTTCGCGTTCCTGGCGTGCGCGTTCGACGACGTGTTCTGCGCCGCGGACGCGCTGCGCGACCGGCCGTTCGACGCGGACCGCTGTCTGCTCGCGCTGGGCGCCGCGCGCGACCTGATCGCCCGCAGGCGGAACAAGTCCGACCTGGACGTGTACTTGGGCGCCGCGGCCGAGCTGGTCAATCGCGGCGGCGGCGGCGACGGACAGTCCGCCGACACCGAGACGTACAAGACGCTGTTCTACGGGATCGTGGACGACGTCGTGGCGCAGCTGGCCACCCGGTTCCAGAACGTGGACAAGTTGCGTTTCGTGCGGCTGACCGAGGAGGCGGAATTCGCCGCGCATCACGTCCGGTTCCCCGAGTGCGAGTTCGCCAGTCTCCTGGCCACGTACTCGTACGCGTTCCGGGACGCGAAGAAATTGCGCGTCGAACTGGAAGTGCTGTACGCCGACCGGAGGTATTGATTTTTATTTTTCCAAGTCTGTTTTGTGTGTGACATAATAGATTATTATAATATTATACATTGTGCGTCGAATTATTGAAAATATCTATAATCCGTGTCAGGGACGAACCGAAGGGGGGTCATGAGGGGGTGTCACACCCCCCCACTCGGCAATATTTGATTTTCAGTCGGCAAAATCGAATTTATTTTCACCTGATTAAACCTTTTTTTTTTTAAGACGAGGAAAGGAAAATTAAATACATTGTTAATATTGATTTGACTCAATATTTTCGTAATGGGTTATGGAGCGGACTCGCAAAAGTATAGCGAGACTGCGAGAATCGGCAGTCGGCATAAGATAAAAACCTATATAATATATATATAACACGCATACTAGGGTGTTCCTTAATTTTTGATTTTAAAATATGTTTGATCTCACCCCCTAATATTGTGCCTATATGTATAAAAACGAACTACAAAAAGTTTTGGTTCGATCAGATAAGGTTAACCCGTGCCGACTTGTGATTTAAGTTTGAACTTACTACATTTTTCAATATTGACGAAAATTTTCGACATTTTCGTAAATATTTCGTTAACCTTTAGAAATATCGATATTTTTAACACTACATATTTTAAAGTAAATTAAATTTTCTATAACTTTTATTTTATTACATTTTTTCATATCTCTAATGGTTCGTGAATTATATTGATTTGACTCTAAAAAAACACGATATCTTTGGAAATACGAGCATCGACTGCTCCTGTTAAGAATTGAAACATAAGGTAATAAATAAATTATAAATTTACAGAATGTAACTAAAAATAACTTAATAGTTAACAAAAATTTTCAATTTCAATTTCTAGTCGGCAATTTTGAAGATTACACCCCCCCCATGATTTTTTTTTGTGATCGTCCCTGATCCGTGTTACAGGTACCGCTGTCTGGAGCACGTCTACGACCTGGTGAGGATTTTCGGCCGTGAAGGCATCGCGGAAATCATGCCGGAAGCGTTCAGACTGTTCGCTCTGGTCCTCGCCCTGCCGTCCACCGGCGTGCCGGGCCTTTGCGGCGAGCACTTTTCCTGTCTCGGGCGGATCAAAACGTACGCGCGAAACGGCGGCGAGTTGTCGCAGGCTGCCGTGTTGTCGATCGAAAAATCGATGATCCGACGGCTCGGAGACACCGCCGACTCGTTCTACGACGACGTCATAGACTTGTTCGCCGGTAAAAACTACCTCGCCGGTCTGGATTTGACGTATAAAACGTAGTCTCGCTCGCCCAATATACCCATTGTGTCATACCACTCATACCCAATTATGTTCCTCTCGTTTGTTATGTTATATATATATTATTATATAATATTATGTTATATATTTTTAAACAGTAAAAATAAACGCTATAATGTCTGTTCGACTTTGATTTCGATTGGACTATTCATAGTACTCGTCGGGATATTTTTTCGGAGATACTTTTATATGGTAGATATTTTAATCGTTTACTAACACACGTTTGTTTCGTTTTTATTCGTCTCTAGATAACGACGAGTGGAATGGGACGACGGCGGCGTGGTATTTATCCGACAGGAATATTATCGACACACGAATATAAGTTTTCAGATGGTTTTGTCAAAACCAAAGGTTTCCGCCACAGAAAACCTATATACAGGGTGATAAATGATATTATTATAACTCGACGTACCTATAGAACGTGTGTCTTATACGCTTTTCCGTAAAAGTTTTTTGACCAAACGCTTTCAGAATAAGCCGCGGAAGAAGGCGACGATTTTACCATACCCGCAGGTGTTCGAAGAGAGGGCGGCGGTTGTTTTTTTCCAGTCCATCGCGAGGTGAGTTTTCCATCGACGGCGTATATTATAATCGCATGTAAGATCTGTCTAATCCGCGGTCGATTGCGAGAAATAATCAATTTTCCTAATCGGTATGACACGTTCGATAATTATTACGACGGCATCCATCCGTACGATATCAGCTATTATTTTATTGAACTTGAAGTTCAATGTCAATGCCATTAATAATTAATTATTTTTGTGAATCGAGATAAACGTAGGTGCGCGCACATTATAATATCGTCGTGAAAATTATTATTCCACTCGATGTCGAGATGGATCTTTTCTATCCGATTTTTAAAACTAGAAAACCTCGGAGGGGAGGTGAGGCCCGCTTTCCGATGGCCGTGCGTTATTATTATAATATGTATTACACGTTTTAAAACGAAACAATATTATATTATCGTTCATAATATTGTACGCTAACGATGCGTAATATTAGATAATCTCGACGTTAATACTTTTACGACGACGCGTCGACGACTCGTTTTATACCACTTTATATTATAGGCCCGGCGCATTCGAACGAATAAAACATATCCGATTCATACGCACACGATAATAATGTGTAACATTTTGTCGGCGAATATTTCGCTCGTGAATAGTTATCGAAACGCCGTGAAAAATATTTTCGCGTCGTTAATATCATTAATCGAATTAACTATATATTCGAACGGAACTCGAGAAACCTCGATTTCGACGTAAAATAGAAGCGCGCTTGAATTATTTACTCTTTACCCGAGGCCGTGGCCCGAACTTACGTTTTCAGGAGTCGTTTACTCGCACGAGTCGAATCGTTTTTAAAAGGAATACTATACATAATAATAATAATAACGTCCAACAGAATTTCGATCCTTCAAAACTTCAATAATTCGAAGGAAAAAAAAGACTCGATTTTTTTAGAAAACGAAATATATTATAATATAATACATCGCCACCGCGACGAAAACATGAAATACACACGTCGTCGGTGTAATATTATTCAGTTGAAACGACGGTTTTACGAGCCGTGCCTATTACATCATTAGCATATTATATTACTATTATAGACTATTGGTAGTTTAGCAAACATAAAAATAATTACATTTTAACTATTATTTTGTTTACAGTGTCGTGTCCGGTTGTTTACGCACACGCGACGTATATAGTGACCGTTCTCATGACCGTATCATTTTTTTTCTTCTAAACTCAGGAGTCGCTAGAGAGAGAGAGTTTAGATTAAGGTACACGATGCACATATATATATACTTCACTCGATGGTTGTGCCGATCCTTTAGGAAAAACTTTTAGTTCGTTCGATAAGACGTGTAGTAGGTACGCGGGAATAAACTTTTCTCTTTTTTTTCCGGCCACTCTACGTTTTGTTTTTTTCATTCTTCAAAACCACTATTATAAAGTAACAACGGGGCCGAAGCGTCGTTGTCCAACTGCACTAAATGTAACTGGAAAAAAACTATATATATCTTCCGTCGGTGTTAGCCGATCGTGTGCGGATCGTTTCGTTTTTTTTTAAAAGACCGAAAGGATAAATGTATTGGCGGCGACGATTTTTACGATTTTAAAACGGGAATCTACGAAGTGTAATAATTGTAGTTAATTGAGCATTTTCGAAATTACGTATTGTGTAATCTTACTACCACACCACCACCACCACCAAGGCCGCGCGCGACGTTTAAAGATCGAAATCGACCGGTTTATGTTTTATAGACGTATAATACCGTAAGACGCGCCGAGTTCATAGATACACGAGTAGGTGTACAATATTGTAATAATGTCGTTTATCGTCGAATAATTAAAATCCGTGAATAATTCAATGTTTGTTCGCGTAAGTACCGCAATAATTATGTGCGAGAATATAAGTACGAGCCGTTACTAACAACCGCAGTCGGACGACGCAGTGTATGATAGGTATTAAAAAGCTATGAAATCGTACGCCGTTTGACATTGCTGGCGCGCACTTCAGAGTTGGAAACAAAATAATATAATAATAACAATGTGATACACGTTATCGAGTATTTTCGTGTTTGTCCGATGATAATTCGAAAACAACATTAGCGTCGACCGAGACGAGTATTAATATGTTATTTTGTTGACGATATAATATTTGAAGAAAACGTTAAAATAATAACAATACGAATTATTGTAACACGTAATGGCGATGAATTCCTTTTCAATAACAATCCGCGATAACGTCGAATAAGTGGAAAGCGTGTTTACGAACGCGCCGCCGCCGCTGATAATATTTTTTTATAATAAACAAATAATTGTCCGACGACCACAATGACGCTCATTCTCTTTTCCCCGGTGTTCTCGGGCAGATGTACGTTGTGCGCCGCGTCGTCGTCGCGCGCGTAATTTCGACTGTTTTTTCTTTTATTTTTACACAAGTCAAGTCGTAATCATGTCTATCGTCCGTGTATTCAAACGTTCTAATTCCAATAACGATTTATAAGTAGTCTGCTGTATTTGTCCGTATTACACGCGTAAGTTTTATATGAAATACAATAAATTAAAACACTTGCATAAAACTGACTGAATTTCGTTATCATAACCGAGGGGGGGTCTCCGACCTATGGGCCGCCGCGGAAACGCATTTTTTAGTTTTCGGTTTACGCATTTTCCGCGTAAAATAATCGTAATAATTTAAAGCACCCGGTTGCTTCCGGCGTTGTTCTCGACGACTGAAAACGGCAAAAACCTCGCGCGAATCCGTCCATATTCATATAAACCATGGTAATAATATCCGTCTTGGATTTCTCTATTTTTATCCAAACAACTCTGGCCCGCAGTAACTAAAAGATCGGAGACCCCTGCCGTACACACCTACGGCGGCGGTCATAAAATAATATGTATCGAGGTTTGCGCGAAGGACGAATTTAAAATCCTGGCGGTTCAACCCTACTCCGTTAAATCCGCGTTGAAACTTTACCGTAATCGTCCAAGGAAAATATACATATTATGTGTATACATTTTTGCGATTATCCCCCCGTCATTCGATCGAGAAATACCGTTTTCCATTTTTACCCCTTTCAACCCCCTCAGGGTTCATTTTTGTTAATTTTTTCATTGGTCGACGTAAGGAGTAAGGACTATAGGCACAGGACTCCCCTGTGTCTCCTTATACTATGGTCCAGCGGTTCCCAGACTTTTTTTTCCGCGGTGCCCTGCTGCGTGGATGACACGAAAAATAAACACTCGTCAATAGCCAATATTTTATTGATTTTATTAAATCTAATACAACTCTAAGCCAACTACACAGCCAACTTAACTATAAATTACCGCGTTTTCAAAAACTAGAAAAATATAATAAATAAATACATTTTAAATTATTTTTTATGGGCCGTATAAGACGGTTTTGGGAACCGCTACTATAGTCGTTTGCAATAACTTCGTGTCTGCTGGAAAAGAAATTTAGCGAGTTCGTTGTTTTCTTCTCTAGTCGTGGCGTACCTAGAATACCTCGACTAATGATAAATTCATCACGAGGAACCGTTTGCCTCGACGGACATGTAATCGAGTCGAGACTTTAATTTTTTTTCCATTGACATACCTAAATCGATAACCGCATAAATGTTATTCCATTGTCACTCGCATTGCACATTCACGCCGCGTATTATTTATTATTCCCTTCGCGCGCCAAATCGTTTATATTTTATATGATCGATATAAGACATCGAACAACGTTAATCGATCGATCGCGTTGATAAAACAATATTCCATAATCGTCGCGATCGCGTCACTTACATTATCATCTCGCCCTCTCGCGTTGGAATTTCGCTGACGTCAAAGTTTAATTATTCCGAAACCGTGTTCGAAAATTTACTTTCGTGTAATATTTGGCGATTTAGTTTTCTACGCGACGAATAAAATATTATCTCGTCGTCGCGATCCTATTTGTGTGTTTTGTGACTATTTCAAAACCGAAAGCAAATACGAGTTCGAGGTGATAATATTGTGAGACAATTTTTAAAAAAAAAAACCCGTAATTACAATATTAGCATTGCCCGAGTCCAAAGAACTTTCGATAGCACAAAACGATCGTAACAATCGCAAAACGGGCGTAAACAATAAAGACCATGATTATTTAACGCCCATAGTATTTCCCACGGTCATCAGAAGATTTTGTATAATTTTATAGAAATATATTATTGTTAATTGATCATTATTTCTAGTTGATTTTCTATTTATTCTAAAATTCAATCGCTCTACAGATACGTATAATATTATTATTCCATACCACCCGCATGCGCGCGTCTGCAGGACAACGAATTATTGTCGTCGATTTTAATATTTTAATATTTTTTTTTTTCAATGTTTTTTTCCCCTCGCCAATTCTCGTTTTCCGGCTGCGGGTACCCTCTAGGGCGGGGGGGGTCTCGAGGCTGCGGGTACCCTGTAGGGGGAACCTCGAGGACGCCGGTAAGCGATTTACCGTGTAATATTATTATGTTTTCACCTGGCGGCGGCGGCGGCGGCGGCGGTTCCCCACATTTTCCGCGCGCACCTCGAGCACACTGATAACGAAAATCATATGTTTGCGCGATCGACGACGATACTTACACCTGCTGATCGGCCGCTCTGTATCTGTGACTCGTATATATTGTTAAAATAATATTCGTGTCCGACGTAATGTCGTCGTTCTCCGCCGCCGCCGTCGTCGGAAAAATGTCTCTCGAACAACCCGCACGGACACTGTTACCCCGACGGAATTAACGTCAGACCCGATCGTCTGTCTGCCCGTCGGTTTCCACTATACAGTTGTAGACTGTACACGTAGTATCTCTCTCCAAAGACAACCGCAGTATTATTATTATTATTATTATTATTTATTTCGTTCACCGTTATTCCTATATCGTTCGTCGTGTCGTTATATTATATTAATTATCTAATTGTTTATTTTATCTATTTATTTGTTTGTTAATAATTTCGCTGTTTTCGCGCGCCATCGCACACGGTGTATTTCTGACCCGAAATCGAAAATGCAACTAATCAAATGTCTGTAATAAACCGCACGGCAGGTCGTCACTTTTCCTCGTCCGAATGGCGACTCCGGCCGACTGGAACGCTCTGCCCAGCTTGGCGCTGCACCAGGTGTTCACGTACCTGTCGCCCGAGTGCCGGGTGCTGGCCTCGTCCACGTGCAAACACTGGAGGACCGCCCTTTACCATCCGCTATTCTGGCGCAGCCTGGAGCTGGACATATCGTCGGCCACCGGCAGTTGTTCGTATGCCGACGTCAAGTCCAAAGTGAAACACGCCAACAAGAACCTGGTGACGCTGGTGCGCGACTTTCATCTGACGTTCGACTCCCGCAGTGCTCAGTGCTTTGAACTGGCCTCCACCGTCGTCAAGGCATTGCTGGACAATCAGCTGTTGAAGAACGTCGACATCAGACTCGACCACTGCGAGTTGTCCAAAAACGAATTGTGAGTAGTCCGTTAATCCATATATCAGCCATACGTGTTCTAATAATTCCTCTCCGTTTCAGATTTCAGGATGGTTCTATTCAGCTGTGCACGTACAGGTGGTCCATTCAAAATTACTTTGAGTTTGCCATATTAAATGTCGTGCAGAAAGGAAACATTGAGGGATTCAGTTTTGGGCACTACATGTTTTACTATTGGAACGCTTTGATTCACATGCTCGCCAAATATAGTTGTCACAGCTTACGACGGCTGGAGTTGGCTGGACTGGGATCCTTGATTTTCAACGAGGAAAGCAAAACGACATGTTTCAATTCTACCTTTGACAGCATGTCGTCGTTGACTAATTTAAAGGTGTGTGTTTTCAAGCAATCTGCTGAACATTTTTATCACAGAAAATTGTAATGTCGGCATTTTTTCTTTCAGAAATTAAGTTTAGACCTTAACTCCAACACGTGCAAATTGATTCCAGCCTTGTGTTCAATGTCTCAATTAGAAATTTTAGTGTTACATGTCCATAAAGAGTTGGATATAGAAATAAGTGATGATATTTGGGCAGATGTTAAAAAATACTGGTAATTACGGACTGCAAAACAATTTTTTATGTTACTATTTAGTGGCTATCTGTGTGTTAATAACTATTGTTAATAAGTCGCACATTAAATATTTAGTTTCCCATTGAAAAATTGATATTAACTTTTTATTTTATTTTTTTTATAGCCCTAAACTTCAATTGAGGTTGACAATTATTAATAGTCATGACGTTGCCAAACATCTTCATACTAATTTACTTCGCCCATCGATGCCTTTAACACATTTAAAAGTTTTGTTTTGTAATATAGTAAGTTTGATATTTTATTAATATATTGTTTAGTATTTCTATAGTATGTATTAAACATGGTATAATTATTAACTTGAGATTAATTGTTTGTTATGATTTCACAGATGAATACACAAGCTTTACGCAAGCTATTAGATTATAGAAGAACATTACAATCATTGATTTGGGTCGACGAAGAGCCGATAAATCGTTCTATTTTACTTAAAGGGCAGCAGCTCGATCCCTCAACAGGTGAAGATACTAATCCACTTATAATGTTATCATGGCGTTGCAGCGAACTAGCGGAGCTTATTGTGTTTGGTGAATTTTATATATTTATTGATTAAATGATATCTAAATAATAAAATTTAACAATGACACGATTAAGGGCGATGTTTAAGAAGCATTCAATAGTTATGTATAAATTTATATATTATTTCAGATAGCTAACTTCATCGAAAATAGTTTTAATCGTGTCATTGAATTTAAATCTATTATAATTTGGTATCATTATTAAATATTAAGAATTATTTGTTTACATTAAGTATGTATGTTATTAATTAAATTTTTTTTAGGATACACTCTCGAGCCGATAGACATATGCGGTATTGCTAGACTGAGAGGTTTCGAATTGAAAGTATTTGAATTATTCGAACAGGATATTTACGTTACAGAACCACGAAAATATATTTATGATGAAGTTATTAAAGTAAGCGCATTTAAATTCAAATACTAATATTTTTTCCTTATACTTGCTTATAACTTTATAAGTATTACTTTTTTTTTAAAAATTCACAACGTGAGCAAGTTTTAAGAATGTACCTTTTTGTACATAATTAATATGTTTTTTCATCATATTCTATTGTACTTATTAAAGTCCATGATTGCTTTTATTTAAATAGTACCGTTTTAGCATCCTTGCCATAATGACCTATTTAAAGTTCTCAAAAATTGTTCTACATCACCATTAGATACAAAATTGTCCAAGGAGAGAGCAATATCAGTTTTTTCATTAGTATTTTATAATCAAATATTTAAGCCCCAAATACTAATGATCGTCTTTAAGTTTCTAAATTTTAATGTTAGCTATCAATTTTTAAAAATAACAGATTCTTTGAAAAATTATGTTCCTACAAGTGTTTACTCACAGGATATTTTAAAAGTTCTGAAATATTTGACTAATTTACTTTTTTTTTTCAATAAATTTTGAATTCCTTTTGAAATCACATTTATAATAATTTATTACCCATTGCACACAATTTTATATTTTGTGAAACTGTACATAATATGATAAAAAAAAATGTTGTATTTTAATTTTAAAATGCATTTAATATGTATTGCATTATTATTTTTTATATGATAGTAAAAGAATGTAAAAAACTGAGGTGTTGTACATGTATGTGTGTGTTTTTTTTTTTTTCAGGATGTAACAATTTGGTTGCACAGAAATTGGAAACCTTTAATTAAGAATAAATATTTTGTAAGTAATTCCAATTACGTAATAAAATGTATTTCAAAAGATTTTACAACAAAATTAGAATACTAATTACAATTTAATTGACATTAGAACACAAAATATCTATTTTAAGATTACATAGTACATTATATTTTGTCATGATTAACAATCATACTATAATATCCCATAGTTTTAGTAGATTAGAAAAATGATAAAATATATATTTTACCTACAAAATTAATTACAATTTTAGCAAATTACATTAACGCAATACCGATATCGTAATTAGCATACACGTATTAAAAAGCTCTCTTAAAATTTAGTATGTTTGTTAAAGATCAATATGTAATGAACTATGTTCTCTTCTGTTAATCGATCTGGTAAAATATTACTGTCGTTGATAATCTATTATTATGTAGAACTATGGTTCAAATTTGTGTTTGAAATTTATTTTAAAAACCACTACAAAAGACTCAATTTAATTAAGTAAAAATAGTTCACATCATCCGTACGTTCTAACAGAAATTTATTTGAAATCATATTTCTTGTCTAACGATACTATATAGTTTTATAGTTATCTTTCAATCTAGCCTTTTCTCGTTTTAAAATTGATTTTTTTTTTTTTTTATGGTGATAGGTAATTGATTTCGATATTCGTAACTGCTTTGGTTTTCAATCTTTCTGTTATTATTTAATTCACGTTTTCGATTTCATTATCGTTTTTTGTTACTTGGTATGGGATTTTCATAATTTTATATTTGTTTGTTAGTGTTTTTTTGTTTTGACACGAAATGATAATTTTGAAAAGAAAATAACCAAATAATACCATTTCTTATTCGTTCAAAATTAAAGATCTATTAAATTTGTAACTATACATATATTTTTTTTCACATTAATTTTGTGATGTGCAACATTTTCAGTTAAGACGTCTTAATCTTTATTATTTGGGTTTAAAATTATGTATAAAAAATAATATTTATTTGAAAATATTTAAAAACAAAAAAAAAAAAAAACTGAACAACTATAAAAAAAAATAAATAATTAAAAGTTACCAGAGTACATTTTTAATTTACTTTGATTATTAATTATCATGTTCAAAAATAGTTTTGTACACTATTTAATTTATTTTTCTATCTCATTGTTTATTTAAATATTAAAAAAATTTTTAATGAAACAATCATAACATTCGTATAGTATATTCACCAATTCTCAGTTAAATTTTTACTTAATAAAATCATCAAGATCAATTTTTTATGCAATGATCAATCTAATTGCTTTGAAATAAAAACATTTGTTTTTAATAACGATAAAACAAATTTGTATTGTATTATGTTAGCAAAAGTGTTCCTCTACCACAGACTGTATAACTATGTGGTTCTACTTATTCGATGAGTGCGACTCAAAAAAAGCACATTTTACTGATTAGACTGTGATAACATCTGTTAAAATATGTACAACATTATAGTGTTTAGGCAATTAGAACTGGCCGTGACTAGGACGGACCATCAAAGAGTTGTTAATATTGTTAAAAGTAATATTGTTGTTGAAATGTGTCTATTTAAATATATATAAAAGAACGTGATTTTAGAAATATTTGATTAATTAAGATCTAAATTGCTGTGATGTTTTAAAAGATCATTTCTTATGTTGTTAGTGTAGGTTAATTGTCTATAACCATTTTATAAAAGAACTGTAACAATGATATTGTTATGTTAATATTGTTTTATTTGTTACAAATTATTTGTGTGAATATTTTTCAACAGTAACACAAGCAACTATGACTGAACGAATAACATATGATTCGTATTTCCTTGTTATCATATATACAAAAAAAAAAAAAAAAAAACATTTTATTCTGTGATCAATAACAAAATATTAAAACAACTTTGAATGTATTTTTTTTTTATTATTTTTTTTTTTAAATTCTTTGTTTTCAAATCAACGAAAACAAAGAAATATATATGTACTGATATTATATTTTATCGTTTTTTCCTTTTATTTTATTGTTTTCCGACTTTGTGAGTTTGGATTAATTAGTTTAAATTATTAATATTATCGTTATGTTATTATTTATTTTATTATTATCGTATTATTATTATTTACACGCTGTCTTTATCGACATTAGTTTTCAGAAAAACTAAACGCAAAAAATATTTTCATTTTCTATTATAAATTATGAAAAAATTATTTATTACAATTACTAGTATACACACACATATATATATATATATATATATATATATATATATTATATATATTTAGCTTTAGAAAATAACTATTTAAAATATTAGCTATCTCTTATACATAATAGCGCTGACAATTTATTTTTATCTTTTACGCTATTAAGTTATTATAGTATCGTAAATGTTACAAAATTATTGATACATATATATATATATATATTTATTTATATATTATTATCATATAATAATATTCACACCTATGTATTCTATTCTTATTTCTTATGCTTGTATTCATTACCTTTTTAGATAACTATTTTATTATGTATATAATATAAATATGTTACTTAGTCATTAGACTAAAAAAAAAAAAGAAAAGAAAAGTTAATTATATTATGTTAACTACTAAATGTTTCGGGGGTCTCGAGCATATTTTATTTTGGATTATGCTTTACATCTTTGTTGTAAATCAAATTTGGTTGGTGTTTGATCTCTCTCTCTCTCTCTTAAAATGGTGTAAGTTGAAAAAAAGTTATTCGTTTTAATTACTACACTGTTAAGATTAAAGTTTAAACTTAATTTGCACTTGTAACATCGTATTCCTGTTACGAAAACTATTTTATTGTTGTTTTTTTTTATTTATTTTTCCTCGAGTCAAATATTGTTGTTTCCGTTACTTTATTTCCTGTACATTTCATCAATGTACTGTGAAGTTAATTAATTTTTTCTTTCCGCTCCACTGCCACAATATCAAAATATCTTCTATCGTTATCGGTTTTTAGTTTACAAAAAAAAAGTTTTTACATCATACCTAATTAATTGTAATCGGATATTTTAATTTTAATTTACATTTTTTTTTTTTTTTTTTAATGCTATTTTTCTGAATGTAAACTGTATTCGTACTATTCTTATTATTGTTTGTTATTATAGTATTTCATTTTATTATGTCTATGTTACTTATACTGTATTAGAATCAAATTTGTTTTTATAATCTATAATCGTTGATTTTCAACAAAAAAAATAATTACTATTATTGGTTTGTGATTAGATTTATTATTTAAAAATAATTTTTAAACGTATTGTTTATAAAAATTAAAGTAAAATAGAATAAAAAAAAGTCAATAAATAAACTAATTAAAATGCTACACGTTATATTGTAATGTTATTGATATTAATAATATTATTTTCATGGCTTTGGTTTGTTGGTACCAGATGGTAAAATCAACTTGCAGATAATCTACAGAAAATTTGTCGTGACGCGCGAAAGAATTGTTTACAGTGTTGTACTTGGTTATTGAAATCTTAATGCAAATCGACCTCAGAGTTATGAAATTTTCTTTTCAGTTTGCCCTCGGGTATTTTGGTATTTTTATCGATCGAAATCAAAAAGGTATTTATAACGAGTTTGTTATTTCTCATAAAGCCCATATAAATATTTCGTGCGAGTACTACCTAATATATTGGGTAAAATTTTCTCTTTTTTACCCGCACTGGGATTCCGTTTGTTTTACACTGATTAATGCTTTATTTTCCATGTACGAAGACGCATTTTCTGGTCAAAGGAGTGCTCGAAAAGTCGTGTAAAGCGTATAACATTCTGTTTGAACGAACACTAATGGTACTTTTGCAGAGTCATTTTTCCAGAAGTGTTTTCGTGTGCTTTAAGAGAAACAAAAATACTTTTGACAGTGTACGCCAAGTAAATGGTGTTCTGTGTGAGAAAAAAAGAGACAAAGGTAATAATTTTCTTTTAAATTAATTTTTACTTCTGCCTATATTGCTTCTTATCATCGAAGAAAAAAACTGGTGCACAGAAAAATAGCCTCCCCGTTGATAATTATTATGTTTAGTTAAATTTGAAAACGGGTTTCATAAAATCGGGCGAATAAATTAAATATCTAATTTAATGTTATAATTTTACCTTGACTATACGGCTATACATCATCTCGTAATTAAAGAATTTTTTTACCATGTTTTCACTAAACCAAACTAATAATTTATTTTATCTACAGTTTTTTTTTGTTTTTTTTTCCAACCGCATCTATAAGAATATGATATAGATTATTATAAAAAAAAAAAAATCAAACAGTCGTTCTCGGAAATAATAATCACTGTCGTGGCATAAATTTTAGATGTATATAAAAAAAAAAATCGTTCGAATCGAGTTTTCTGGTTTTTCAGTACTTTATCTACTAGATTATTCTAGTTCTACTTCTATATTTTCACGGTTATTCACAAACGTAAAGTTGCAGTTCGATAAGTAGTATAATACCATACGATAGGGAAGGCGACGCGACGGCCCAGAGGAAACGTCAGGACGACGATTATTGTTTCGAGTATTTTGAATATTAATTATTTACGAGAAAAGCTGGTTTTACCAAACGCCGCTAGATTTTCGCGCTTGTTCGTTCCTTTAGTAGTCCGTAATCTCGATTTCAGACCTCTTTTAATATGATTCGATCGTTTTTCAATTACATTATTTAAATTCGGTAAAATTAATCCATTGTTTAAAATAAATACTCAAACATATTACGTTGGTTGAGTTCCCTTACTACACAAAATTAAAAAAAGTAGAGATTACATGATTATATTTTTAGGTGCTCATAATTTGTATTAAACTAGTAAAATAAAATCCTTGACGAGTAAAGATCCCTTTGCCCCCCCCCCCTTTAAATCCACGACCAGTGTTCAGTTGTTTTTAACCGCTATCGTTGGGTGACGATTATCACTAGCACAAACTAGCACTATTTTTCGAAACGTCGTCGATGATTTGTCTATCAACTACACCTATACGTCCTGCGAACGTTTCTTCTATTATTATCGTTTTCGTATAATATAGGTTTAGGCGTACGTGTTCTTTTTTTCAAATCGTATACGAGGGTAGATTATGTCATTATCTTGTTTTTTTATATGCTTTACACGTATGTTAAAAAATATTTTATCTACTTTTTCCAATTCGGTGACATCATATTTCCCGTTATTGAATAGGTACGAGAAAGGGGAACAGGTGCCGCCGACGACGGTCTTCGCTGCCAATAATAATTATTATGAGGGCCCACACCACTCGTGTTATTCGTAACCATGAGGGCTCTTATTGTTACTTAAATGTCGTGACGGGGCCGTCTCTACGACTAATATTTTTCTATATTATATACGTATGTGTATCAATCGTCTAAATAATTTATTAGGTGCTTTTAGATTCTGCAGGGTTCACGCACCTGTATCGATCGATTAGAAATGTCAAGCGGATATATTCGTATGAAAATGCGACGCGGTCTAAACGTCGAAAAGGAGTAATTTTATTAGAAAAATCAACGTGTATAATACGTATATAGGTAGTTAGATCATTTATTGCAGGTATTAAAAGTTTCGAAACGGACGGTCATAATATCATTACGGCCGTTGTGGGTAAATTTTAGAGATTCTTATAAATAAATTGTTTATTAAATCTTAATTTCGAGTTCGAGTTCGATCGTCAGTTTTCAAAAGGATCTACGACGTATACAATTTCGGAAAGCATTAATCAGCCCCGACGCAGTCGATATTTCGCCACTGGGGTGTTGAACATTTTCCTACGCGAAGACGACGACGTACGGCCCAACGATGCGAGTGTTGGGTGAACATTGCGTTCGTCCTGAATTTCTCAAGTGGCCATAAAAACGAATATCTTTGCAGTTTCGCGTAAGAATCGGTTTGTGTCACCGGATTTCGTAGACGATTAAATCAATATCGTCGTCGATCTTCAGGTGTTCGTAAGTTGCATCACACCTAATAAAACATTGACTCCCGCGTACGGTTTACTATTTGACCTCGTTTTTCGTGTTCATGGTTACCTACTCGAATCAACGATCAAAACATTCTTTTCGAAATAATCGTTGCTCTAAAATATTCTATTAATTTTTCAACGCGTTCGCCGGACGGTGGTAGGTGGTAGTATAGACCTATCATTATCGTTTTATTTCGTATCGTTATTGTCAAAAATAACGCGACCAATTATTACGCTTTATCGTTTTCGACCAATTATCGATTTGAGTTTTTGACTTTCCCCCCGAGATTCCGGTGAAATCCTAGCGAATCTGGGCAGTTTTTACAAAGAACAAAGCTGAAAACTATAATTTCACACTTATATTTTAAAATAATAAACCGGTATTGATATATACCTATACCATAATCGGCAAAAAAATAAATAAATCTATTAACACTTTTCGGTTTTTTCACACTCACGAATTATTTATTTTTGATTTATAATAATAATAACTATTTGTCACCGTATTTATTATAGCTAAACGTATAGTATGTACATAATAGTGTGTAAATCGTAGATAAATAAATATATAGTTTAGCAGTTATTACATAATTTGTGTACAAAATAGTCAAATTCTTTTACTCTATTTTTATTATTATTATTATTATTGTCGTTGTAGTCGATGTTTATTCAGTCGAATCTGCAGTTTGTAAAAAGCAACACAATCGTACTTCATTATCTTGTACCATCCAATGGTCACGTAGGCTACTCGGTCGGTACTTAACATATTTCACGGGGATATTATAATATGTAATCGTGGTTTGATTAAAAATTATCGTTTAATTGTTAATTTATTTTGCTTAGAACCTCAGAAACTCGTGCACGTCGAATTGTGAAACAAATGTTTATTCTGCTGTTGAATTGAAAATCCTCACGTTCTTTCGGTAGTGACACAATCCTTCTCGGGTGCAAATTTTATTGGGTTCCCGTGGAAAAATATGCTTTTTGTCAGACCGAAATCGTGCATCAAAATATACACTTGCACCAAAATCATCTCCCACTCGAAGTAATATAATTCAATCAGACGTTTAAAAATTATTACTTGTCTTAATCTATTGAAAAGGCTCAAGTTTATACAATAATATACATGAAATGCGTATTGTTCTTCGAATTAAGTAGGTAAGTAAAAGTTAAAAAATAAATAACGATAATAATTATAGTTTGATGTCATAATAATAACAGTGATGAACAGTTTTGCCCAGGCAAACGAGGAAGTTGCCTAGAGGCTCTTCATCTCTGAGGGGGCCAGTCTCTGACCAATTATCAAAATGATGTGCAAAATAAAAAGTGGTTATTGTTTATTCGCAAATAAAATGTCTATAGTCGAGTTTCGAAGAGTTCATACCGCAAAAGTAAGTTTAAAATTACGTTAAAACTTATCCACTTCATTTATATTTGTATGTAAGATAAGTATAAAAAAAAAGAAAGTGATATTTCATTAAATTATCTAAAAAGGATCCTACATAATATGGATCTTACCTTGTTCAATAGGCGACGTTTAAATTAATTAAATAGCGTCGTTTTTTTTGTTTTTTTTTTAGCTGTACACGAAAACAGGTCGCCTGTCTGGTCATCGTATTGTCTCGACTTGGTCATAGCATTTATGATGATCATACCCGTTTACCGTGCGAAAATCGCACGTACCTTAAGGACAAAAGTCCTTAACGCGTACCGATACCTATTCCTGTCCCGTCCTGCGTCGGCGCCGGATCAGACAACCGCCACGTAGTTTGATTGACCCGTAGTTTCGCCGATGTCGTGGATGTTATTGTAATATACACGGATAAGCCAGAAATTGTTGTCTGAATAACGTGAATAACGGAATATTTCGTCTTGACGGGTTCCGTTCCTCCGTATAGTATATTTGTATATCGTATAAGTATAAGTGATATAATACATAACATTACATGTCTCGTGTTTGCTTTAGTGTTTTCCCTCTCGAACGGATTCTCGCCGTAGACAGCCGAAATAGTAAAGGGGAAAAAAATAAACTCCTGCAATAGATTAAGCGGTCCCCCTAAAAAAGAGCAAACGTTGACACGTGTTGAGTATTATTTTGGGGTGAAAACTACGTCCGGGAAGAATTTATAGACAAACAAGTACGTAAAAAAGCAAAAAAAAAGCCTTCTTTTTTTTTTTTTATTATTTATTTATAAAACACACGCGTGTCGTGGCTTTGAATCCGAACCCTACAGTAGGACGGCTATTCATCGAGTGAATGGAAATTCGTAATGATTAGTTAGTTACTTATTTATTTTCGGTATAAACCTGCTCAGAACCGGATATTAGACTAGGCTACCGGGGCAGACAGGTTAGCCAAATCCGCAGTTTTTTCTTCTTTAAAATTTAACCACGTTAAATAAAAACTAACGACTAAATTATATACACAAATATGTGTAAAATATCGATTTTTATCGCATCGCACGTTCGATTAGAATAAAAAAAATATTAACAAACATGAAATAGTCCGATCTCCGCGTGTTCCGGTAATCGTTTGACGCCCAAACTCGTGTTGTCGATTCGACGATGATTTATTTGTATTTTCACTTATTGCTTTAGTGAAAAACTCCCTTTTCGATATCAGACGGAGACACTTTCACTTCGGTGGCCCGAGGCGGGCGCGCTATAATGACGGTAAATCCCCCCCGTCGCTCTGCCGAGGCTGGGACGGTTTTTATTTTTATATTTCGTTCAAACGCGTTTTCTGCAAACACCGAAATATTGTATTGTTTTATGTTGACAAAATATTATCGATGTTGAATCGTTCATATATTAATTGTTTGTAGAGTCGAATCGAGTATTTTATTAAATGCATAATAAATATTGTAAATCAATAAGATCAATGATATTATAAATTATTTGTTGTTTGCCTCGATTTCTAATCGCGTAGAGATTTTGACAAAAAAAGACGGCGGAGAATTTCAAAATAGTCAAAAGTTTTTTTTGGACGAATGTTTGAAACCGTTCGTCGTAAAATGGATACCAATAGGTATCTACTAATAATCGTTTTCGATTCGTTTTAAATATATTTAAACTGTTTGCAATTTAGCGTTTTTGTAATTCTTTTTAATTTTTGTCCCATAGGAATTGGATAAAACGCATCATTCGACTACGTCTACGACAGATACACACCGCGCGAGTCGTTTCAAGTGGCATCGATATATTATTTACCTAAACGAAAAATCGAAAGAAAAAAAAAATACACGTACAATTGCGGTCAAGAGTCCCGGCGACGTGTTGTTGACGCACAAGAAAGCTGGAAAGTTTGAGAATAAAAGTTTTCATAGTACGAGATGATGCTTAGGCTACGGCGACTTTGTTCGCTCGCAGTTCTTTATACGGTGCAGTATTAATAATTTTTTTTTTTTTTTAATATGTATTTACAGTATATAGGTACAAGTGAAATCTTTATTTACACGAACCTTTTTTTAACTAGACAACACAAGTGGCGGCGCCGCGCCGTTCAAACAATCGCCGCGTCTGCCTGTGCTATAATATATACTACTAATATATTATGTAAGGTTTGTCTGCTAATATTGTTTGCTATTTTTTATTTATTCAGTTTTATACGAGTCTTAGAGTTCTTCTCAATATCAAACAAATAAAAAAACCCCTAAAGATATTATAGGTTACGACTAATGGGACCGACCACCGGTGTTTTTAAATTCGATAGTTATTATTATGATAAATCGTATCGTTTTAAAAAAAATATTCAGTGTAAACGAGCGCCAATTTATTTTACCATGATATATACACATAAACAGTATATTTTTTTTTTATAGAAACAATCTCGCATTAAAGTTTCAAGCTTTTAGACGCCAAATGATTTTATCAAAAGAATTTCTAAACTGTTGTACCGAATATTATCGCTTATCGCAATTAAAAACATTTCATTGTCGTTATAAGTTTTTAAAGATAATGGGAAAATATTCAGAACCTTTTTCGGGTCCTTTGTGCAAATCCGTTCCTTTCTTTAAATGTTTATTTATATTTAAAATTAATCGTTTATATAGTAATTACTCATAATGCATATTATTAGTGAAATTAAAACCTAAATATAAGTCTATTTTTTTTTTGTTGATAATTTTTAAAATAAAATTCCGCTTTTTAAACGTAATAATTCATTAAGGACACGTCTTCTTCTCGCCTAATTTTCACCGTGCGACGAATAAACGACATAATTAAAAATAGTAATTATTACCATTTTTACCGATAATATAATACGTATACTAAAAAGGCGTTTTTTCAACTAAATATTACTCCCGCTTTGGTTTTTTTTGAAATAATTCTGACCTTGTCCCGCCGGTCTCCCGGCTGGGATTTTATACCGCGGACGCCTGCCTCTGCAGCGGGCGATCGGTGGACAATATTCGTTACATCCCGTCGGAGTGGCGAGTTTTTTTTTCCATAATTATTTCATAATATGTCATTACGATATTATTATTATTATAATTATTATTCGGTATGTTAATTTTTCGATCGGATTGCCCGCGCGGTAGTACACGTCGTATCGATTTGGACGAGCGCCCGGCGCATTTCTTTATTTAGAGATACATATTTTATTTATACTAAAACTGATGTTATACCCACTGTCCCCTAGTCGAATTTGTAAAAATCAATAAAGTTTAGTTTGTGTGTATGTGGTACGCGCGCGGCTGCAGCGGACACGACGACGCGTTACAGTCTTTGTTCTCGCGGAATCGCGATGATAATTATTATTATCATACGCGATTTATTTCTATATTTATGTACTCGCGGTTTATCGATAAACCGAACGTCCCCCCGGTGGTTTGTCGTCTTACGCGATTTCACGTCGATTTCAGCCGGTCCCGGATTAGTTTGATGTCGTCCGGTGGTCGTCGTGTGTGTACTTCCTACATATTATTATTATTATTATAGTAATAGTACAGACATTTATTATACTTCACGTCCTTTCTGCGGGTGTATACTCTCGTATATCCTCGAAAAAAACAAAAAACAAAAAAAATCAATACATTTTAAACGGTAAAAATATCTCGTACGATGATAGGTACTACTTACGAGGGGGTTTTTTTTTTGTAACGCGAAAACGTACTGTATCTGAGCGCAGTCGGACTGTATTAATTTTCATATGTTTTCAACGTTAAATTATTAATCGTGTCAATATAATATTATGATGTTTATCATTAGTATATTAGTAAAATTAATTTAATAATGAACAAAATTTGAATTTAATTCAATAAATATTATCAACGCATTAATCATTGTGTATGTAATAATAATATTTGTCATGAAAATTTTAGATATAATAAATTAATAAATGGAATTAATTTGCAGTCGACTAACCACCACCAACTATACCTAAATCATCGTCCGGCATGTCTTCCAATGCAGTTGCTCAGAGTTCGGTCAAAATACACAGATTTTCCTAAATCAACTACTACTCCGAATTTTAAGTAAATACGAAGAAAAAATAAGGTAAATCTAGTAAAGTTAAAACTATTATTGTGTTTTAAACGTCGTCGCGCGCGTGAGATATTATAAGGTCCCTCCTAGTGTTTTTCAAATGGTGTCAAATTTTTGATTTGTATTGAAATAAATAAACAAATCAATTGAAAAAAAAATCAATATTCATTTATTTATCAATCAAATCATAATAATATACAAATCGCATTTGATATTCATACATTTAGGTTGGATCCGGTTAAAAAATTAATTATATAAATTAAATTACATAATCGCATTGCTTTACGTATTATGTACTTCTCTATATTATAATATAATAAAAGAACACAAATAATCGTTGGATATGACATTTTCCGTCCAATCATTATTGTGCTGAAAATAAATTTCTCGACATTTCTCGCCGCGTCGTTACAACTCGTTGAAATTCAAATAATACAAACGATATATGTCAAAGAAATGATAAACCGGGTCCAATTAATCTAATCTGTACACAATAATATAATGGGCTCGCGTGGCGCATTACCTAAAATAAACTTATAAATTATATCGAACGCGTGTTTTCGAGACGACCAGATTTGATTGATTTGACCAATCGATTTGAAATCCGTCGGAAAGCAAACGACGTACCGTGTTGACATTGCCAATGCGATAAAACTCATAATAATATAATGATCCGGTCGTGGAGAAATCCAAACACTATGCCGCCCGACACATTAATATCTCAAACATGTGTGTTGTCGATGTATACAAACAGGATTTGATTTCCAAACGGGGAAATTCTAATCATATAAAAACGTGTTGGAAAAAAAAACATTGTACGTATGCAATAATAATATTTTCATCTTCATAATTTCAGGTCTATAGAGGGTTTGACTCCCCAAACTCTCCTGCCCCCCGGGATACGCGCCGATCTAACCCAACTTGAGGAGGTCAGGAAAAGATGCGATTTCAGGCGCCGGATCGCCCACAGGACCGCAGTACGACTAGTCACTACTACTACACACGAGCAGTCTGAAACGTAAGTAATATAGTGTTTTGACGAGTCCTGCAGACGTTAAACATATTCGATTTTAACCCTGCACGGGTAGCGTGCCTTAAAAAGACGTCTAGTATTCGCGTGGATTACAGTGTTGTAATCCAATTTTTCACACGGGTTTTATGTCTACATTGACAGTTATACATACTTTGAGTACAGATAAAAAGAAAAATTATATTTTTTATACATCAGAAGATATTATAACTGCAATGATTTTCCGATAAACAGTACTAATGGGTTTTTTAATAAGAGCGGGCCGATGTTGAAATGAAATAAAACAAGCTGTGTGTGAGGTATTAACGAAATTATTTTTTTATTTTAAAGTTTAAAGTATGCCGATTACGTTTTAAATATAATATCGTTCAAATGTCCACCACAGCTTGTCACAGTGGCACGAATCCGAGTGGCCCAATTTTCAATGACCCTGCCGCATAGATCTGGTTGAATTTGAGCAATGGCCTGTGTTATGTTTAATTTAAGGTCATCTGTCGATTGTGGCTTATTAGCATAGACCTGCGACTTCGAGAAAACCCACAAGAAAAAATCTAACGTGGTCAAATCACACGATCTCGGGGGCCAATTCACGTCACCTTGGCGAGAGATAACCATACCCTCAAATTTGTCTCTCAGAATGGCTAACGAATAGCGGACGTGGTGATGGGTGTAGAAAAAATGAAACGGGAACCGTCTCGAATTCTAACGTGTGTCGGCCGCGTTTATATTATAGAATCTGCCCGGGTGAAAATAAAAAAACCTAAAAAAACCTTTCGCGCCGGCAGCGCGACCGAGGGTGACGGGGGGGGGGGGGGAGTGAGTGAGTGAGTGACGCCGCCGCCGTCAACTGCGACGGCGGCGGCTTCGTTAACCATTACCGCAGTCGTCATTACTATATTACCGGGGAGCAGGTATACGAATGTGCAAACATATAGTGTATGTTTTATACCACACATTACCGCGGGTGCAGCAGCAGCAGCGGCAGCAGCCTGGCTCGCGGCCGGGAGGAGGTCGTCGTCGTCGTCGTCGTCGCGTGCGGCGGCGGCGGCGGCGGCGGCGGCGGCGGCAGCAGTCGTCGGGGCAGAGCGAGGAGATAGCGCTTGACTGGCCGGTGGGTGGTGGGGGGCACCGTCGAGATGGGTGCGCGCGCGCGTGTGTGTGTGTGTGACCGACTGCGGGACATTGATACGTATTGCGGCGGCGGCGGCGGCGGCCGGGTCGCGACGATAGCGTTAGGGGCGCGGGTGGGGGGATCGAAGTACGAAAACGAAGAAGAATCGGTGGAAAAACAACGCGGCGGGCAGCGCGCGCACGCACATCGGACCGCACACGCGACGCGAGCCGCGCTCGCACACACGCGCCATATTGAATCAGACGTCCGCGCGCGCGTGTGTGTGTGTGCGTTAATTTTCGCGTATCCGGCCATTACCCGCGAGCAGCGTCGTCGTCCATAATACACGGTGTGCGGTGCGTCGTGGTGTGTGTGTGTGTGTGTGGCGATTTCGCGCAGTCGACCGGTGTGAAAACGAAAAGAGAACTTTCGAGTCGGCCGAATTCGCCTTTTTTTTTTTCGTATCTCGACATTTTTCACCGCGATTTTTCGGCCAAATCCGTTTCCTCCCCGCGCGCGACCGTCGTGTCCGAACGCGTTGGTCCGCGCCGAGTGCTAAATTCGCCAAATACGTATTTCTCCGCGCCGCCGACGACGACGATCTTTTTTTTTTATTTTTCCTCTCGCGTTCACGTCGATCGGCAGCCGTTGTCGTCGCCGAACGCCGCCGCGATGGCCGATGACGATCTACTGCAACGAAACCGTACGTCGCCGTCGCCGCCGCCGCCGCCGCCGCTGCTGCCGCTCTTATCAATCGGTCGTTACAGTGTTGTTGTGATGTCGGAATAATCACATTTTGCCGTGTAACCACCAACGCCATCGCCGCCGCCGCCGCCGCCGGACACAACAATCGTGTCCCGAAAAACGGATTGTGCGGATAATATCCTTCGCGTCGTCGTCTTTTGTTTCCGCACGGCCTTCGTCGTCGATTAATAATTGTTATTATTATTACACGCCGCGTAAGTATTTTGTTATTGTTATTATATCGTCGTCGTCGTTGTTGTTGTTGTTGTTGTTGTTATTATTGTTGTCGTCGTTGTTGTTGTTGTTGTTGTTGTTGTTGTTGTTACTGCACTACTGCGCTCGCCGCCGTTTCGGTTTTTTCCGTTGTTGCGCGAACGTCGTAAACTCGATTTTATAATCGCGTTTATTCGCACCGGAAAACAAACGCGAGACATGTCGAACGAGTCTGATAATCGCCGCCGCCGCCGCCGCCGTCTCGCCGAGATTTATCACCTTGACACGAATACACGAGTTTTGGCCGAGTAACGCAGAAAAAATAAGGGTTTTTCGACAACGTTGTTTTACACCGACAGACGCCGCCGGTACGTCTTTCACCGTTCGTAGCGCAACTTTGTCTGCCCGTTGATTCCATCCGTAGGTAATAACTGCAGATGACATCCATGTCGATTGGACAGACACTTGTCATCTGTCGTTCGCTTGTGTTTTGCATCATGAGTTTTGGCACAGTGTTCCCGGAAAGTAATAGATTCTCAAACAATGTCGACTAAATTCGATTCGTTTTTGCATATTATATGTTTTCGAACGATCAAATTCAATACTCAATCGTTTTAATAATAACTGAAAAAAAAGAAAAAAAGATTAGGTAATCAAATACTTCTGGGTACACTTGTAATATTGTGATGAATTCAACTTTTTTCTGGTAAAACTGCTTGCCAGCGTAATACAATATTTGCATATTTCAATCGATTGTTCAAAATATGTGTGTTTACTTTGGTATTTACAATATCGTCATGTTGTCTAATCGAGACGGACAATCTCTTTGTGTTTATTTTTTTCTACGTCGAAAAACAATTAATCTAAACTCAAGTTCTGTCGTAATTTCATCTGTTTTGTGTCGTGATACTCATTTTTAGTTCACTTATCTATTTGCAATTTGATTTCCTTAGATTTCTTACAAATAACTGACCGCCGTCGATCATAATATATAGTATTATTTGTGTACTGACTGACCATAAAGTATAAAAACTTTCTCTAAACATTTGGTAGGTATGACACCTAACATTTTTAGTTTTTTTTGCTAATCATGAAATGTGCATTTTATAAATTTACTACACAATCGATACTACATTAACCGTTTATTTGAGTAAATACTAAATATTTTTGTCTAATATTTTCCAACTATTCTTTCAGTTTATAAAAAAAATTAAAATTTACATAGTATTATTGTTAGGTAGTAATATGATCTAATATTGACTGAAAAATTAAAAACAACAGTTTTAAATATAATATATAACATTAAATGTGATTATTTTTTTTAATGTATCGCGGTTTACCAGTTTATTTATTAAACATTTTCGCCACACCGGGATATATACAAAATAAAATAAATTTAATCGTTTATTAACATTTTTGTCCAATGGACATGCCAATACATTTTAATAATTTTAGTTCTCATGCAACGATAGGTATTTTGTCTTGTTCATTTTTTTATTTATCAACTCAACTATCTATTATTTAGTCATAACATTGGTTAGGTATTTATTTAATCATTTATTTTTAGGTAGGTATCTGTATGTTTTGTATTGTCTTACCAAATGAAAATTAGAGAAATTATTTATACTGGGTTGGTTGTCAGTGTACAAAATATTTATAGTTTAAGAATAATTGAGGTGAGCTACTTTTAGGTTGGTAACTGTTTTAAATTTAATTTTCACTATTTTCTCCATTTTATTGATTTATTAAATTAACTTGAGTAATATTTTATTGAAAACAATTAATGTCCCTACTTAAATTTCCTACATGTTATTTAAAAAAACAAATATTTTCTTTTCAGTATAACTTAATAACAATTTATATAATTTTTATAATACGTAAACAAAGTTCTATGAAACGTTGGTATTAATTACCACCTATATGTTATTGGGTATCCATACTTATTTATATAATACAATTATTAAAATAACAAACTGCTAAGAAAATTATTTTCTCCCATTTCAATTCTGTTTTGGTTTTGTGAAGAGTTAATGTTTGTTATTTTTTATAAGTATTAAAACTGTCTGTGTATTACTTTACTTTTAATAATCGGTTATAAATTGACGGTCAAAGTCAGCGTATATACTGTTAAGTTTTTTAGGTATCCGTATCTAATTAACGTAAATGATATGCCATTAAATATATTTAGGTGTGACATTGTTCCAAACAAAATGGTAGAAAAGACAATTTGATCGACAATTGGTCGAATAGCTTCAAATTACCATTAACTCATCGTCTATTTTACTAAGCATCCATTTAATTCACTATTGGCCCTCTATGATGACATCAATAAAGTTGTTTTAAATTTGTAAGCAAGGTATGCGACAATAAACAATGGTGGACAAAAAATAATTATTTACATATTATACAAATATGTAAGTATAAACATTAAACATAAATGATATAATATTTTTATACGATGCTTTTCTTTTTATCTCAGGTAGGTAGTTTAAATATAACTAATGGTTATTTCAGTGAGTTATTAAACAAAAATTGAATTAATTAATAACTTTTGCTGGCAACTAGCCTTCTTTCAAAATTTTATATAATTGAAAAATTAGCGCTTCATTCATTCATTAAGTATTAAAACCAACTAATTTAAATTTAAAGTCCTCAACTATTTTCATGTTATTTAAATTTTGTATAATTATTTGACCATCTATTGGCTAATAATGACCTAGTTATTTTTTTAAATGTTGATAATATTAAAATCAAGAGTTCAATGTTTTACAATGTTTATTGATTTTTAAGTTTTTAACATCTATCTGTGTAATGAATTACTGTTTTCCGCGTTTAACATAAAAATTATTAATAGTTTTATAATATAAAAAAATAAATATTCCAATCATAATAATTAAATCATTTCAATTTTATATTGCGACTTTTATCCGATTGATTATAATTATTATTGAATGTATTATATCGTATAATATATCAGTATTTATAACACTGTAACTGGCACGTAAATATGCTTAGGCTAAATACAGCTGATTATTATTAAATAGATTGTCAGCTTCGTTTTATTTTTTTCCATTTATTTTACATTGTTAACTATCTGGTTATCTATTTGAATAAAGTGAAATAGAATAAATTATAAACCTTAAATTACAACGCGTAGACAGTGTTTCGTCAAATACAAATAATACATTTTCAAAAGACATAATAAAGTCTTTGATTTACATGTTACAGTTACTTAAACTTAAAAAAATGTTGTATAGTTATAATCTGATACTAAAATGAAACTAAATATCTATAACTTAATTATATAAATTTCCTTACGTACCACTAAGATTAAATTTATTATTATTAGGGCCATCTTGTTTGATGTGTTTAAAATTTAAAAAGAGTGCTAAATTTTTTTTATGATGACCTAAAAATTACAAAAATGCTCAAAGAATCTACAAAAAATAATGACCTAAAGAAAAAATTATTGCTTAAAAAATGATTTATTTATTTTAAAATTAATTATTAATGTACTTGGATAATTTAGGTGTACATAAATATAATAAATGAAAAAATTATAAATACGGTAATTAATTTCTCAATTAGTGTAAAATAGTAAAAATATACTTTAATTAAAAAAATTACCTTGAAATTTAAAAATTTATACTTTATAGTGAAAAAAGCTACAAAATTATAGTAAGTTTAAATAGAAAAAATGAAAAAAATTTGACAATTTTTTTCATAATAAATCAATATTGTTTATTGGAAAATATATTGGTAATTTTACAATAATTTAACCATGTTTATTTAAAAATGAATTCTCATTAAGTTTTTAGTTGTAAAATTATATTTTAGGTATGTTAAAAATAATATTAATTGCATCACATTTTTTAATAAATATGAGAAAATTGAATTAAAATATGAAAAATTCTAAAACTTTAAAAATTTTAACTAGCCAAAACAGAATTATGGTGTGACAAAATCGATATTGTAGACAGTTAATTGAAAATTTAATGACATCTAAGCCTCACTGATTATCAATTAATTAAAATTACAAAAATAGATAATAATTGTTAATTCAACATTTTAGCATAATTTGTACTTCTTAATTAATAAGTGTTTAGTAATTTTTCTTTTTGACTGAATGTTATAGATCATGGCGTCCCAAATGGAAATTGATGATGATGTAGTTGATTTAAGTATATCAAGGTAATTAAAACATGTTTTGTATTTTTAAAATTCATATCACATTCATTGCCGACAAAAACTTGTTTGTTTACACAAGTCGATTGTTGACACTTGTTAGACAATAGTTATTATACCTGTAACCTTTTATTTTCACAATTAAATTTTATTAATTATTAGTCGCACAAGTCAATCATTGAGAGACGAGCCGCTCTCTTTAAAGAATACTCAGCCAGACGATGCTCACAGCCATATGAACGGACATTTGGTCAATGGTTTTACTTCTGGCAGTTATGAATCCTCAGATGACAGTGATGATGATATGCCTCTTGAACTTCCACCATCTCCTAAGGTATGAAGAGCACGCTGGACGGGGATTTTTTCTTAAAAGTTTTTTTTATTAATTTATCAATTTATAAATTTCAGGATGTGCCTGCGCCAGAAGAACTGTGTGAAAGAGAAAAAATTATTAGAGTTTTAAAGGAAAATCTTCGGACAGAAGAAATGACTTTGGTGCTGTTAAAGAAATTGCAACAATCTCAACAAATCAACCAAATTGCTCAGAGTGTCAACGTAACGCCTCAGGCAGCTCATACTAAAGATCATTCTAGTTTGTTGTCATCCCAATTGCCTACTGGGAAGTCAGCTCAACCACCAATGCCCCATGTACCTCATCATGCAAAACCACCACCACCGCCGTTGAATCGTTTGGTAAGTTGAACAATAATTTATTCTCATCAGACCAAATATATATATATAAATTAACCCTTGACTAAAACTTTTTTTACAGCCGTCGACGTCAAGATCTAATGTGCATCAATCTCACCAGTCGATGTCTCCGAATCCCCTGATGGGTTCTAGTAGATTACCTCCTTCCAACGGTGTACAAAATTTGCAGAGAACATCCAATGGCCGATCATCGAATTCTGCACATTCTTCGCCTTCAATTACACTCGAACGAGTAATGAAAGACCACCATTCGTCTAGCAGTCCTCAATCGGTACAAATCCATTTAAATAAATTACACAGTGGCTATTTTTGTGTCTATAGAGTCGAGCTATGTATTCTTGTTCTGTATATGTTTTTAATTCGTTCAATCAATACAACTAATTACATATAATAGACAGAGATAAATAGAGCTGTAAAAACGCGGGCTTATAGGCCATTGGAAGAACCCAACTCAAACCTCTTGCTATGGTATTAGATGTAACTATCTAACAATATTGTTATTTGATATATATCATCTAAATTAATGACCACTTGTTTGTTTCCGCGTGTTATAAACAATTATTAAGACTGTTATGGTTTTATTAATTTTTTTTCTTATCATTTTTAACAATATTTTCTTCGACAATGAAACAAAGAAAATATGCGATTTAGAAGTATTACTGCTGATTATTTTCCTAATATTTATAATGTATAAAATTCTGCACTTAGATGTCTATTGAAGTTCGATTAGAAAGAACAATAATATCATTTTAGTTAATTTAAATTAACAGAAGCTTATGAAAACAGATAATAATTTTATTTTTTATTTTATCAATACAACTGACAATTATTATACAGACTAATGATTGAATATTATCATCAATCTTATCACTCATCATCATTATAACCTATCATATTTCTAGGCGAAACAATGTATATAATGTATTTCATTTCCAGTTTGAATATAGCCACTCTCAATTGATCAAATAATTTATAGATATTTCAAATAAATAATAATAACTTGAATTTTCAGGAACGTTTGAGGAACGACGATGGCCAAACACCTGCTCAGAGACAAGCAGCAGCCAAATTGGCTCTTAGAAAACAATTGGAGAAGACACTGTTGCAGGTAATATAATAATTGTGAAACTGTTCAATTGAACTCTTTAATAAATATGTTGTTAAATAATTTAGATTCCACCGCCAAAGCCTCCTCCACCCGAAATGCATTTTATTCCGAACCCATCAAACACAGAATTCATTTATTTACTCGGGCTGGAGCATGTTGTTGATTTTATTACAAACGGTGAAATGATCGAAGCCAGTGTACATAAAGAACCGTATAAGTGTTCTCAATGTGATTCAAACTTCACGCCTGTTTGGAAATTGGAAAAACCATCTAGAAGTATGTTTTTATACAATTTACACAATTGTAAAATTCTATAAGTATATAACATTTATTAATTTTTTTTTTTTTTTTTGTCTAATTTCCAGATAAAGAACCTAAAATTATATGTGAACTGTGTGTCACCAGTAATGTGAAGAAATCTCTTAAAGCAGAACATACAAATCGACTGAAGACGGCGTTTGTCAAAGCTCTTCAACAAGAACAAGAGATTGAACAAAGGCTGGCCCAAGGATCGCCGCCATCTTCTGTATCGCCAGCACCAGTGATGCAGCATCCAATTCAAGTTAATCCACCAATGCCGTCCGTGCCCAAGCCAGCGCCCGCACCAAAACGTAACCCAACACCTCCACAGCCGCACAAAATGCACCCTTCGGATCCCACTGGCGGAAAATTCAATGCTGCCGCTGCAGCCCATCTTGCCCTCCAACAACAAATGCTCAGAGGGTTGTCGCCTCATCCAGCGGCCGCCATGTTGCAGTTTGCGCCGCTTCTGTATCCGTATCAGCTGGCTATGGCTCAGGCGAGCGGAAAGAATTCGGCCGCTACAGTGGCTGCAAATATAGCAGAATTACAAAGACAAGCGGTTGATTTGCATAGACAGTATTTAATGGACATGATGCCGCAACAAAGCCAGTCTCGGTCTGCATCACAAACGCCCACGTCTGCGCATAATTGGAAATCATGATCATAAAGAGTTTAGTATACCAAATACACGCTCAGCTAATTCTCTAATGGCGTGTAACTATCAGTAACGTTAAAAAGTTCTTTTATTTTCTTTTTCTTTTTTCTTTTTTTTTTTCCTCTTATTTGCACCAGAGAAGATTGTGCGTCGTGCGGGCAAAATGCTTATACTTCTCGTACTTTGTACACGTTGCAAATTTTTTTCGGACAGGGCTTTTAAACAATTGAAGTAACTGATTATTAATCAATGCATTCCAACACGGCACTAACACACACACACCATGTGAATTATATTTTGGCTAACGTGCAGTCATCGACATTGTTATTTTCCCAAAGACTGTAGTCGAGTGCATTGTCGGAAAAACGCGACAATGCACTTGTCGCTACACACCCACTGATGATGATGTGTTGACGACGCTGTCCACGAAAAGAAAAAAAATAATCAATTAATGAAAAATAATAATATTGGCCCGACTAGGTATGATCTATATTTTTGCATCATTGCTTTCCAGTCGTCTCGTCGGTGTCATCACTTTATTATTATTTTAATTTTTTAACTTTCATTATTATTATTATTATTATTATTATTATCATTATTATTATTATTACGTTTCGGAAAATCATATTTGTTTTTTTTTTTTTTTTTTTTTCTAAACAATACGTTTGTGTTTGTACAAAATTATGTATAAAATCACCTTGTAGCAAACCTATTGTTTACATTGTTCATTTCTTTTGTAAATAGTCCAAAAATATATGATTGATGAATTATACTGTTAATAAAGTGTATGAAAACAAAATAATGTATAGCCATGTTATTAGAGCGCTAGACCCAAAATAATTGGTTTAATTTAATTTAATTTTTTTTTTTTTTGATAACAAATAAATATTTATATATATCTGTGTATACATATATATATATATATATAATATATTTATATATATTTTTTTTTCTTTTTGGAACCATGTTAATTTTTTTTTTTTTTTTTATGTATCAAGGAATTGTCTGAATGTATTTTTACTTATAATAAAACAGTTGTACGTTTATTTAGTCGGTTCTGTTCTCTCCCATTTTTGATGTTTACCTGATTTTTGTAAATAATATAATAATAAACCAATAAAGTATAGTTGTGCGAATTCATTTTTAAAAAATAAAACGGAATGTAATGTCTATGTCTTAATCTAATTAAATCGATTATTTTTGCTATAGGTACAGACGTAAGATTTTTTTTATTGCCGCCGCGACAGCCGTTCACACGAAATCATACTCAATGTCCACCTAATAGTGACAAGACATTCAGACACGAATCGTTTTTTTTTTAAATATCAATAAACACTCGCAACCCGTTTAATTATGAATCCATCGGTTTTCCGTTTGAACTCAACAGAGCAATCGCGCTATCCAATTACAAATACTTAGTAAGTTAAATTCTTAGTTACTAATGAATCGATCGTTTTTTTTTTTTTTGAATAAACTAATACTTGAATGTTTTCATGTATATGTGGTTTCACTAACATCGTCATATCCGGTCAACACATAAGTATTTGAACGTTTTTTCAGTCTTTAAGTTTCCTCGAAATGACAAAACGCCGAGGAGATTTATGTAAGGATAAAAAAAAAAAAAAAAATCGTTTTTATTGTTTTGTCAGAAAATTATTTAATAGTCATTTATATCAAATAATACATGGGTACATTTTTTTTTTTTTTTGTTTCACTTTGGATAGATTTTCTATCCAAAGTAATTAACAATGGGTTAAAAAGCTTAAAAGAATAACATTTTAATGAGATTATTTACATTATTTAAAAATTTTGTTAATTTTCAATTATTTCTCTTTGACGTGATAAAATTAGGTTTTTATACAAATAATATGAATATTATATAATTTATATTAGGTAGTTTCCTACGGGTTTTTATTAACCTAGGAGCTTCTTTTTTTTGCGATAACAATCGGATGGTAATTTAAGAAAATTAAGAAATAAAAAAATTTGCAATTCTTATTATAATATATAACATGTTAGAAAACAATTTTAATCAATCTCATAAAAACCCACAGGAAGATTGATTAAAATTTTTTTGTAACATGTTATATAATATAATAAGAATTGCAAATTTTTTTATTTCTAACTTTTCTTAAATTACCATCTGATTGTTATCGCAAAAAAAAAAAGAAGAAGCTCCTAGCTAAAACAAATTCGTGTAATCTCAGAAACGTCGGGTATATAAATAATTAACTTTTAGGTTTTGACTTTTTAGTTCCGTTCACGTCGTGTAAAACTATCGATTTTCTTTTTTTTTCTTAAAATTTTGATTAGAAAAAAAAAAAAGAAAAAAAGGGTAATTTTAATGTCTCTAAAACTTAACGGGACAGACAGTCCCCCCCCCCCCCCCCAGTGCCTACGGGGTTTTTGTTTGTAAAGAAAAAATATCCTTCGCCTAACCTACGCCGGATTAGTATAAAATATGAGACGACTATTATTATTGTGTTATATTCAACGTTGTGAATAAACTCTCCGACTGACTAATTGACGAAAACGTCGACGACGTGTCGTCGAGCGCGATAAAAAAAAATAAATAACCTACCCAACCGAATTATAAACATAATCCGCAATATTATTGTGCACTTTAATATTAATTGTATAATGTATGCGAAAATTAAAAACGACACGCAGTCAAGGCCGCGCCGGTCGAGTAGCTCCGCGAATTTCTGACGTCATCGATCATACCGCACCGGAACCGATAAACCAACAACTACGGACACGCGTCTTCGAGAATATCAAATCGTCCGGAAAAGAAAAACATCATTATGACGAAAATCCTCAACGACGACGACGACGAGTATGTGGAAAACAAAAATCCGGTAAGTCATTGTTTTTCTATCGTAACTTTTGCTATTGCCCTGTCGAATATTTAAGCAAAATACACCGTTTTTTTTTTTTCTTTCTCTCTGTGATTTTTGGGAAGGGGAATTGTGCGATTCCTTCTCGGGAGGAGGACATCCAAGGATCTAGCACACCCCCCCCCCCATCAAATCTCAAAATGAATAAAAAAATATCGAGCCGGTGATCGTCGTATTTTCGGGGCGATGGCAAAACTCGCGATGGAAAAAAAAATTAAAAATTAGATTTTCGATTCATATAATTTTTTTCATACGTCAAGTGTATTTTTCGCGGCGTCAAAATGTCTTTTTCTCCGGACGGCTACGATATTTCGTTCGACGCGCGTAATATATTTATCGGTGCCTCGGTATTTGCTCGCTCGACCGGGTTGTTTTTTTTATTTTCGCATACTTCGTCGTACGTATATCTATCGACGTGCACGTTAATATTTACGGACACGATATTGGGCGGTAATATTTATTTTATTTTCGATCGCGCCGACGACGACGGCGTCTATTAAGGTACGGTGTCCAATGCGCGACAGCTTTACCGATTATATGCGTTTCCCATATGACTGGTGTCCTATCCGCGACTAGCAACGCGCGACACATAATTTGCCGTCGCGACGAGAATTTGAGAATTTGAGAATTTGAATTTCCAATTCAACTAGCGATAACAAAAAATCGAATAATTGCTCGCGACCGATACGAAAAAACTCTCGAAATTTGACGTCATTTTCGAACAAATGTCTATTTATTAGGATTTTAAAATATCCTTCAGAATCGTGGTTTAAAAATAAGGAATCGGTTTGTTTTCTTTTTTTAGGCAACAAATACGAAAATAATATTTCATTATCTTCTAATAAGTTTATAATTAATTTATTATTATTCACACAGCAACCCATTATCGGACATGTTGGTACCGTTGTACGTCACCCTTCAATAGACATCGGCGTGCTACTGACGAAATTTAGTACACCTTGGGAAACGCAAATAATCGGTAAATAATTGGACACCGTACCTTTAGAGCGCTTTCGTCACACGAGGTGTGTACATCCGATTCAGTTCGATTATTATATTTATTTTTCTTTAACTCAAGTGGGTGCATCCCCTATTGTCGGGGGCGGTGGGGGGGGGGGGGGAGGATAGATTAAAAAAAGGATAATTTCCCCGATCTTTTTTAAATACGAATCTAGATTTTCGCGCCTCAAACACGGTACTCGGTGTCTCGCGCGTGCCTAGCTTTCCTTGTAGCCGCGCGATTGTTTTCGAGACGCAAAAAGTTGTCGTATAGTGCTGCCGCCTCTCGTCCGCGACGAATTCTACGCTAATCGTTCCACAAAAAGTACGATTTGTTGTCCGCGACACTTCTCGCATTTCTCACCCCCTCAAGCGTTCTCTTGGAGTCCCGCTCGCCCAGCCGTTCCGACTGATCGGTCACATACTGCGGCCGTCTCGACGTCACAATGCCCTCCTCCTCCATGTACTGATGGAACCGCCGCGTGCTCTCATAGCCCCTCAGGTCGTGCCACGCGTACTCGAACGTCATGTCGTTCCGCGGTATCAGCGGGTTCACCTCCTCCTCGGGCTCCGGCTCGGGGTCGCTGTCGTACACATCCATTTGCGCCGGCGGGTCTACCTCCAAGTAGATTTCATCGTCCGGGTCTCTGGGCACGAACACTATCTCTGTCTCCCTTGCCTCGCACATCATTTCCATCAACTTGACCCGCACCTCGAACCGGCTCTTGGCAAATAACTCGTACTCGATGGTAAGCAACGACTTAATGTCCATGAGTTCGACCTCATTAAACATCTCTTCGGGCACCGGTTTGGTCACTTCCGGCAGCACGTGTTCGGCCTTCGGGAAATACGGGAACGGGGACTCCACGTCGTGCCAGGCGGACTCGGTCCGCTCGTACAACTGCAACACGGCGCGTTCAATGCGGTACTTGCACCGCGACGTGAAGGCCACCGTCTGATCGGACTGGTGATCGTCCAGCCACTCCCTGCGCATCTGCTCCGCGGTCAGAGGCCCCTTGCCCCACTGCTTGTACGCGTCCACGCGCCAGTCCTTGCGCTCCACCGCGTGAAAGCGCTGTTTGGCCGCCTTCACGACCCGCCGGCCGGGCGGCCACTCGTCCCTCATCTCGAACTCCCTCCGCTTGTCCTTTTCCGTCGGGATTCTTTTCATCAAGCCTTTTTTCGTTATCATTTTCGGCCGTGTCGTCGGTACGTTTTACTTTATACGATTGTGTTTCGACGGCGGCGCGGTTTTTTTTTTTCTGCTCGTCCACGGCGTTCCTCGGCAACGCTACACGTACGTATAGACGTATTGTGTTTTTCAAGTGTTTTCAAATATCGTAACGATTATAGCCACGATGTACAATTTTATAACGACGATGATTTGAAACCGGTCGTGACTTTTCTGCACGCTTAATTAATTATAATGCTCGAGGCAAGTCCTTAATTTTTATTTTATTATTTTTTACGAGTGTCAACCGTTAAATATTAATATAATTACTTTGTCTATTTATTTTCAATTCTATTAGAGCCAGTGTTTCCCAAACTTTTTATCTTTACCGCCCACTTCCAAAAAAAAAAAATCCGACAAACGCCCCCTTAAAAAAATTATTGTTACAAAAGTATGCAATGAAAAATGAAATGTATTGTTTATAAATATTTATATTATTACGTATAGGTACAAATGAAAATAAATATCTTAATGAGATGGACGTGGTTGGCGTCTTCGATTCAGCCATGATGTGAAAAACGTTTAAAATTTAAATACAATAATACACAACAAATTTACTCGTATTTATTTCGTGTATCTTTAGTCCAAACGTCTCGTGAGTGATATAAGTGTGCGAGGTAAGTGGTTATACGATATTTTCGGTGCCAGAACAATCAGTCAAAGGTGGCCGAGACGAGCTGACGTCGTTTTTTATGAGACTATTACTCAGCTAAAATCCAAAAAAAAAACTGAAATCCCATCACCAGGGGACGGTTTTTCTCTAATCAATATTGATTATTATTATTATTACTTATTATTACTATTATTTTCTATTCAAAACTGCGAAAAATAGTCGAAAAATCGCGATTTTGTACCAGGAGTTCAGGAGGTGGACGTCGTTTTTTCGCGTTGTTTAATCATGTTATTAAGGTTGCCTATCCAAAACCCCTGACGCCAGTGAACGATGTTTCTCTAACCAATATTGATTATTATTACTATTACTTATTATTACTATTATTTTCTATTCAAAACTGCGAAAAATAGTCGAAAAATCGCGATTTTGTACCAGGAGTTCAGGAGGTGTTGTCGTTTTTTCGCGTCGGTTGATTATGTCGTTTAGGTTGCCTATCCAAAATTCCTGACACCCGGAGACGACCAATATTTCGAACGATCAAGTGGGAAAATGTGTGAAAATTCCCGAATTTTCATATTTTGGGACCAGAAATTCTTAAGTTATTGTCCAACTGTCACTTTCCACTGTACTGCGCATAATTTTTTTGAGTGACAGATGTCCTATTGAAGTCCTGACACTACGCGCCGATTTATCTTAGACTAACTTTTTTCCAGTCTTACCCTTTTAAATCCCCTTACGGGTGGATTAACGAGACGTACTATAGCTTAAAACCTTCCCCGAGACTTGGCCAATCCATTGGTGAAAATCGTACTTAAATCCACTGAGTACTTATCGAGATATGCGCTTACAAACGAAAAAAAAGGGCTTTATTATTACTATTATTTATTATTACTATTACTTATTATTACTATTATTTTGATTGTAAAACGGGGAAAATAGTCGAAAAATCGTGAATTTGGTACCAGGAGTTCAGGAGGTGACGTGGTTTTTTTTGCGACGATTCCTCCGCTCAAGTGCTGCCATCTAGCGGCAACCAATATTTATTATTACTCTCAATTACTCGGCAAAAACGACGCTACACCTTCTGAACTCCTGGTACGAAATCGCGATTTTTCGACCATTTTTCGCCATTTTGCAGTCAAAATAATAGTAATAATAAGTTATAGTAATAATAAATAATAGTAATAATAAAAAAAAAAATCTGCGCGTGGGACCAAAACGTCAACAGGACATCTGTCACTCAAAAAACTTATGCGCAGTACAGTGGAAAGTGACAGTTGGACGATAACTAAGGAATTCCCAGTACCAAAATATGAAAATTCGGGGGTTTTTACTCGTTTTCCGACGAATCGGTCCGACAAAAATCGTCCACTGGTGTCAGGAGTTTTGGATAGGCAACCTAACTAACATAATCAGACACCGCGAAAAAACGACAACACCTCCTGAACTCCTGGTACCAAATTCTCGATTTTTCGACTATTTTCCCCGTTTTACAGTCAAAATAATAGTAATAATAAATAATAGTAATAATAAAGCCTTTTTTTCCCACTTTTACCCATTTTTAACCCACTTAGGGTTGGATTTTCGAGACGTACTATAGCTCAAAACCTTCCCCGAGACTTAGGGAATCCATTGGTGAAAACTTAACTTAAATCCACCCAGTACTTATCGAGATATGCGCTTACAACCGGAAAAAAAGGGCATTATTATTACTATTATTTATTATTACTATTATTTTGACTGCAAAACGGCGAAAAATAGTCGAAAAATCGAAAATTTGGTACCAGGAGTTCAGGAGGTGACGTGGTTTTTTCGCGGTGTCTGATTATGTTAGTTAGGTTGCCTATCCAAAACTCCTGACACCAGTGGACGATGTTTCTCCGACTGATTCGTCGGAAAACGAGTAAAAACCCTAAAAACCCCCGAATTTTCATATTTTGGTACTGGGAATTCCTTAATTATCGTCCAAATGTCACTTTCCACTGTACTGCGCATAAGTTTTTTGAGTGACAGATGTCCTGTTGACGTTTTGGTCCCACGCGCAGATTAAAATAATAGTAATAATAAAGCCCTTTTTTTCCACTTTTACCCTTTTTAAACCCCTTAGGGTTGGATATTCGAGACGTACTATAGCTCAAAACCTTCCTCGAGACTTAGGGAATCCATTGGTGAAAACTTACCTTAAATCCACCAAGTACTTTGCGAGATATGCGCTTACAACCGGAAAAAAAGGGCATTATTATTACTATTATTTATTATTACTATTATTTTGACTGCAAAACGGCGAAAAATAGTCGAAAAATCGAAAATTTGGTACCAGGAGTTCAGGAGGTGACGTGGTTTTTTTCGCGACGATTTCCAAGTTTTCCATTTTTAACCCACTAAGGGTTGGATTTTCGGGACGAACTATAGCTCAAAACCTTCCCCGAGACTTAGCGAATCCATTGGTGAAAACTTAACTTAAATCCACCCAGTACTTATCGAGATATGCGCTTACAACCGGAAAAAAAGGGCATTATTATTACTATTATTTATTATTACTATTATTTTGACTGCAAAACGGCGAAAAATAGTCGAAAAATCGAAAATTTGGTACCAGGAGTTCAGGAGGTGACGTGGTTTTTTTCGCGACGATTTCCAAGTTTTCCATTTTTAACCCACTTAGGGTTGGATTTTCGGGACGAACTATAGCTCAAAACCTTCCCCGAGACTTAGCGAATCCATTGGTGAAAACTTAACTTAAATCCACCCAGTACTTATCGAGATATGCGCTTACAACCGGAAAAAAAGGGCATTATTATTACTATTATTTATTATTACTATTATTTTGACTGCAAAACGGAAAATAGTCGAAAAATCGAAAATTTGGTACCAGGAGTTCAGGAGGTGACGTGGTTTTTTCGCGGTGTCTGATTATGTTAGTTAGGTTGCCTATCCAAAACTCCTGACACCAGTGGACGATTTTTCTCCGACTGATTCGTCGGAAAACGAGTAAAAACCCTAAAAACCCCCGAATTTTCATATTTTGGTACTGGGAATTCCTTAATTATCGTCCAAATGTCACTTTCCACTGTACTGCGCATAAGTTTTTTGAGTGACAGATGTCCTGTTGACGTTTTGGTCCCACGCGCAGATTAAAATAATAGTAATAATAAAGCCCTTTTTTTCCACTTTTACCCTTTTTAAACCCCTTAGGGTTGGATTTTCGGGACGAACTATAGCTCAAAACCTTCCCCGAGACTTAGCGAATCCATTGGTGAAAACTTAACTTAAATCCACCCAGTACTTATCGAGATATGCGCTTACAACCGGAAAAAAAGGGCATTATTATTACTATTATTTATTATTACTATTATTTTGACTGCAAAACGGCGAAAAATAGTCGAAAAATCGAAAATTTGGTACCAGGAGTTCAGGAGGTGACGTGGTTTTTTTCGTGACGATTTCCAAGTTTTCCATTTTTAACCCACTTAGGGTTGGATTTTCGGGACGAACTATAGCTCAAAACCTTCCCCGAGACTTAGCGAATCCATTGGTGAAAACTTAACTTAAATCCACCCAGTACTTATCGAGATATGCGCTTACAACCGGAAAAAAAGGGCATTATTATTACTATTATTTATTATTACTATTATTTTGACTGCAAAACGGAAAATAGTCGAAAAATCGAAAATTTGGTACCAGGAGTTCAGGAGGTGACGTGGTTTTTTCGCGGTGTCTGATTATGTTAGTTAGGTTGCCTATCCAAAACTCCTGACACCAGTGGACGATTTTTCTCCGACTGATTCGTCGGAAAACGAGTAAAAACCCTAAAAACCCCCGAATTTTCATATTTTGGTACTGGGAATTCCTTAATTATCGTCCAAATGTCACTTTCCACTGTACTGCGCATAAGTTTTTTGAGTGACAGATGTCCTGTTGACGTTTTGGTCCCACGCGCAGATTAAAATAATAGTAATAATAAAGCCCTTTTTTTCCACTTTTACCCTTTTTAAACCCCTTAGGGTTGGATTTTCGGGACGAACTATAGCTCAAAACCTTCCCCGAGACTTAGCGAATCCATTGGTGAAAACTTAACTTAAATCCACCCAGTACTTATCGAGATATGCGCTTACAACCGGAAAAAAAGGGCATTATTATTACTATTATTTATTATTACTATTATTTTGACTGCAAAACGGCGAAAAATAGTCGAAAAATCGAAAATTTGGTACCAGGAGTTCAGGAGGTGACGTGGTTTTTTCGCGGTGTCTGATTATGTTAGTTAGGTTGCCTATCCAAAACTCCTGACACCAGTGGACGATTTTTCTCCGACTGATTCGTCGGAAAACGAGTAAAAACCCTAAAAACCCCCGAATTTTCATATTTTGGTACTGGGAATTCCTTAATTATCGTCCAAATGTCACTTTCCACTGTACTGCGCATAAGTTTTTTGAGTGACAGATGTCCTGTTGACGTTTTGGTCCCACGCGCAGATTAAAATAATAGTAATAATAAAGCCCTTTTTTTCCACTTTTACCCTTTTTAAACCCCTTAGGGTTGGATATTCGAGACGTACTATAGCTCAAAACCTTCCTCGAGACTTAGGGAATCCATTGGTGAAAACTTACCTTAAATCCACCAAGTACTTTGCGAGATATGCGCTTACAACCGGAAAAAAAGGGCATTATTATTACTATTATTTATTATTACTATTATTTTGACTGCAAAACGGCGAAAAATAGTCGAAAAATCGAAAATTTGGTACCAGGAGTTCAGGAGGTGACGTGGTTTTTTTCGCGACGATTTCCAAGTTTTCCATTTTTAACCCACTAAGGGTTGGATTTTCGGGACGAACTATAGCTCAAAACCTTCCCCGAGACTTAGCGAATCCATTGGTGAAAACTTAACTTAAATCCACCCAGTACTTATCGAGATATGCGCTTACAACCGGAAAAAAAGGGCATTATTATTACTATTATTTATTATTACTATTATTTTGACTGCAAAACGGCGAAAAATAGTCGAAAAATCGAAAATTTGGTACCAGGAGTTCAGGAGGTGACGTGGTTTTTTTCGCGACGATTTCCAAGTTTTCCATTTTTAACCCACTTAGGGTTGGATTTTCGGGACGAACTATAGCTCAAAACCTTCCCCGAGACTTAGCGAATCCATTGGTGAAAACTTAACTTAAATCCACCCAGTACTTATCGAGATATGCGCTTACAACCGGAAAAAAAGGGCATTATTATTACTATTATTTATTATTACTATTATTTTGACTGCAAAACGGAAAATAGTCGAAAAATCGAAAATTTGGTACCAGGAGTTCAGGAGGTGACGTGGTTTTTTCGCGGTGTCTGATTATGTTAGTTAGGTTGCCTATCCAAAACTCCTGACACCAGTGGACGATTTTTCTCCGACTGATTCGTCGGAAAACGAGTAAAAACCCTAAAAACCCCCGAATTTTCATATTTTGGTACTGGGAATTCCTTAATTATCGTCCAAATGTCACTTTCCACTGTACTGCGCATAAGTTTTTTGAGTGACAGATGTCCTGTTGACGTTTTGGTCCCACGCGCAGATTAAAATAATAGTAATAATAAAGCCCTTTTTTTCCACTTTTACCCTTTTTAAACCCCTTAGGGTTGGATTTTCGGGACGAACTATAGCTCAAAACCTTCCCCGAGACTTAGCGAATCCATTGGTGAAAACTTAACTTAAATCCACCCAGTACTTATCGAGATATGCGCTTACAACCGGAAAAAAAGGGCATTATTATTACTATTATTTATTATTACTATTATTTTGACTGCAAAACGGCGAAAAATAGTCGAAAAATCGAAAATTTGGTACCAGGAGTTCAGGAGGTGACGTGGTTTTTTCGCGGTGTCTGATTATGTTAGTTAGGTTGCCTATCCAAAACTCCTGACACCAGTGGACGATGTTTCTCCGACTGATTCGTCGGAAAACGAGTAAAAACCCTAAAAACCCCCGAATTTTCATATTTTGGTACTGGGAATTCCTTAATTATCGTCCAAATGTCACTTTCCACTGTACTGCGCATAAGTTTTTTGAGTGACAGATGTCCTGTTGACGTTTTGGTCCCACGCGCAGATTAAAATAATAGTAATAATAAAGCCCTTTTTTTCCACTTTTACCCATTTTAAACCCCTTAGGGTTGGATATTCGAGACGTACTATAGCTCAAAACCTTCCTCGAGACTTAGGGAATCCATTGGTGAAAACTTACCTTAAATCCACCAAGTACTTTGCGAGATATGCGCTTACAACCGGAAAAAAAGGGCATTATTATTACTATTATTTATTATTACTATTATTTTGACTGCAAAACGGCGAAAAATAGTCGAAAAATCGAAAATTTGGTACCAGGAGTTCAGGAGGTGACGTGGTTTTTTTCGTGACGATTTCCAAGTTTTCCATTTTTAACCCACTTAGGGTTGGATTTTCGGGACGAACTATAGCTCAAAACCTTCCCCGAGACTTAGCGAATCCATTGGTGAAAACTTAACTTAAATCCACCCAGTACTTATCGAGATATGCGCTTACAACCGGAAAAAAAGGGCATTATTATTACTATTATTTATTATTACTATTATTTTGACTGCAAAACGGAAAATAGTCGAAAAATCGAAAATTTGGTACCAGGAGTTCAGGAGGTGACGTGGTTTTTTCGCGGTGTCTGATTATGTTAGTTAGGTTGCCTATCCAAAACTCCTGACACCAGTGGACGATTTTTCTCCGACTGATTCGTCGGAAAACGAGTAAAAACCCTAAAAACCCCCGAATTTTCATATTTTGGTACTGGGAATTCCTTAATTATCGTCCAAATGTCACTTTCCACTGTACTGCGCATAAGTTTTTTGAGTGACAGATGTCCTGTTGACGTTTTGGTCCCACGCGCAGATTAAAATAATAGTAATAATAAAGCCCTTTTTTTCCACTTTTACCCTTTTTAAACCCCTTAGGGTTGGATTTTCGGGACGAACTATAGCTCAAAACCTTCCCCGAGACTTAGCGAATCCATTGGTGAAAACTTAACTTAAATCCACCCAGTACTTATCGAGATATGCGCTTACAACCGGAAAAAAAGGGCATTATTATTACTATTATTTATTATTACTATTATTTTGACTGCAAAACGGCGAAAAATAGTCGAAAAATCGAAAATTTGGTACCAGGAGTTCAGGAGGTGACGTGGTTTTTTCGCGGTGTCTGATTATGTTAGTTAGGTTGCCTATCCAAAACTCCTGACACCAGTGGACGATGTTTCTCCGACTGATTCGTCGGAAAACGAGTAAAAACCCTAAAAACCCCCGAATTTTCATATTTTGGTACTGGGAATTCCTTAATTATCGTCCAAATGTCACTTTCCACTGTACTGCGCATAAGTTTTTTGAGTGACAGATGTCCTGTTGACGTTTTGGTCCCACGCGCAGATTAAAATAATAGTAATAATAAAGCCCTTTTTTTCCACTTTTACCCTTTTTAAACCCCTTAGGGTTGGATATTCGAGACGTACTATAGCTCAAAACCTTCCTCGAGACTTAGGGAATCCATTGGTGAAAACTTACCTTAAATCCACCAAGTACTTTGCGAGATATGCGCTTACAACCGGAAAAAAAGGGCATTATTATTACTATTATTTATTATTACTATTATTTTGACTGCAAAACGGCGAAAAATAGTCGAAAAATCGAAAATTTGGTACCAGGAGTTCAGGAGGTGACGTGGTTTTTTTCGCGACGATTTCCAAGTTTTCCATTTTTAACCCACTAAGGGTTGGATTTTCGGGACGAACTATAGCTCAAAACCTTCCCCGAGACTTAGCGAATCCATTGGTGAAAACTTAACTTAAATCCACCCAGTACTTATCGAGATATGCGCTTACAACCGGAAAAAAAGGGCATTATTATTACTATTATTTATTATTACTATTATTTTGACTGCAAAACGGCGAAAAATAGTCGAAAAATCGAAAATTTGGTACCAGGAGTTCAGGAGGTGACGTGGTTTTTTTCGCGACGATTTCCAAGTTTTCCATTTTTAACCCACTTAGGGTTGGATTTTCGGGACTAACTATAGCTCAAAACCTTCCCCGAGACTTAGCGAATCCATTGGTGAAAACTTAACTTAAATCCACCCAGTACTTATCGAGATATGCGCTTACAACCGGAAAAAAAGGGCATTATTATTACTATTATTTATTATTACTATTATTTTGACTGCAAAACGGAAAATAGTCGAAAAATCGAAAATTTGGTACCAGGAGTTCAGGAGGTGACGTGGTTTTTTCGCGGTGTCTGATTATGTTAGTTAGGTTGCCTATCCAAAACTCCTGACACCAGTGGACGATTTTTCTCCGACTGATTCGTCGGAAAACGAGTAAAAACCCTAAAAACCCCCGAATTTTCATATTTTGGTACTGGGAATTCCTTAATTATCGTCCAAATGTCACTTTCCACTGTACTGCGCATAAGTTTTTTGAGTGACAGATGTCCTGTTGACGTTTTGGTCCCACGCGCAGATTAAAATAATAGTAATAATAAAGCCCTTTTTTTCCACTTTTACCCTTTTTAAACCCCTTAGGGTTGGATTTTCGGGACGAACTATAGCTCAAAACCTTCCCCGAGACTTAGCGAATCCATTGGTGAAAACTTAACTTAAATCCACCCAGTACTTATCGAGATATGCGCTTACAACCGGAAAAAAAGGGCATTATTATTACTATTATTTATTATTACTATTATTTTGACTGCAAAACGGCGAAAAATAGTCGAAAAATCGAAAATTTGGTACCAGGAGTTCAGGAGGTGACGTGGTTTTTTCGCGGTGTCTGATTATGTTAGTTAGGTTGCCTATCCAAAACTCCTGACACCAGTGGACGATGTTTCTCCGACTGATTCGTCGGAAAACGAGTAAAAACCCTAAAAACCCCCGAATTTTCATATTTTGGTACTGGGAATTCCTTAATTATCGTCCAAATGTCACTTTCCACTGTACTGCGCATAAGTTTTTTGAGTGACAGATGTCCTGTTGACGTTTTGGTCCCACGCGCAGATTAAAATAATAGTTATAATAAAGCCCTTTTTTTCCACTTTTACCCTTTTTAAACCCCTTGGGGTTGGATTTTCGAGACGTACTATAGCTCAAAACCTTCCCCGTGACTTGGCGAATCCATTGGTGAAAACCAAACTTAAATCCACCCAGTACTTATCGAGATATGCGCTCACAAACAGAAAAAAAGGGCTTTATTATTACTATTATTTATTATTACTATTATTTTGACTGCAAAACGGCGAAAAATAGTCGAAAAATCGAGAATTTGGTACCAGGAGTTCAGGAGGTGACGTGGTTTTTTTTGCGACGATTCCTCCGCTCAAGTGCTGCCATCTAGCGGCAACCAATATTTATTATTTCTCTCAATTACTCGGCAAAAACGACGCTACACCTTCTGAACTCCTGGTACGAAATCGCGATTTTTCGACCATTTTTCGCCATTTTGCAGTCAAAATAATAGTAATAATAAGTAATAGTAATAATAAATAATAGTAATAATAAAAAAAAAAATCTGCGCGTGGGACCAAAACGTCAACAGGACATCTGTCACTCAAAAAACTTATGCGCAGTACAGTGGAAAGTGACAGTTGGACGATAACTAAGGAATTCCCAGTACCAAAATATGAAAATTCGGGGGTTTTTACTCGTTTTCCGACGAATCAGTCGGAGAAAAATCGTCCACTTGTGTCAGGAGTTTTGGATAGGCAACCTAACTAACATAATCAGACACCGCGAAAAAACGACAACACCTCCTGAACTCCTGGTACCAAATTCTCGATTTTTCGACTATTTTCCCCGTTTTACAGTCAAAATAATAGTAATAATGAATAATAGTAATAATAAAGCCTTTTTTTTCCACTTTTACCCTTTTTAAACCTCTTAGGGTTGGATATTCGAGACGTACTATAGCTCAAAACCTTCCCCGAGACTTGGCCAATCCATTGGTGAAAACCAAACTTAAATCCACCGAGTACTTATCGAGATATGCGCTCACAAACAGAAAAAAAGGGCTTTATTATTACCATTATTTTGACTGCAAAACGGGGAAAATAGTCGAAAAATCGTGAATTTCGTACCAGGGATTCAGGAGGTGGACGTCGCTTTTTCGCGACCATTTCTCCGCTATAGTGCTGCCATCTAGTGACAACCAATATTTATTATTACTATTATTTTCGTCGGCGAAACGGCGAAAAAAACACGAAATATCGCGATTTCGTACCAGGGATTCAGGAGGTGGACGTCGCTTTTTCGCGACCATTTCTCCGCTATAGTGCTGCCACCTAGCGACGAACTAGCTGCCGCCAGGGGACGAATTTTCTATTCGCATTCGTTTGACAATATTTACCCAGTTATAGTTGTTTGTCGTTTTTGTCTGAAATTTCTATTTCGAAACAAGTCGTACGAATAAGGACAATAATATTGTGATGAGATACTTTGAATTAAATTTACACGCTTAAAAATGGATCAGAAAATTTTTATTGACATTTTACTAAAAAAAAAAAAAAAAATCCAAAAAACTCTATAAAAAGTCAGCCGTACGGCTCGGATAAGGATATCTGAGTCAGGAGTTAGTGAGGCCAGCGGGTAGAAGAAAGAATGAAAAACACCCGCCGCGTACGTTTTTAACAAATAATCATATATTTTTTTATTTGTACACATAAATTAAATAATGATTTTTTTTTTTTGTTTTTTTTTGTTTTTCATTTAACGCTAAACATTCAAATAATTTTGTAATACAAAAATAAATAAAACAATATTTTATCATACGCTCGTTTTATATATATATATATACACATATATATATATATATATATATATATATATAAAAAGTTTAAGTCTCTAAAAATGTATTTCATATAATATATAGTAAACATAATGAAACAATGTATCTTCAACAAACACATACTTAAGCCACAATTATTGTTATTAAAAAAAAAAAAAAAAAAAAAAACAGAGAAACGTATAATAACTATAATATCAATAGTATCAAATTAGATAGAAAAAAAGAAAAAAGTAGAACGTAACTTAGAATATATTATAATATTATTATGTACTCTCTTTACACACACGCGCGCGCGCACGATATTATTACAACAATCACTAGATTTAATTTTTGTCACGTGGAATGCGCGAAAGATTTTCACTTACTCTATATCGTTATTATTATTTACTTTTTATCTATTGCTTTTAATTGATTTTGTGGATAAATCGAAAGTACATTATTATTATGAACATATTAATATGATTTGAGGTGTAAAAATAACGCGCGATAAATCTAGAAATAAATAACATGTCGTCAGAGAATTCAATAATTATTATAAATATATAAATACGTGTAAGTTACGTAAGTCCTAACACGAAAAAAAAAAAAATTAAAAATCAGTTTCATAAATTGGTAACTAAATGTAGTAATTAGATAGAAATAATAGAAAAAAAAAAACAGCGATTAAATCGCACGAAAATTACCCGCCCGTGTTGTTGTATAAGACGAAACTGATTTCACTAAAACGATTATTATAATGAATGATATTTCACCTTAGTAAATAATAGAAAAAAAGAAAAAAAAAACCGCGAGGCTTTTCGATATCGACGTCATCGAATAAAAGTTTTTAAAAAAAATCGTTAGAGTGGTGTCCGAGTATTTATTGTTGTTACGATGGGGGGGGGGTGTTTCTTTGAAATATTAAATTGTCCCGATTGGAGATAGTTGTTGTTTGTTGGCGGCAAAAATGATGTTTCAACGACAAAAAAAAAGGGCAAGATGATACGACGACCGGAAACAAATAGAGAAAAAGGGAGTAAAATTTCACTTAAATGTTAAATACGATAGCGAGTAATAGTTTAATATTATAATAGTATTCGAAAAACTACGAAAACACACACACACACACACAAAAACACACGACTTTGCGCGCGAAGGATCTCCCCCTATTAGAAAATACAGTATGTGGCTTAAGCGCGTATTGACATAATATCGTGTATTATATATAGTAGTAATATATAATGTAAAAATGTAATCGTAAGTACAATAACGAGTGCCCAACTACTAATAAATAGTATATGATATTATTATAATTATTTATCTCGTACGGATTAGAAAATAAGAAATCTTCGACGGGGGGACGACGATTATTAAATTCGCTACGCGCGAGCTTTTAAATAACAATGTATAAACGTAGTCAAATTTTATTATCACCGGAGGGAGAGAGGGGTGGGGATGTAATATATATGCTCTCCGTCTCTATCATCACAGCACGAAAGGAGAGAAACGAAAACATAATAAAAAAAAAAAACAATAATGAAAAAATGATTTGGAACTTTACCTACTCTCAGGAATGTGGAAACGACGACGACGACGACGACCGTCTTTACAGTATTATCTCTTATATATATAAATATCGTACAGGTATTATAACATAGTAATAAATATAAATAATTGTTTGTTAATAATATTATTGTCGGAAATATTTTTTAGCACCATTCTCATATAACGTATACACTTTAGAACAGTGCGAGTCTCTAAAACGTTTTTTTTTTTTTTTTTTTATAATAAATATAAATAGTTAAAAATTGTAATAAAAAGTTTAAAAATTTACATTGTAATAAAATTAGAGGTCCCCGCGTGTATTATATATAATAAATATATTTATCGTCGTCGTCGGATAATAAATATATTTATGTCGGGAGACGACGACGACGTACGTTGTTGTTCTCGTCGCATCAAATCGTAATGACAATAATATTAATAATAATAACAATATGCCGCGCGCCGCGCGAAGAAGAAACGAACGATGATGATTATTATTGTTGTTGTTGATGTAGAAAAACGTAATAATATAAAATATATAATATCCGTCCCGCGCGCGCGCGCGCCCGTCCGTCCGTCGTCCATGTCTCGTCCGGATCAGATGGCCATGGGCAACGGTCTCAGATGCGCTATGGAGCTCATCCTCCTCACCTGCCTGATGGGGCCCTTGCCGGCGCCGGTCAGGTTGCGCTCGATGTCCTCCAGGCTCTTGCCCTGCGTCTCCGGCACGCAGAATATGATGAACACCAGGCCCACCAGACAGATGCTGCCGAACATCCAGAACACGCCGTCGGCTCCCATGATGTGCAACAGGTCGGGAAACGTTTTGGTCACCAGGAACGTGCAGGCCCAGTTGAAGGCGGTGGCCAGCGAAGCAGCGGTGCCTCTGATTTTGGCTGCAACGGCGAAATATTTATTATAATAAATTAAGAGTCCGGATTTGTATGCATTTCATGATGGGAGTAAGAATGCATAGAAAAAAGTTTATTTTGCATAATATAAATGCATATTTTAGAGATGACTGCAAATTTGAACATTTTTGCATATTCAAGCATATTTTGTATACAAGTTTATTGAGCCTATTATTTTGGTTTCAATTTCATCGTAGAAATTATTATAGTTCATTACGTATTGTTGGGAAATAAAAATGTTATTCTCCGTATGTTATATTTTTGGACAGTTTATGTTTTATTTGTTGAATATATTTTTAAATATTTAGTAGTTCTTTAATAAAATATGTTTAAAGTCGATGTCTATAATTAAAAAATTAAGTTTTTCAACAATATTGAATTATTATTTATGGAAGAAATTAAAAAAAAATATATTAAAATGCATATATTTTGGCCTACTCGCGCACACGTGTTTAAAAATTTATTAATTATATTATTTACATATTCATAATTAGGGCCGGCAGGTGTGTTTTGGGCGTTCAAAACGAAATGTTTGGTTTTTCGTATGGTTATTTTCTTATTAAATTTTAACGTCAATCGTTATGATTAGAGTCCGGACTTGTATGCATTTTCATATTTGTAATGAGTGTATGCATTTCATGATGGGAGTAAGAATGCATAGAAAAAAGTTTATTTTGCATAATATAAATGCATATTTTAGAGATGACTGCACATTTGAACATTTTTGCATATTCAAGCATATTTTGTATAAAAGTTTATTGAGCCTATTATTTTGGTTTCAATTTCATCGTAGAAATTATTATAGTTGATTACGTATTGTTGGGAAATAAAAATGTTATTCTCCGTATATGTTATATTTTTGGACAGTTTATGTTAAAATTATATCTCGTTTATCGCAAGTCTGCAACACGTCATCGGCAACAATGCTGACTGCTTTTATTATTAGATTTATATTTTGTAAAGTATTTGTTTTATTATTTGTTGAATATATTTTTAAATATTTAGTAGTTCTTTAATAAAATATGTTTTTAAAGTCGATGTATATAATTAAGAAATTAAGTTTTTCAACAATTTTGAATTATTATTTATGGAAGAAATTAAAAAAATAAATATTAAAATTCCTCTTGGTTGCAAACTTATAATATTTTCAATATCCGACTCTTATAAAATTGTATAAACGACAGAAGATTTTGACCATTTTTGGGAAATTATTAGGTGTTTGAAATAATATTTTAGATTGTTAAAATCTTATATTGTTAACAACGACGAAAATCAAAGCGAAACACGTCCGCCGCGCGAGTGTAGTCGCAAAGCGGCCCTTTTACTGGATACTGACAGTAAGTATATTGTCCGTGTGAGGTGGAGATAATGAAAGTTTTCAGCACGTGGTGAACGTCAATAAAAATTCAAAACGTTTGTGGCATGTTCGTCGCGAAAAGACACTATTATTTAGTTGTCTACTAAAGTTAATCAAGCCTGAAGCTACTGTAGGGGCGATGTGAGGAAAAAAGAAAATTTATACTTTACGAGGTGATTTTCGTAAGAAATTGGAAAAAAAATTCGAATGCCAAACGAACCGAGTATCGACAATTATACTGATCATCATTGGCGCCCTATACTATACTCTCCGAACACGGTCAGGGGTCACCACCGGTATAGTTTTTTTTTAATTTTTATAATACTATCAAAACTAAAATTATTACGAGTAAAACACTACTTAAACAATATTAATACAAATTTAAAAAAAAAAGAAAAATGTGTGTTTTTTGTCATCGTTAAATATATGTCGTGGAAAATCATATTTACCGGGCAAGATCTCGCCCATCATGAGCCAAGGGATCGGGCCGAAACCGACGGAAAAGCCGATGATGAAGAACACGAAACTGGCCAGCGGCAGCCATCCGTATTGGGACACGTCGGCACCGCTGTTTTTGTAGTTGAAGAACGTGCCGAGGGTGATGAGGGTGACGGCCATCGTCACGCTGGACGCGTACAGCAGTATTTTGCGGCCGAGTTTGTCGATCAGCGCGGTCGCGATGAACGTCGCCATGAAATTGACGACGCCCACGATGATCGTGCACACGTTTCCGTCGATGGTGCTTCCGGCTTCCTGCGCGGCGACAAGACGAAAATAATAATAAATCGATCGATTCGCGTTTTCCAAATTAGTGTGAAGAAATTCTCTTACGATAAAATATTTTATTACACATACCTTGAAGATTTTGACGGTGTAGAAAATGACGGCGTTGATGCCGCTGAGTTGTTGGAACAACATGAGTCCCATGGATATGAGCAGGGGTTTCGAGTACATCTTGGAGAACAGGCTCAGATAGCCGGGCATCTCTTCGTTTTTACCCACGTGGTTGGACTTTTCGATTTCGCTGAACTCTTGCGTCACGTCCGCGTTCTTTCCTCGCAGCCATTGCAGCGATTTCTTCGCCTTGCTGCTCTTGTCTGCGAACACGGAAAAACGCGCGCGCGTTAGAGTATAAAAACGACAACGACGAGTATAAAATTATTTATACTCACTCCTGCTGATGTACCACTGCGGGGTCTCGGGGATGAGCATCATGCACACCAAGAACGGCACGGGAATGCAAGCACCGAGAATGGCCAAGTGCTGCCAGTTGAGGAAACTCCCGGCCAAGTAGCACAACAGGATGCCCGTGTTGCCGAACGTGGTGGGCAACAGACCCAGCGTGCCCCTGACCTCGGGCTGCACGGTCTCGCCCAGGTACACGGGCAGACCTAAGGAGGCGACTCCCACGCAGAATCCGGCGATGGACCGGCCGGCCATGATCATGTGTACTTTGGTGGCCATCGCGATCAGGACGAATGCTGTAAAAACGATCAAACGCCACCGATAATGTATACCGTATACCAGGGGTCGGCAATAGGCGGCCCGCGGAAGGAAAAAATATGGACCACCAAAAATTTTCTTAATTTTCCTATATATCCATTGATATTTCATTGCAAACGAATAAGACTTCGTCTACTGAAGATTTTTGGATAAAACGTGTCTTGGATAAATACATGAACTGTAAAACCCTCGCCATAAAATTAGCTACTATATGTTTGGCTCCACTTATGTATGTGAAACTTCGTTTTCAAAAATGACGTTTTTAAAAAACCGATACCGTTTAAGATTAACAGATCACCACCTTGAAAACACTTTAGCAAGATTTTAAAAAATTAGCTCAAGAAAAGAAATGTCATTTTTCTCATTAAATTTAATTATTATTAGTATGAATGTATTATTACTTTATAAATAATTAAATATTAAATAATGTGTTTTTAATACAAAAATAAATACAAATTGATGATAAAATTATGTTTAAGATTTTTTTGGCCCTCGAAATTTTTTTTTTTTAAATATCTGGCCCGCCATATAAATTAATTGCCGACCCCTGCCATATTGTATGAAAATATGTTAGGACGGACAATGAAATTTTCTTATCAATTCGTCGAATTGACGGCTAGCACTCGAAAATCGCAGGCCGAAAAAGTAGGTTAATACCCGTATCGAGAAAACACGAGTAGTTTCGACTGTTATAAAATATAGGCCTACTCGCGATACGCGATCGATATTTACTCGTATAATATTACTCGTATAATATTAGCGTTTACTCACAAATAATAAAAGGCACTCCGGTGGCGAGAATCGTGGTTTTTCTGCCGATGGATTCGATGAGGGGTCCGCCGGCCATGCCGCCGATGAGTGCTGCCAACGGCATGAGACTGGCGATCCACGAGCCCTGAAATTACAAAATCGGGCAATTAGAAAAAAAAATCGATTACCACGACGACGCGAGTACTTACTTCTTCTTCGCTCACGTTCAGCGAACTGCCCTGGCTGTTCATCGATGGCAGGGCGGGCGACGTGTAGGCGGACGAGAATCCGACGACCATTGAGCATAGTGATACCGTCAGCGAAGCGAGGACCTGTAAGGACAAAAACGTTAGATTACGTGGACACGGGAAGACGCTTAAAAAAACAACAAAGCGATGAAAAGGTCGCGTTTTTAAAACTCAATCGAAAGTCATATTCGTCGTTATTACACACTACAGTCGCGAAGATTCGTTTTATTATTTTTTTTTATTGCCACGAGATGGGTTTTCCGAGTACATCAAGTACGCGTTTAAAAAGCTTTAATACGACGGGCGCATTTACGGGCGTCGAAAAACCTTGGAATAAAGTACCGAATATATTACACTTAAAAGATTGTTTTTTTTTTTATCCTCCGCGTTTCTTAATTTCTAATCGGCAGATTTGTCGACGTTTAACCTACACTCTTTCTTTGATACAAGACGATCGACAAAATGTCGAGAAAAAAAATAATTAATTTTCGATTTTAAATCATAACTTTTCCATATACGCGCGCGCGCGCGCGCCCGACGATGATAACAGTAACACGCGTGATTTTTCCGTCTCATTTTTTAAGTGTATTATTTTTCATTCGTACGTTAAATCCATTATTATCGCTTATTACACTACGACGACGACGATTATATTATGTTTTATTATCGTGTACTGCGCCGCAGCGTCGTTTTTTTTTTTTTCAAGTACAAAAGTTCAAGTATGAAACGAGAAAAAAACACAAACATGTTTGAAAATGTTCGTTTTAAACATTGCGCGATGTACCGCCGCAGAATACGTGCAGGTATACGAATCGCAAAACGTTCGGACACAAGGTTGTCGTGCGGTGGACGAGATCGATTTGCGCACATTTCACGAAATCGATCGTTGAAAAACAAAAAAAAAGTATGATTAAGGGGAATTGGTATAGCTCGTTCGGCGAGACGCGAAGGCGTATTTTCTAATTTTCCGACCGTTATTTCTATCGTATCGGATGGCCGAAAGCGCGAAAATTAGGGATACAAACAACTCCTCCATTTGACGCGAAAACAATTCGCAATATAATACGTAAATACGTTTTGAAACTCGTTTCGCACCTGTTTTCATTATATTATAAATTTTTAAAGCGCATAATATTATAATTATTCCGGTTCCCGGTTACGAGCGGCGGCGCACATAACAAGAGGTGTTGCGATATTTTCGTATATATAAACAACACGTGAACACACGCGCGCCGCCGTGGATGTTATTTATCAATTTATTTTTATGTCTATAATCTAGCCCCACCGCCGGTTCATAAAATCATTACGAATAATACACGAGGAAAACGACGTAAATCATACGACGATTCCGAGGTCTCGCACAAAGGATATACGCGGCGGGGCCGAGAGTCATAATCGCGGGGATCGAGTATAATGGTGTGTTTTGTCCTGTCATATGTGCACAGGACCCCGTCGTATTATCGTAATGGTCTTGGCGCGCGCGTCTTTCACTCTCGCGGCGCCCCGGCACAATCGGACTTTGAAAGCGGCGGCCGCCGACTGTACGCTCACAATAGACGGACCGGTTGCCGGAACACTCGGGCGTTTATTATGTAGAGTACTATATTATAATGTCATTGTGCGCGCACGCGAATCGTCGGCCTTGTCGCCCGAAGTTTCGACGAATTTCGCGCGTCAGCCCTCCTCCCCGGAGATCAGGTCGTCGTGATCGGGAGAACCCCGACAATACAAGCCGGCAGAAAGAAACCTGTTCGTCATCGCGACCTCGAAATCGTCAGACACACGTCTCTGGTAACGATCGCGGTAATGAGGACATTTTTTTTGTTGCTTTTTCGATCGGGAAAAAGTATTTCGGGGGCTATACTTTTCGACGACGCACACGAAAATCACGTCGAGCGGCGGCGCATAATAATTTTCGAACGAGTTGGTTTTTTTTTTCAAAGTCCTCTGCTTCAGACTAACGAGGATATACCGTATTATACGGCGCTCGCCCGGACATGTTTATAATAATTAATAAAAAAAAAAACATGCGAATAACAGAGAGAGAAAAAATGGTTATTAAACACACTTTCGTGCACGCCATGATATTACATATTTTATGACCCGAGTACATTACACATTTTTTCGCCCGTACGCGATGTAAAATTATATTAATATAATTATTATTACATCTCCCCTGGTTTGTTTAATCTTTGTGGTTGATATAACGTTTCATTCCGTCACGTTATTATGATGATGCGAGTCCGGCGTAATGAAAAAATGTCACTCCCCTTAATACGCGGTAGGGCAGAACAATGTCATAATCGTGCATAACAACAACAGCACGTCGTCGGTTAATTATAAGAGTTCATAAAAAAATGCGTTTTATAAACCAGACTCGCGGCATTCGACGGCCTCGGAAACGGCCCCCATTGGTCTTGTAAAAGGGCGAAACCCCAATTTTACCGAGACGAAATATACGAAATGATTTATTTCACCGCGCGTGTTCGATAATTTCCAAAAAAAAAAAAATATTCAAATTAACTTTAGCCAAGCTTTTACGGAGATATTTCGCGAAAAAAACAAAAACAACACACGTTTTGATTATTAAAAACAAATAAATATATGCATATTTAAGTCGTAGGTATTATATAAATGCATACATAATATATTTTACTAACCGCGCGTCGTTTGTGTTTTTTATTCGAATTGAAAACCTGCGGCGGGCACAAACGATAAAAATATACGTTAGACGTTAGATGACTTGTTTGTTTGTTTTCCTTTGTGTTAACAACAGAAGAAGAACGACGACAGCGACTTTTCACGTCGTCGTCGAGTGGAAAAAAATAAAAACCGCGAGAGGACGATAGAGTAGCGCGCGACAGAATGAGAAAAGCGTCGATGGCGCGCGATTTCTCGAGTAAGTACCACCGGGTGTAATTACACTTATTTGTAATTAATTTACTATCCGAACATTTTCATCGATCACTTTCGACGCGTCCGAACAACGACGCACGTTACCGGTGACGACCAAGAGAACTCGGATAATTAATTATTTTTTGATAAAAAAAAACACGTTCAGCGCGTTACTATTATTTACTATCTACGTTATCTATGAATCTAATTGATCGTGTGTTTCTAAAAGATACGATCACCGTTTAATTACGAAATATCATTTTTTTTAAAAAAAATTTTCAACTAGTATAACGATCAACTCCTCGACGACGACGTAATGACGTGTAAATCGAATAATAATAATAATATTCTTTTGAGAAAAGTGACGAGAGGCGGTCGGTGTTGTCGTGATCGGTGGAAAAGCGTTTTTTACACACAAGTCTCGTGTGCACAAAGAACCCGCGCATTCTTCGACCGCCTTCACAGCGTACGACGACAGCCCAAAGGACGCGGAAAGCGAACGCGAATCGGACACGACGAGGCGATGTGATCGCTCGCACGCGCGCGACGGATAATATTCGCGGCCCCCGTTCCGAAGGACTCTCGTCGACTTTTATTCTATTGTTGTCGAACTATTATAAGACACGGCGCGCGCTCGAGTTGCTAAATCGTAGCGGACTAATTAATTAATTAATCGACGCGTTATGTATGCATACACACACACACAATAAACAATTCGGTCGGAATACGACGACGCGTCCGGACAGCAAATAGGATATTACGAGGCGCGGGCGCCCGAAAGGATTTACCGCGACCTCGGCGCGCGCGCAGAGGAAGAATAACAAACAAACAAACTATACACGTAGTCCGCCGTCTCTCGTCGAAATAATAATAATATCGTATTGTAATTATTATTCGATTGGATCGTAACGCGGGCGAGAATATTAAAAAAAATGTTGTTCCCTTCGGTTGGCATTGAATCGCATTGTGGTCAGCGAGGCGAGGGCCGATGAAAGGACCCGGATGACTGCAGGGGGGCGGGCGCCGCGGTTTTGACCGACAACAACGGCAATACGCGCGTAGGACAATCGCGCGCGCGGCAAAAGGCGACGGGAAATCTGTACGATTGAAAAACGCACGATTCGGTTAAAAGTCCAAAGTGCTCCGGGGATTAAAAGTGACGCGCGTCACTCGCGTCACCGGTCAGACCCCGATTACAATTAGTGATGGGAATGAAATCCGGATTCGGGTTTATCATTGAAAGTTTCTGTATTCTCAGTGGCGTAACTTCAAAATTTGGGCCCGGGAGCGAAATTTTCAACGGGCCCCCCATCGTCCCAGGTATATATATTAAGAATATCTAGTTAAGTATAAGACTAATAATAAAGAATCGAGTCTATGTCTATTTAAAAAAGTATATATTGATTATTATTTATTAATTATTTAAATTAAATTTACTGATACCATTTAAAAATTAGATCAAATTAGGGAATAAAATATTTGTCTAAATTTAAAGAATAATATTAAATTTTTTTAAAGCTGATTTACAAAAAATTTAAGTTATAAAGTTAAATTAAAATTAAATTTTTAAAAAACATACATTTTAGAAATTTCTTCTAGGAAATTTCTTCAGAATTAAATTTCTGAAATTTAACATCTCTACTCATTTCATATATAAATTAAGTTTAGGTCGTCAAGTCTACATGTTATTGCGATATTGATTATTGTTGTTGTTGTTGTAATTTTTGATTTAAAAGTTTTTGAATAAATATATTAAATATGTATATTAATTTATTACAAAAAATGAGTATTTATCAAGGCTCTAATATAATTAAAACATAAAAGAATACTAATTCTATGTTCGAAATCCGAAATACGGATTTCGAAGTTCGAGAATCCGGATTTTCGAACTTCGGCAAATCCGGATTTTTCCCACCACTAATTACAATACGATTTTTGTATCTACTGTGTGAAAAACCGTGCGATTTGCGTCGCACGTCGAAAAAAAAAAACCGAGCGATTCGTGCCGCTTTTGGGTGGCGAAAGTCGCCGGATAATAATGGGTTAGTAAACATCGCACGTTGCGCCGTCGATGAGGTCACGTGTGCGTGGGCGAGCGCGAGCGCGCCTAGACGGATTTTTGGAGAACGCGGACTTTGGAGACGTTCGTTAGCCGATTATTTCCACCGCGCGTTCGCCATGGACCGTTTCTATTTAATATTATTGCGCGCGCTCGTCATTCATAACGCGCGTATAATTATTCAGAAGTTCCGTATGTTTTAGCAGAACGAGACTAATTGTGCAGGAGGCGGCGGCCGAATGACTAAAAAATTTTAAAAAAAGACGAAATTATTCGCGAACAAGTAATGACGGACACACGTTTCTCAGGACGTATATAACCAGCGAAGGATAAACACGTCCCGTAAAATTCCGCTCTCTCGGCCCGTAATTTTCACCACACACCTCGACATCCCGCCGAGGCTTTGTTATATACATTTTACGAGTATAATAGTAATAATTAATAGTAATTCCTTTTTGCTTATCCTTCTCGGTCCGCGCTCTTTTGTCGTTAAACGGTATATTATGTATATCGCACTGCTAGAACGAGACAGCCACAACTCAAAATTCATCAATTTTGAGTTACGACTACTGTCGAATAGAGAAAAATAAGCTCTATAAAATGCAATAACGCCACATTCAATATTATTTTTCATTTAGCCACTATAGAGATGTGTCAGTATTGAATTATTTAAATGTTAGTTGATTTTCAATGCAAGAGAGCCGTATTTACTTTATGGCTGTATACTTATTTTAATTTCTCCAAATTATCACTCGAGTCGAAATTCAAGACTGCCTTATTTCGACTTGTGGCGTTCTTGCACTGAATAAAAACGTGAATTATCGCGTGATATGTTGAGTGCAAAACAGCAATATTTAGAGTTGTGGCAGTGTTGCATTTTATAATTTCTGATAGTGCAGCCACAACACGAAATATGACTATAAAGTGGCCGTCTAAAAATCAATTTCTGTATGCAATACAGTCACATCTCAAAATACGGCAGTCTTGCATTTACTTGAAAAATTGTAAATGGCCACAAGTCTAAATTTTTGGCATTTAAGAGTGAATTTCATAATATTTGAAAAAATAATATTGTAAAGTATGATTGTAAGTATTTAAGTGTTGAATTTCGAACGCATATAAGTAAAAAACTCATCAAAATATCCTAGGTCCAAATCACTTCAAATCGATTTTTCTCAAAACTATAAATTTTGAGTTGTGGCAGTATTGTTCTAGCAGTGCGATATGTAATATTTTATTTCGATAAATAATTAGTATAAATATTATTACGGCTCGTTTCGGATATTATATTATATACGTTATTAATAACAGTAGAAGACACGCGCCGACACGCACACGCACACGCACCTCGCCGCCGGCGGTATCCATGGATACCGCACGCGTCGGAAGCCTTTATTTTACGATTTCACAACTACGCCGTCGTCGGAGAAGAGGGACAGAAAGGATTTTCGGGGAAAAATTCGTCGGTGGCTCGCGAGCGGCAGCTGCAGCAGCCGCCGATTATTCGCTTTTCGTTTGTCCGCGCCGCGGGAGTCGTATAATATTTTAAAGGCTATATATTATACGTGTGCGCGTGTGTGTCGTATAAACGTAAGCCAGTACGTGCGAGCGAATGCGCGACTCACCCCCTACCCTTAGGTAGACGCCCCGCAGGATATCGCGTTCCGCGCCGCCGCCCTCGACGGCGATAACGGTTTTTATCACTTTTATTATTATTATTACACGAGAAATATTATTATATATATATTCTGTCGTACGCTCCGGCGGCGTTGTATACGTATATTACTACTCTGTTGTCCCGCCGCGAGGGCGAGAAAAAACATTTATTCGCGAGACGACGTCGCGGGGCGAAAATCCCACCGAGTAGGTACGGATCAGGAAAAGAAGAAGGAGCAACGAAAAAACTAACGGGATTAGCAAATTTACGTTTGATCACATATTCTATAAGACGTGTAATGGAAACTATAATGAGAGATGGAAATTAAAGCTCGGAAGAGTTGTGATACGATTATACGTATAATAAATCATCAACGAGAATAATTACTATTACTCATTAGCAATAACGTCGAGAAGTGTTTTTCGATGTTTATCAACAAAAATAAAAATAATATATCGCGTCGAGAAGTATTTACGCACTATCGTCATCCGCTCGACGATGGAAATAGACTTTTATCGAACAAAATTAAATTAAAAAAAAGAAATTAATTAATTTTATTATCGACGTTACAAAATTAAAGCCAAAAGTCTCGCGCGAAAACGCTCCGTCCATAACGACGACGACGGATAAAGTTACAGCCGGGTAGGTAGTTTAAGTAAAATCAACCGCCCGAAATAAATTATTCATGAAGGTAATCTGTATGAAAATTTCAAAAACAAACTAACGTAGTAACTTACAAACAACTGTCGTTAATCTGCCGGGGTAGACGGCTTTTTATTACAAACCGTGCCGATAGACGAAAACGATTTCTTTCGGCACAGGACGCTATACAGGACCTCGTTAAACTAAATTCGGAGTGTGGTCATCGAATGAGAGACATCGCTGCGGCAACCGTAAAACGGATATTCGAACAAGCGGTGTACTCGTATGTTGTTATTGGTTGTTCGTGTTTTATTCGGACGAGGAGACATTTACGACCGCAATTAAATACGCGAGACAAGTCGCGGTGTAGTGGTGACGATTCGAGTTCGGACAGTTGGTTAAATAATAAACGACATACGGGTCGAAACGATAATGAACGATTAGATAGAAAGCCAACGATTTTAGTCCTAATGATGAAATTATCGTCTCGTGCGAGAGGTGTGTCGTTGCGATCGCGGACAGAATTGAATAAAATCGCGAATAGACGGAAAAAAAATCATCCTGTGTTTGCCCCCTTCCCTCCCAAAAAAAACGTTTCGAGAAACGCCCATGGTGAGATTAAAACATTAACAATAAATAGACGACCACGTTGTTATTTTCGTCGGCGGTGTAGTACGTATAGCGAATACGCCCGTAATTAAATATATAATATTGATAAATCGTTAACAATACAAGAGACCGTATTAATTATTTATAATATGATATATTCATCGCGATTACAATGAAACGTTTAATAATAATAATTTTATTTACACACGCGCGTTTTTCGACGACTGAGATTCGACGCGTCCATGCACATTGCACAATTACCTCCGCGACACGGAGAGCTATATTATATGCGCTTTCGATCGCGCGAAAAGAGATACGATCCTTTTATTAGACGTTTGCGCGCGATTTTCGCGTGGGCGACGAGCCTTAGACGTGTTTTACAACGATAATAATTATCAGGTTCTACGCGCATGAATACATTTGATTTGGAGGACGCCGCGCCGGAGAGGAGTAAAGTTTCGTGGCGAGGTGAAGATTTCGTCGATTGTGTGTTGTCTCCCGCGCGAGCATGATATATTATTATAATTATTATAGTCCGGCGTTAATTGTCTCGTGTTTTCGATGCGATTTCACGCGCGTAAGAATCACACAACAATAACAATTACCTGTGCTATACGTATATGCGCGCGCATCGTAACAACTCGCGCGTACGACGAAGGAAATATTATAATACAATATCGGCACACACTCGGAAACAACAACAATACGACGACGACGATAATAATAATAATAATAATATGTAGGCTAACGATCGAACGGATTTGTTAATTTTTTTTTTTCTTTTTCTTCAAAGCGGGACGCGAGGAGTTTATAATGAAATCGCCGCTCGATTCATAACGTCGTCGTTATGCAACAGTGTTCTCGGAAAAACGTAAGTATATATAATACACACGGTCGAATTATTGAATTAATCACATATTATTATTACCAATGACGCGTAATACTGCTCTCTCGCCGAGCCACATATTTCCGATCGGGGCGGCACCACCACGGCGGCGTCGAAAAGAAAACGAACTGAATTTCAAGTGTCGATCACGGACACGGGGACGCGCGTTTGAGATAAACTTTAATACTATAATAATAGATGATAAACTATTGATAATGAAAAATTAAACGCCGTCGACGTATTTTATATTATAACACACACCGAAAATAATATGACGTAGAAAAACTATTTATCGGGGGGGCACGACGAAAAACATAATCGATACTTACAACGTTTGTGTAAACAAACGATAATAATTAGCAGCCATTGCCCCGCGCATTTATACGCGCTCACTGTTACGACGCGGTCGCGTTTACCTCGGACGGCAATGAATATTAAACGGCGTCGGGTAATGAGTGCGAGGCGCGTGTTGAAAAGAACGAATCGAACCGTCCGACGACGACGGATGTACGTAATAAACGCGCGACGCTATGCATACCGTTTTATTCGACGCGCGTTGGTGGTGGTGGGCGTGTAAACACACATGGATTTCAATAATAATTATTTGAGCGCCGTCGTGGACGCGACGAATTCGACGAGACCGCCGTCGTCAATCCACGACGACGACGAAATGTGAAAACAACTACATATTATATTACGAGTATCGTCGTCGTCGTCGCGTCGTAATTGATATTTACACGTCGCGGTCGTAAACACACTACTATAAATTTATTTAATTTTTTTTTTCCTCCCGCGAAACGTCGATTCCGAACGAATCGAGCAGTCGACTCCTTTTCGAATTCGCTTTTCGTTTTCGTGCCAACACAAACACCGCGGTTTTTACCGAATTCTATACCCGTCGAAATCACACAATACACGGTTCTCTCTTCGAAACGTGGGGGTTCCGATATTTTTTATCCGAATAAAATCGCGAATATCGTTTTCGTTTTCTATGGAGAAGTTTTCCGGCGACTCGAGGGCTCCGAAAAAATCTGAAAAACTTTCCGCTGTATAGGCACACCGCGTGCTGGCAACACGGTTTTAGGCTCCCCGTTTATAACATAAACATCACATCGCAGAGATAGAGAGGAGCACGTAAACAACGGCACGGGGAACGTCGTCGTCGAATAAACAAAAACACTACATAAACAACGGACGGACGGACGGACGCGCGTCTGTTATTCGGATTTTCGATTTTAAACACCGTTTCCTCGAGAATATGACTAGTAGTGTATAAAACCTTTACAGAGCGGCGGGGGATATGAAATGAAATGAAAAAAAAAATGGTTTGGTTTTTGTTTTTCGGATACACCTATCCGTTTCAATTACACGACGGATCGATAAATCAGACAGGTGGTCAATTAGTTTGATTGTTTGGAGAGACTTGTTATTGAAAACCGATCGAATGTAAAAATAAAACGCCAAAGTACTTGAGCTGAAAAAAATATTTGTCACGATTGTGTAGAAGAAATCATATTATAGAAACGTATCCAAAGATTAGATATACATATGTACATGAATATACGACGTTTTTGAATTCCTTTTTTTCACGCCGATCGATCGAGCGAGATGATTAAGGCCGCGAAATTATAATAACAATACCTATTGCTGACCGATTCGCGTGGCGGTGGCTGCACGAAACTCGTACGAACAACACACCTCAGACGAAACGAGGGACACCACAAAAAAAAAAACAAATACCAATCGTAAACGAGCAAACGGAAAAAAAGGAAAAAAAAAAAAAAGAAAAGAACACAGAGAGAGGGAAAAAAACGACCTTTTTCGGGCGTTGCACGTCGTCGACGGCGGCGAGGGGGAAGAGAACGCGCGTCGTAGGGGTGCCCAAAACGCGCGCGCGCGCGGTCGAAAACTACAAAGTATTTACCGTTGCGCCGGCGGAATCGGTATAAACGCGACGCGATAATAATATAATTATTATTTTTCATTATCTCTCGGCCGCGGCCAGGGTCGTGACAAACAGACGTGATATATTCGGCATAGTGACACGATCTTATCGGCGACAAAATGAAAAAAATAAATACCTGCGCCGTAATAAGAGACATATTTTCACTAGCAAAGATAACGGAAACAGAGAGGAACACACAAAAGACAAAACGACCAAAAAAATCACGCGTTCCGCTGTTTTACCTGCGACGCGTTCAACGTGGACGTGGTCCGGTCCTCCTCCTCCTGTCTGACCACCCGGATGTGCCGGTGAGTGTCTGTTCTCAACAACACCATGGTGTCGACGCGTTTCAACGGCGGCGGCGGCGGCGCTCTGCCTGTGCTGCTGGTGGTGTTGCTGCCGTCGGGCGGACGGTGACGGTTGGGATACTGGCGGTGACGGCTGTCGGACAGTAGCGACGAAACGGACGACGGCGAAGCGTTCGCGCTGCTGCTGTTGCTCGGCGGCGGCGAGTTGTTGCTGTTGCTGTTGTTGTTGTTGTTGTTGTTGCTGTGGCTGTAGAATGTGTGCAGGCTGGACGAGTCGAAACTGACGACGGCGTGCGAGCGAGTGAGTTGACGTCGCCTCCGATTCTGAAGCGCTTGTGAACGTTGCGGCGTGCGTGCGCCCGTACTAGTTGTAGTCGAAACGCAAGCGGTACGGCGGGCCGCGGTGCCACCACCGCCGCCGCCACCGCCGTCAACGTCCTCCGCCGCAGCCGCCGCCACCGCGAGCCGCCTGTTCCTCCTCTTCCGCCTCCCTCACCGCCGCCGCCGCCGCCTCCTTTACGAGCTGACCTCCAGCGGATCGCCGCCGCCACCGCGGACGCGTCACCGTCACCGTCACCGTCACCACCATCACCACCACCACCACCGAGGACGTCCGCGCCCCGCCGCCGTGGTGATGACGATGGTGCGGCGACCGATTGTTGCTCGAGGAATTATCGCGACGATACGAACCGCGCGCGCGCGCGCGCCCCCCCGGAGGAGACACTATATGTGACCACCACTTTCCGGGGGTCGCCGCCGCCGCCGCCGCTTCTGAATGCGCTTAACCTAGCGGCGAAGCGGGTCGCCTGCTCGACGAGACAACAATAAAAAAAAAAAAAACCCAATGACTATAATATAATAACGTATTCTGCGCGCGCGAAGGATTTTTCGACGAGCTCAGGACGCGAGGGGGTAACACGCCGCGTAATACTACTACTAATCATACGAGTACTAAATGGTAGTTTCGAAAGAAGAAAATATTCGTTTTTCGCCTGCACGAGTGCAGCGAGTACAAAAATGTAAATATTATGCACATTTCTTCTACGTTACCCCCCGTGTGTAATTACGGGGTTGTTAACGACGCGAAGGGAAAAACCTTGAAAATTCATTTTCAAAGGCTCGGAAATTCGATATTACACGTGCACACATAAATGCACGCGAAAAATGCTCTTTACCGTAGAAAAACTGCAGTATACGACCACGAATGAATTCATAACTACGATAGCCGGATATCTAATTTTATTGTTTAAAAACGACCGAATAATCGGAAAATACCGACGACGACGGCGGCCGCCGTTGGATTTAATAAAAATGTCATTGTTTATGTTCAAGAGGGTATCTCTCTCTCACACACACACACAAACTATGCAGATTTTCGTTGGACAAAACCGACTTTTCGGCACGTTAGTTCTACAACAATACTATACACGATATTAATTATATGACGTGTAGAGATCATACGAAATAAATTCATCACCCTTTATCACCGTCGTCGTCGATACAACAAAATACATACGAGAGTAGAGAATACGTTTATTAGCGGTCGAACACGGTCATGGGAATTTCTTCGTACAGCTCTCGTAGTAATAGACCGAATTACGGGACGACACGACGACGATTATTAACATTATGCAGAACACGACAGAACGAAATAATATCCAGCGATAATCTGCTGCTCCGACGACGCTGCGGACACTCGGCAGTAGTAAATTACAAACAAATTTTTTTTTTATAATAATTAGAAAATCGACCATCATTATATATCTGTAACGCGTAGAAGAAAAGAACTAACGGACTAAACGCGTACATTATATTACGCAACGACGAACCAGTTTGTTTTACATAGAGCAAAAACGAATACGTATATTATATATGGTAGCCGAGAAAAAGAAATTAACAAAAATTAACCTACAACAACGCCGCGCGGACGGACGGGACACACAACACGACGACGTTTAAGTTGTTACCACCACAAGACAATGTTAATTATTCGATCGTTTAAAAACCAAATTGGAAGCGATCATAAAAGGAACACACGATTTATGATAATTTCGTCGTTTCGATAATTATAATGCCATTATTATTATTATTATAATACGCGGTCGGCGGAGAACGCGCGAGAAAACTCGCAACGGAATATTATATTATTTAAGCGCTCACGATAGGTACGCCGCCACCGCCGCGCCGCGTACACACCTCGGCAGATCCTAGTAGTATATTATTATACGCGACCTGCCGTTAGCTGCGTATTTGGCGCCCCGCGGACATAACCGCCGCCGCGCGTCTTACGATTAAATTATTATCGTGCGATTTGCAAAAAAATTCTCGCGCGAAGACACGCGGGACGGAAATATTTGGCCGCCGGGAAGGGAAAAAAAAATAATACGTTAAAAATAGTAGAGGTACTGCGGCGGCGGCGGCGGCGACGAAAAACCACCAGCGAAGCGATAAAAAAAGATATTAACATTTTTTAAAGAGCTTATTTAAAGAATTTTTCAGAACCGTTCGAAGATCGAGAGACCCGTTCGATGTATGATAGCCCCGTCTATCGCGGATCCGAAGCGTGAGCGTGCTCGGAAACCGAGAGGGTCAGGAATGTAATGTAATATTCGGGTGCCCTTTTTTTACACACCCTAGAAAACTGGGCCCGTCACTGTTTCAGAGTATAAAGAGAAAAAGAAAAAAGAAAACGTTTGAAAGGAGAAAAATTAAAATACGATAACGATTATTAAAGTAATTCTTATCGAATTAGATAATTTTGCAGGATTTTGAAACCAATAGAATTATTATTATTGCTATTATGAAACGCGTCTAATAATGAGAGTCGTGTCTTTATTATTACACTCGATCATAATAATACAAGGTGACCCCGCGACGATATCGATCAGAATATATTTTCTTTTCGTTCGTGCCGGACTGTCACATATACGTGTGTATATTATTTATTTATTTACGCGCGCGCGCGCGCGTGTATCTGTGGGCATTTTTTTCAATATTCAATTCGCGATCAAATATTTTGTTGATAAATATACGCGAAAAAAAAATCAAAAACTTTATTACTACGGTAGAAAGTTCGACTAGGTCGGTGGCGGGGGGGGGGGGCGTAGAGACCTGATATTATATTGTGTTATTATAACAATATGGGAATCGTCAGCTGTGCTGGCCGTGCGGCCGGTTGCAGTTACACCCTCGAAGAAAACGGAGTGCGAGACGACTACGAGACATTAGCGACACTAATAATTACTGCTATTCATTGTAGATCAATGAGATTTCAAGGCGACTTGGACGATACTCCCAGCAGTACATATTTTTTACTATTTGTTTACAGACTCTCGACGTGTATAATTATTATTATTCAGTCTCGTTAACATCTATTGGGTTATTCTTTCTTACACTCGTGTGTGTGTGTGGCTATTGATTTGTTATTTTTTTCTCTCGCGACATTTTCGCTCCGATACAGTACACACACTCACACACACACGAGTATGTCGCGTGGTCTCGCGCGCGCTAATCGATGATCACGAAACACACGGGGACAAACGCGCGGTTTCCTCGGCGGAACACACTTTTGTCGAAAAAAAAATAAATGAAAATAGACAAATAGCCGACCGGAAACGACGACAAAAAGCTCTGCAATATTACAAACGTTATGACGTACGACGTCAGCAGAACGCCTCGCGACTTTCGGTACGCACCAGTAATACATTATATTATACATTTAATGTTGGTCGAGGTTCGTTTGCGGTCCGGAATCTACAAACGGATCTGATAAACGATATAATTCGGATGTCAATTGACGCGGGGACTCGTGTAATTATTGTTATTATTCGCTCGGCGCGCTCTCGGTTAATTTATTTACTCGGCGCGGCGATGGCACGGGTCCCAAAAAGAAAATCGAAAAATCCGCCAACTATATACCATAAACGAACGAAACGAACGAAACGCGACGGCCTCGGCGGCGGGCGTAATACAACACGTCTTGTTAACTTTTTAGGACGGACGAGAGGAGCGCGGGCGTTATTCGCATTCGGGATGAGTACGACGCGCGCGGCCCGAAGGTCCGCCGTTCGCGCGGCCGAATCGCCGATATACATAACAAAATATTATGCGCACTCGGGGGCACGACACATTTTAAATTATGTGCAGTCGGCGGTCGACTAGGAAGCTATAAAAAAATTATAATAATTATTCGCGTGGGGACGTGATCGGGTTACGTTGGCGCGGTGGTCAAGGGGACACGGGCCGCGATTAGCATACGTTTTGCGGTTTGAGGATGGCGAATTTCAAATTCAAATCGTTTAAAGGAACTGCCATTGTAAAAATCGTACGTCGGCCCACCGAAGTAAATATGCGCGCGCGGTGTGATTCGACAAACAATACATAATATATTTTCCCACCGAAAAAGGGCATTTTTTTCACTTTTTTTTTTATTAATGTAGTCGACACGAAAAAGTGTAGTTTTAGAAACCACGAGTTTTCGACGCGCGTATATGGAACGCGAATCACGTCGAGGGCGCGTGTCCGGATCACACGAGTCAAAAAAACAGCATTGAAACCCAAAGTCTGTCGCACTCGAAATCGACCTTAACCGCGTAGATAACGACTGCAGATAACGCGGATATAAAAAATATAATATTTCAAAACGGATTTTCGAAACGTTACGAAACACACATCTCGTAATCGCGCGAAACAACGATATCGGAAACGGAGAAGAATAATAGGTTTAGTGTGTGTTTTTTTTTGGTCAATAAAAGTTATTTCGCAGCACCGCAACGCGCGGCCGGCGACGGTTACCGAACGCGACCGAACTCTGAAATGTCGCCCTAAAAAACCCCAATGATACGACGCATCATCATCATTCGATGATCCCCGCGAATATATACGTTTGTGGCTTTTTACTCGTCCGTCTATACACACGTCGCGTGTTTCCCGGAACTCGGTCCTTGACCTGATTTCGGTATGATACATGCACTTGAATATTTCGACGACGACAACAACTATAAACGCGCGCGCGCGCGTGCAGCAAATAACACCGCCGAAATCGAAACGACTGGAAAACATAATATAAAGTGCGCATCGAAACGATCGTATCTATAGCCTCGTGCGCCACTCGAACGACGACGATCGGAACAATAAAATATATAAAAAAAAACTAGGCCTACTATCGCGCGAGAAGATTATAGTTACTACTATTATATTACCGAGAAGATTATTATTGCACGACGACAACTTAGATGCCTAAATTTAATTCCTAATACGTTAGAAAAACAATATTCGTACGGACCGACGACGTCCTGAGCTCGATTCGCGCGCCCTATTTACGCACAAATATCGAATATAAATATCAAATATATGCGCGACGAAATTCTTACTTGTCAATAAAACTACTATAGTCGTTATTTAAAATACTGTTTAAAATACTATTCGTTACGTCCGATCCCGATCTGCGGCCGCGATTGACGATAATAATCGAAATTACGTTAAAATGTATAATATCAATTAGTAATTTATTCGTACGAAAACGATTCGACACGTTTGCACACTACGCGAGTAATATTACTGTGTACGGGCGTTATTATTGATATTTAAACGGCCCGCGAATTCGAGAATAATTGAAAATCGAGAACACCACACACCGCGGTCGGCCGTCGCGACACACACCACACTGCAGCCATAATAAAATCGCGGGGTGTCGGCGGCGGCGGCGGCGGTTTTCCAAAGGGCCGCGGCGCGCGGCAGGATTGGCGGCGAATTTTCGTGAACGCGTGCGCGCGCCATGTCCCTCGGCGACCTGCAGCGCCATTCCGCCGGTCCCTTCGGCCCGATTATACGGCTCCTATACGTATATATATCGTACCCCGCCGTCTCTCGCGGCCCTGATCCTGCATACGCCGCCCCCGCCCCCTCCCCGGCTGGGTTATAAGCTCGCATTTGTTTGACTTCCTGCACGTCGTCTCGTCCTTTCCTTGGACTACACAGAGAGAGAGAGAGAGAGCATTGCACCCCGTATAATAGCGAACGCGCGCGCATCGCAGTCTTCGACAATGATATAATAATAATAATAATAATAAAATAAATCGAGCAAATCCACACGGTAATACCAGGGACTGGAACCGAACCGAAAAGAACCGGAACCTTGGCCAAATTATAGAACCTTAACCTTTAAAGAACCTTTAATTAAAATTTTAAAGAACCCAAACCTGAACCGGAACCTCGATCAAAAAAGTGTTATTACTTTCGGTTCTAAACGGTTCTTTTCGGTTCTTAGGACATATTATTATGTATTTCATATTTCAAAAGAAATAATATGTTACACTATTTGTATTTCTCCTACAAAATTGTATTTATTTTGGTCAACGTCGATAATGATTGCGATGACACGCTATCATTGTGAATAATTAGTAAACCCCTGACTATTGCAATATGTTTATAAATACATTGTGTAGGAATAGCAGGAAGTCATACTAATTTTTTCGATAAATATAATTAAAGAAAATGGTTTTTCCAAAAAGTGTGGTGTAAACCCCTGACTATTGCAATATGTTTATAAATACATTGTGTAGGAATAGCAGCATTGATTAAATATATTAAGTATATTTAATCAATGATAGCAGGAAGTCATACTAATTTTTTCGATAAATATTATTAAAGAAAATGGTTTTTCCAAAAAGTGCGGTGTAAACACCGCTGGCGCGACCGCTAGAAGGTTAAGAATTCTATAACTGTACAACGAAAAACCGATTTTAACAATTACAACAATATAAAAACATACATAATAAAGAATGATGTTCAAATTTGTAAATATTTACAAAACAAAATTATTTTTCTCGTGTTCTAATTTCTAAGTATAATTTTTACCAGATATTATGATTTTTTAAGAAGAATGTGTGATATTTTAAATTAAAATGCATGTTATATACTTTTTTCCATGTTATCAAAAAAAAATTGGAACCGGTTAAAACCCTTATTAACCGAAACCCTAATTTTGTATTTTTAAGTACCGAAACCCAAACCGGAACCGAGATTTTAAATATTAAAGAACCGGAACCGAAACCAGAACCCTTAAAATCGTAAAGGTTCCAGTCCCTGGGTAATACCCCCGTATCCTTCGTGACTGGATAAAATCCCAATTTAAAAGGATCCACACACATCGACAAGCCTCTGAAGGAGAACGGGGTACTTTAAATCGAGAACTAAAACAGAAACATTGGCGATTGCCGTAAGACCTACTCATATCAGACGACAGCGAAGACGAACGGTTATTATTGGAGATTAGACAGCTGACGGGTTCTATAGTTAAGTCCGGTTATATGTTATGAAACTATTACTGTTTAGTTAATTAATTCGTTGGGATGTTATTTGATGACATTGCGATCGGACGGACGGGGATTTACGGCCGTGACGTCCCCACGTATAAAAGTAATACGTATCGGTCGCCGATGCCGCCGTTCTTCGAATAGACAATATTAAGCAATAAAACAAACTGAACGTCCACTTTAGACCAGAGCGGTTTATTTTATATTTTGAAATTTAAAAAATTACCAAGGGGGTACTGCTGAGTGCCGACTGCCCAAGTGTAGCATTGCAGTGGGTCAGTTATTAAAACGTCGGCGAATTTCAACGGAAATCTGACATTATCTCATATATTATACGACGAGTCCGCGCGACGATAACGAGTGTAGAGCCTACGCGTAACGGCATTGTTTTATCGCGGGAAATCAAATGACGTCTATGCGTGTCTATGTGTCAAATGTCTATTTTCGATGTACGCTTATCGTTATTGAACTCCGCTGAAATGTAATGTAAACGACACGAGGCCGTTATTATCGCCAAATGGCGGTAAAATACTAAAAACAACAAAAATAGAAACGCTCGAAAAAAAAAAGAGTTCATTTTGAAACGGTTTATTCGATCGGATATAGTTAAAACTACTACTCTAAATAATTGTAATAAATCATTAAGTTTTCCAAGTGATTTTCAAGAAGTGGTCCCGCGCGTCTGTGTACTGCTACTATTGATCGTTACGTAATATTATGAAATGCTTTAGCGAAGCCAAGCGATATTAGTATTACATTTAACAAAATGTTACTAAATTATCTTCAAGAATATTATATCTCAACTGGACGGGCAAATGGCCGAGTATCAAAATCGTATGCATTTAGAACAAAAGCACCGGAGTCGTCCGCGGGTTATGGAAACGGGAAAATAAAACGATATGGAAATAATAATAATATAATCGGCAAGCAAACTGCTGATCGGCGCCGCCCACGCTGCAACCGCGCGCGGTCGTGCGACATTGTTTGCCGACGAAAATCTCGGAACGGCGCCCGCGTTATATACTGAAAACGCATACAATAATAATAAATGAAAATAATACACGACATCGTAAATGGGAAAAAAACGACGACGGAGAGCTAAGAAATAACAATCAAAATAATATCCGCCGAATTAATTCGCGCATACGACGAACATTCGAACAAACAAAACAATAATAATGTTGTTCTTTTAGCGGCGCGCATTAAAAAACGGCCGACTCTCTCGGTTATTTATTACGAAAATAATTATACCTACCGACTATCGCGCGTTATGGAAATCGGCCGTAAAGCCTATACATATATGTATATTATGACTTTATCGTGTCCGATTCGGACGCGCGACAATGACATTTAGAGTGAAAACGAAAAACGATAAATATTCATGAAACCTATTTATATATAATACGATATAAATAATAATCACTATTGTACACTGGTTGTGAATTCAAAAACGCTGTGCATAAGATCAAGAACGCTGGCGCTGCAGCAGTACGTGAAAGTAATGATTTAACGACGACGATAATTATTATGATAATCCCTATCAAATTACGTTACAACACATTCCCCGCGCCGTGTTATGTATCATAATATATACACGGTGCATCGCGAACTTTCGAGAATAAAAGTTACAAAGGTAAAACGCCAAAGTTACGCGAGAAATGTTTATCGAATAGTCGAAAGAGAAAATTTCACGCGTTACGCATTTACTGACCACGTGATGAAATAGAATTATTATTATTTTAAAGATAGAGTGAGTTTCTATCGACCGACGATCGGTTCGCGAACGCGGCCGAAACGCAAATTCCCTTGGCGAGTGAGAAAAAAGCTACTCCGTGTATCGTTACACAACAAACTGCAAGCTCGCGTTATGTAAAACGTGAATAATTGAAAAAATTATAATATCTCTCAATGTAATCTCGTATGTTCGACGGTAAAAAAAAAAAAAAAAACGCGATTCGTACGCAGATAACGCGACATATTATTAGATAATAAGTTTTGTGTATTTTATAGTTTACGATCGATAGACTTTTGCCGAGAGCACAAAGAAATATGCCGCCGTATGCAGTGAGAGGCGAGTTTTCAAAAAGAACAAAACACGACGGCTATATAAATTATAAGCCAAAGAGATATTATACGTAATATCGTAATAATTTTTAGCTTAATGTTTTTAGGAACGAAAACCGCTTGAAAATTTACTGTAAAAATTACTAAACAATAATAATTATAATAATTGTTACGAGCGCACAATCTCAAACACCGTCGCCGCGCCGTCGTAATCGTCGGACCGTAGGCCGCGCGGCGTTCGAGAAATATGAAAAATTTTCTGAATGTCGCTTTGTCACTATAACTACTATCGCGGACTCTGGCCAACAATAGTTATAGCGCATTCGTGCTCGAATAACACATGCCGTGCGCGGGGAAAACAACAACATTTATCGACGCAATTATTTACGCGGTTGGAGGAGAAAAGAAAAGAAAAAAAAAAAACAGGCAGAGTATTTTTGCATATTATACGCCCGTTTCGAATCAAACGTGACACAATTCGAAGAATATTATATTTCGTAAAATGATTAGAGAGGTGTGTGTGTGTGTGTGTGTGTGTGCGAACGGATTTTGATTATACGAAACGGACGGCCTCTGCGATAACGAAATCCGATGGTCCGTCCGAGAGCCGGTAAAAAAAACTTTTCACGCCAAACACATTGTCGACCTATGCAGAGAGTGCAACACCGAGACAAATCTAGGAAGAATAAACGTGGAAATACGTCGGAATAAGTTTAAATAAACGTCACGTACGAATCAGGACAAGACCGACGCGACGTGGCCGTTTTAGACTTTTATTTATTTAAACATATCGTATACTTTAATCGATTTAAAAATTTATAAACGAAACAGACGAATAATTTCAATCGCGTATTCACTTTTTGCTGCACGTCATCATTATTACATAACGGCGTGATTTCGAACTGCACGCGACGCGGACCTTTTTTTTCTCTCGCAAAGCTCTACACCGCGCCGCCGCGCGCGATGATCGACAGTGACCTTTTTTTCACACCCTTTTGGTGTGTTCGGCGGCCTAGTTTGTGTGCTCATGAGCTACAACAACAGCAGTTCGCCCCCCACACACGTCACGTTTTTTTTAAATTAAAAGTGAGGAATTTCGCGGGGGGACGCGCGTTTTTGCGACATCATCGCGTCGGCCGCGGCGGTTTAATTAAAAACTATCGAGCCGGAAAATATTATCGCCTCGCGAAAACCCCAATAATACATCCCCGTCGTCGTACAATACAAAATGCGAATTGATATTATCGTCGTCTGCTAGCTACTTTAGACGAAAGCTTTTTTTGATCGCTATTTTCCCGAGCTGTGCCGTCGCGGCGGACGTGTCGAATTGAGTAGAAAAAAATATGTTTTGAACGTCACGCATTACGTAATAATTTGAAGAAAAAAAAAACGTGCAGTAATCGCGTCGGAAATCGCAAAATACTTCTCTCTCGACCGTACCACATAATATTATTATTGTAAAGAAATTGCAGAATATCGCGCGGCGATAAAGGACGCGGAATCTATCATCCGCATAATAATAATATGTTATCCGTTTATCTGACAATAAACCGCGCGTATCGCGAGCGCGACGATAACAATATTTCATTCGACCATTGGGAAATATTTCTAAAATGCACCTCAGAATAAATAGAGTAAATATCATATTGCATACTACGGAATGTTTCAAACAGTTTATTTATTATATTATGTACTTTGATTAATATTATAAAACGCGAAAACAGGACGCGCGGACACAACAAACAAAACGATTCCGTCGAAGAATGACTATCATCTCTCTCCTGTTTAAATTGACGTTTTTAATTGCTGTTTTTTTTTTTTTTCGTAGCGAGCGGTGCTCGGGAAGAACAAAACAGTTTCATTGCGCGCGGCGGCGGCGGCGAGTCGATGTTTTTCGAAAATACGAATTCGTAAATAATTGAGGGGAAGAGTTCGAGTGAATCGGAGTAGATTATGTTTTCATAATATTATAATAACGCGCGTTGGAAAACAACACATCGCGCGATAATATCGTGATACTACTCCGGGCCGAGGATGGAAAACGGCGACGAATGACGGGGGGAAAAATAAAAAAAAAACCGTTCTTACATATTTTCGAATCACCTACCGCCGGCGGCGGCAACGGGTCAATTGCGGGATCAAGGTCGGGCCCGCGCCGCCGCCGCTACTGCCCGTCCGTAACAATACTATAATATTATCGTCGCTGCCCGCCGCAGTAATTTACACACAACCGCGACGTAAAATAATATTATTCCGTCGTTAATGTATTCTTATTTTATGATTTCGTTGTACACACCACGGCGCGGCGGCGCGGCGGCGCGTCGTATTGCGAGTCCGATATATCGCGATATACGCCGGCGGCGGCGGCGACCTTTGGCTCGAATTTCCAATAGGTTTATTGTATTTTTTTTTTCCTACACGAAAGCCGTTTGAAACGAAATTGATCGGGCGGAACTACCGTAAAAATACTACGAGACGGCGCGGCGGCGGGACTAATAGGATCTCCGTTCGCCCGCCGCGCGCCGTCGTGAAAAGTCAGAACGATTTACGTCGAAAATCCTGTCGTAAAACGTCAAATTATCGCGCGCGGATTCTCGTGATTTCGGTCGATATTTATTTTTTTTTTGATTTACGGGACCGGACGAGCTCGCGACGAAACCGGTAGTCGTTTTTATATTAATCGAATATCGTTTACAACGCGCGAGTTTCAATTCTTTTTTTTTTCGCATCACGTACAAGCCTTGTGCCTGCTCGACAGTTATTGATATATTTTACATTCTCACGTCGTCGTCGTCGCGCAACCACCGCAATGATAATATTACTACACGCCTCCGCCTCTTTTTTTATTATTTCTTTTTTCCAATAATTCCCCCCATACGGACGTGCAGTTTTAAGGCGTTAACGTCAGACGACTGCACGTCATCAAGTGCGTCCCAAGGCCGCCCCGCCGCCGCCGACGACGGCAAATCGTTCAAGCGCATTGGTTTTTCGACCGCACTCACTTTTCGGCCAGAGGATTATATTATTTTCTTTCGAAAACGAGAGATGATTATTTGAAGACTCCGCCGCGTACGATTTGTTTTCGATTGATTCGGATTGAAAACGAGAGCGCGACAGAAGAAACGTGTAATGGAATATTATTAATTATAATTCGTTATCAACTCATTCAACGGTCAAAATAATGCCGTACGGCTTGATTTTTATTCTCATCATACCCCACTGCACTAGTGTGTTAATAATATTAAAACGAATTAATTTGTTTCACGTGTATGAAAAATATGGAAATTATTTATTCGAAGAAAAGGCGAGCAGTAGGAGCAGGAAAACGGCAGAGTTTATTTTTCTGGGAAAAAACGTGTCCTGACAGCGTCTAGTTAAAACTCCTCGGTACCAATATATCGTCCGGTGAAGGATAACGGTTCGGTTAGGTTATATATTTTATTTTTTTTAACGCGCACCAACACCGTCGCGCCCGACGTGTAGGCAAACAAACGTTTAGCCGCGTACGTCCGCGCTGCGTTCTGCGAACGATCCAAGGAAATCGGAACGAAACCCGACGAAAACGACGCGGAGAATCGGAGAAACGTTTTTAAAATGTCGAACGGATATGTCGACGAAAGCATTATGATAAATCATTATAATAATATTACATAAATACGCGTTCGCACAAGTCTCTCTCGTCGTCATCCGGTGGGTTTTTTTTTATAACTATTTCGTCGTCGGCGCAATCGAATCGATAATTAAAATACGTAATATAGAATCGTCTCGACGGTTTCGATATCGTTTTTTTTTTTTTTTTTTTACTACAGTTCTAATAAACGCGAACGCGACTGCGGGGGAACGCAATTAAATCGTTAAATTTAATCGTCAAGTTCTGAGAAAATTTCAATTGAATTTCAGATCGAAATCACATAATAATAATAATATATTAATAATAATAAGGAACATAACAAAATTATTACGAAATTATATTATTCTATAATAATAGTAATTTGATTTGATTCCACGCTTTACTCATATATTACATCATAATCTCGTATATTAATAACGGTACCGCCGCCGCGAAAATATTTCGAGTCGACATTCGCGTCATTGTGCGAACGAACAGTAATAATTATATTATTTACCGTCGTCACTCGTCGCCGTCGTTTCGAACATTTTTGCCGACAACAGGCAAAGACAAATACAATTATTATCGGTTTGAAAACTGAAGTGATTTCTCTATTTTCGCAAACTAACCAAACACAATCGCGCGGTTCGTGTGTTTATACACGTCGTCGTCGGAAGATAATAGTCGCGGCGAAAAAAAAATAAAATTTCAAATATGAAGGGCGTGTATTGATTTACCGGGTAGAGTTAATTTTTTAAATAAACGTGTCGTCGTCGTTGTAAATGTTTAAATAACAATTTATAAAACTGCGCCTCGTCAGACCAACTATAGCAGCTACACACACACACACACTTCATATGAATAAGATTAATTAGATAACTAATATCGAGCCATTCATTACCGAATTTAACCAGATTTTTTTATATACTACGTGTAAATAATTACCACGGTTTTATTTTGTAAAGAAAAAACCATTTTTTTTTTTTACTAAACAACGAAAAACATATTAAAATTTAATACAAACGAGTTTATTGTGTGTACAATTATTTGAACGGAACAAGGGTTATTGTCTATAATAGCACAACAAATTTGCTGCGGGTCGCTCGCGGAGGAGGAAAATGATCTTCATTAATAATTTTTTTGTACGCGGACATAATTAAGTATCGCCTACTACTACTACTATTGTGTAGAAATTCGAACAAGGTCTGCGCGCGCGCGCGCTATCAATTCACGTCGGAATAACGACCAAACAGCGCGTTTTGTGCTAAAACCACCGGGCCACAGCGATGTTCTTTTTAATGTATAATTGTACAAATTTGTTTTTCGTGCGCCGAATGAAAGATAGAGAGAGAGAGGGGAAAACACGATTTTCTCGGCACGTCACTACGAACGCTGTAGATAAAATGATGTTGGCAGAGCGAAACAACGAAGCTTTGAAAAAAGAAATCGACCACACGATGTATTAGATGTGTGTCGGTCGGTATGATGGGAAAATGTGATATTGTATCCCATTGTCTCTCGAGTCGTAGTAAATACCACTCGGAGCGGCGGCGGCGGCGGCGGCGTTATTATATACGAACGTATACTTATATATATCATACAAAATAACGTCGTGTGAAATTATTGTTTTAAAATATCCCACATTTGGGCGGGCGAAGGGTGAATAAATAATGATAAATAAGTAAAAATTAAGCAACTAACAATATTATGCAACATTATTAGGTGGTGTCAAAGCACGAGATAAGAGTGATTATTTCGGGGGCAGTGGCTGGGGGGGCACTACTACTTACGACTTGTAAAATCATACAAATAAATTAATAATTATTAGAAAATAAAAAATTAAAATGAAAATCGACCGAAATCTGTTGTTATCGGACATTGGTTTAGTGTACCTTGAATTTCCTACGCGTAAACTGTTAAAAAACATGGGGCTAGAAACTTTCCAACGGTAACAGTAGAGAGTTAAAGATACAATCGTTTCGTTATTTAAAACCCTAAAATTTTGTACGTTTCCCGTTAAATACGAACATCAAACACGAACGGGCTGAACTCCGTGACCGGCGCGCGACCCGGGGATTGAAAAATCTCGCTTCCTTCGAAACTCGGATATAGCCGTCGCTCAACACGCAGATATCATCGAGACAAATTAATATATCGGTCCGGCCTTGTAAAAACGCGCGCGCGTCCATGAACGCGGCGACGACGACGTCGACGACGATCAACTACTTATAACGAACCATGACCAGCGTACAGAGTAATTATTATTAAACAGCAGCCGTGTGAGTGCGTGTGTGCAGCAGCGAGATGTAGGACTCACATGTGCGATGTTGCGCAAATAACCTCCTCGGCGTCCAACTTTTTTTTTATTATTATTTTGTCGCAACTATCGTTTTTTTTTTTTTTTTTTTTCATTTTCTTTACCTGTTCCCAATTGACTTTCGTATCCTTGTGGTCGTCGTTGTCGTCGTCGTTAAACTCGTAATCGCCGTACATGGAGGGCCAGGCCCTCAGCGACATGGTCCTGTTGAAGTGATGGGACATGACGACGACGACGACGACGACGACGGGTTTGAGAAGAAAAAAAAAAGCTCCGCGGCGATGTTATTATGACGGACGACGGGTGGTGAGAAACGCGAACGACTTGCTACTACTAACTCGGCCCCGCCGCCGATTTCAATATGCGATACGAGAATAACGTATAATAATATTTTAATGATTTAATACGATATAAGTGGGTCTGTATAGGTAATATTATAGGTAGGTACGCGTGCCGTCCGACTGACGCGATACCCTCAAAACCGGCACGCATCGATTATACGTCAAATCCGAATTAATCGACTGCCGCAGTCGAAACGAGGTCGGCATTATTCACAATAATAACACATACGAGAGTACCGCCGCCGATGCCGCGTGTATTTTGTTATATTACATTATATTATTATATCGTTATTATATATAGTCGTTACGGATCTATTTGGGTCACGTCGACGCGCGAAACTTGAGCGAAAAACAAAAAATAGAAATTTCAAAGCGGCGTGCAGACTCGCAGAGCTACGCGAGTGCGGCGACGGCAGGCGGGACGAGACCGCGAGGGACGAAAAAAATATCCGCTCGTAGCAAAGTAAAATATAATATATCGAGTACACGACGACGTGACTGTGCGAGTCGGAGATTCGTCAAACCAAAACGGGACCACTGGTACGCGTAATTAATTGATTAGGGTGTCGTCGCGCGCTGGTCGACGAGTTATATTAATCGACGAGTCGAAAAGTTTATAGAGATTTTAAGAACGACGATTCTTACGATTTTCAAAACGTTCGTAATGACCAAAATAAGAGCATAATTATATATCAGAGTTCGATTTAGAAATGTCGGCGAGATTGTTTTATGAAATTTTTGTTTTAACAATATACCTAACGTGATTGTTTTTATTTTCTTAGAAATCATCGATTTATAACGTGCGTTTATACAATATATAATTATTAATAACACTCCAAATAAAGTAAAGAAAGACAAACAATTCGATACGTTTTGAAACTCTTCTGGTACTCAGAAGGTGCAGTATAACTCGCGCCCATAACTAAAAAAAACATACCGCTAGCAGTCGGCTGCAACTGGTGTCATAATATAAACACGCGCGGAGACGACACGCGATTTTGTAGACGGTTAATTTTTTCGCACTACATAAAAGACTGACCTAATACGCGCGAATTTAATATTTCTTCTGACCTGAAACGATATCTAAAAGTTTCGAGAGAAACACACAAAACCTATAAACGCGAAGAGTAAAACTAAACCTGTAAAAATAACTTACGACTAATGCGACTGTAGAAACTAGAAATACCTAATACTATGTAATACGTATATATATTCAGTGGAACCTCAAAAGCGCGGGCTGCCGGTATATTTAATATTAAATAAGTATTTGAAACGTGAGCTGAGATCATACTATTAAAAATTAGAAACGAGCTAGTGATTTTTTCACTAATAAATAATCATCATCCGATAAACTGTCCGTACTATCGAGGTTCTACTGTATATTATATTATAATATCATAGGCGTCGTTTGAGGTAAAATCATCACGGGGTAGCGACTAACAAACGTCTGGGGCAAATCTCGTGAGATCTAATGAAATACGCGAGTATATTATAGGCGTGATATTACTCCTGAAGCTTTTCAGATTAGTTCACGAAAAGTTTTTCTCGATAATTTACGATTTTTTTCTCACGAGTAGAACTCGTCGTTTTCAAACGAAGAAAGCCGACTAAACACGAACGCGATAGTTCCGGATAAAAAACACGAAGGCACAGAATGGCGGAACTATAGACTCTTGGAGGGGGGCCCTATTGCTAGGACAGAATTTTATAAATGTCGAAGAATTTTTTTATAATTAAATCAAGTTAATAATATTGTAAAATTAGGATATTAAATTCAATCCGGTAGAAAATTTGATTTTATTTTCATACGCATTTCGAGTTGAAAATTCACACACTTAAATGAGACTCTATGACGTAGAAGTAGAGGTCAACCCCGACGGAAAACCGTCCGCTACCCCGCCCGCCTCGGACGCCTACGAGTTGCTAAATATATTTTACGATATGAAACCGAGATGACACTGACCTGAGGGACGTACGAGTTCTGCGGCGTGCGCGTCTTGGTGGCCGTCTTGCCGGCGCGCAGGCCTTCCACGTCGCCGTCGTTGTCGTAGCGCTCGTCGTCGTCGTCGTCGTCGTCGCCGTCGTCGTCGTCGTCGTCGCTGCTGCTCAGCCGCTTCGACGACACCTGGTCGATGGCCTGCTTCTTCTTGAGCATCTGGTCGAACAGGTTGGGCACGGTGGGCGCGGACAGCCGGATGTTGCGCTCCTTTTGGCCGTACAGCAGCACGCCCGCGTCCGATCGGTCAAAGTCGCGGCGCCCGGCAGTGCTCAACACGTAACCGTTGCCGATTTCGCCGACGATGCTGTTGTTGTTGTGGTTGTAGCCGCTGTAGTCGTCGTTCCCGACGGCGGCGGTCGCCTGGCGACTGCCGTTGCCGCCGCCGCTGTGGCTGTTGTTATTGTTGTTGCCCTGCCTGAGGAACGCGTACTTCTTCTTCTTCACCTTGGCCGCGTGGCTGTGTATGAGCGCCGCCGTCGAGCCCACAGTGGTGTCCACCGAGGCGTTCGACGACATGGACGACGCGAACACCGACTGCTCCGGCCTGGACCGGTGGTGAACGCTGTGTATGCGCGCGCCTTCACCGTACAGCTCGGCCACCTGGTCCTCGGAGATGGGCATGTCCTACAAAACAAAAAACACGCAATCGTTTTACTTACACATACGTCGGATTCAAATTATATATATATACGTATATATTATAAGTACGATTAAAACTAATATAAAACAATACCGCGCGAGACACGATTGAATAACGATAACCGGCTACAGCGATATAATAATAAAACGGTTCCAGGCGGTGCTATTATAATATTATTAGTGCCAGCGTGCAGTACGCGTACCTGCGTCACACGCGCGAGCGTACAGGGTGTGTGTCGTCGAATTCATCGCGTGACGACGGCGCCTCCTCGTCCGAGCTCGACAAGATGTTTTTATTTTTTCTCGTCGCGGCGGACGTTTCGAAACTAGGGGAACGCGTGCTGGGTGGTCGCCGCAGACTATGTAATACCTGCCCGTCATCTATTCGCGAAAAAACCGCCGCGACGGCGGTGACACCCTGTACACCGAGAGCGATTAAAAAAAAAAAATTAAAAAAAAAATACGAAAAAAATTCTAGTCACGAGCCGTATGGAAGCCCGAGACGGCGATAAGACGTATAATAATAATAATTATTATTTTATTGTGTTATATCGGGGCCCGGGTAGGTAGCGGCGGCGGCGGCGTATGCTGTAACAACAGCCAGATATACGCGCGCGCGCGCGCGCACTTGTTTTCGCGATATTATCGTCTATAAAGCTAAAACGATAACCCGCAATCGAGCGTACGCCCAGAACAATAGATAAATTATTATTATTACTATGCTAATTCATAATGTGTGATTGAGTTTCCTCCCCGGACTCGGCGCCGATACTTATCGTGGACACGGGGAAGCGGGGACGGCGACGGTTGCGATTTTCTCCGAACGTGGCGCACACAGAGTTGTTGTCGTCGCCGTATAGGCTGACTCGGGATATTTTGTAACCGGCAGCCGCCGCCGCCGCCGTCATCACGAACACACATTTAATATTATTGTGTTAATTGGCCGAATAAATTTCTAATTTTTTTTTTTCCGAACCGAGAGAGCATCGCACGCATTGTTTCAAAACAGCCCGTGAACCTCATAATTAACCCAATTGTATATTATTATGTACACTGAATGATAATATACCTAAAGAAATTTAGAGAGAAAAAAAATTCTTTACTTATTAAACAGGTCTTTACACGAATAATAACTTGCGAAACCGTTTAAAAACGTGTATTTACAGACAATGATAAACAAAAAAAGCAAAGAAGTACGTACACAATAATGCGTATGGTTTTTTTTTTTTTTTTTTTGCTAAAATAATCAAAGAAATTAGCGCACGCTTATATAAAACAAAGGGCGAGGAAACATCACATAAATCTAGACGACCAACTATATATATATTGGAACATAGTAATTTCACACTCGATTTATATACGTATAGAGAGAATACTCTATTAACATATTATTAGCAGTACGAAAAACACTGTCCCTGGTTATAAAAACACTTTAAAAGGTTGACCGATTGTCTCGGACGTCAATGATATTATTATGTATATTGAATATCAAAAAGTCACGGGATAAATAAACTAAACGAAAATGTCAATAAATAAATTTGTGTTATGCGCATATTATGTACAGTGTCTATTGACGTTTTAAAAGATAAGCACCAGATTTATAAAAAATTATCGAAAGACTAAATGGTCTAAATAATAGCGTCTTATTATATTAATAAACGAATAAATTAACGGGCAAATTTTACACAGATCGACAGCTATTATTAAGTGTACCTCCTCCTGCAATCACATTTGAGTAGGTACCGTCGAATTCAAAACAACACACGGTATGCCAAATTATCGGTTTTTGGTTTTGTTTAGAAAAAAAAAAAAAAATCACGATAGAATCTACAGACTAGCACGCTAGAATTCGGAAAAAAGTTTCGCATAAATATTATAGGTATGACACGAATTCGCAGCTTTTAATTTGCACACACACACACTACACTCATTATTATACATGTGCGTTAAATTATGCGCTGCGTGTTTGTGGTTACATATTATTATTATTATATTTTATATGTGTTTGAATAAAAGATAAGATTTCAAACGGGAAAAATTCATGAAAAAAATGTACGATACATAAATACCTATTTCCCTTATTTTTTTTAGATAAATTACTTACAACAATGACCCGAGTCACAAAACGTTATGTACTCGTGTGATAAGCGTGTAAATAATGTAAATAATGACTACACGTCCAAAGTACAAGGGACGGATGATATTTGCTAAAGATAAACGGAACTTGGTAATTAACTCGCGCACGCCTAATAATAATAATAATAAAAAAAAAAAAAATGAAAATCACATATAACTGTTTAGCTCGTAGAATTTATAATTTGGTTTTTAACACATTCAAGGCTGCAAAATACACATCATTATTTTATTTTTATTTCAGAAAATTTAATAAATAAAAAAATAAAAATATCGCCGTCGCGTCGCAAACGAGTTTTACTGTAAAGTGAAATAATATAATATTATACTGAAGTACTTTTTCGGGGTATAAAATCGTTGAAACTCTCTTTCTAAAGGCAAAAGTTTAATGAAAATGAAATCAAATAGTAACGGATTAATTTTATATTTGACGAATTTCAAATTAAAAATAGATTCGACGAATATTGGATCATTTGGGGTGGTAAATTAAATCACAACATGTTCTAAACGAAGAGAAAAAAAAATCGATAAAGTCCTTCATAAAATCATTAGAAAAAATAGAATGGAATTGTTGTTCCACAATATATAATGAAAATAAAAACGCTTTTAATGTAATAATAACAGATGGTCTCGAATAATATTGTAATTAGGATTACATATTTAAAAACATCCGGGTATAGATAATATTCCGTACATGAAAAAACATTATTCGAACGATAGACCGAATTATTGAAGCATAAATCCGCGGCGAAGCGTTCGACAGAGGACGGGCAAGGACGACGATGCACGTCGAAGTTGAAACGTTTACACGACGGGAAAAATAAACTGCAGATGCGCTTTCGCGTTGCACCAACCGCCCGGTCTAGGCGGATACGAAAGTGCGGTTATTGCGAAACGCCGTTCGTAGGAGTGAGTAGTTTGGCTCGGTCGTTTCCGTGAAAAACACTTGATTTTATATAGAGAAATTGTTTTGACAAATTCGTGGCGATTATGTCAGTCTGCATATTTTTATATGCATTCATTTGCTCAAGATAAACAATATTATTATTGTTCCTACAGCGCGGCGGCGCTCGTATATACAGGGCGGTCGAACGAGTAAACAATTCTCGTTGTCGTACGACATCGTGTCGTTGTGTTTTAGAACGCGAAACAACAACGTTTACGGTTAACAGCGCGTCGATCGAGCGAGGATTTCGGATAAAAAAAATAAATAAGAGTTTGGACGAAAAAATGTATTGCAAACGCATTTTCGCCATCCGAAATCGCAGTGTATTCTGCGTATTCATTACGCGCGAGTGTGTGTGTGTGTGTGTGTGTGTTTGCGGGATCAACATTTTACGCGGTTAGAGGTCGTATGTTTTATCGATAAATTTCTCTGTGATAACGGCTTGCACAGAAAGCCGTTATCGGGTCCCCGTAACCCCAGTTTTGATTTGATTATATAATGGTTTCCATTGAATATATTACTCTCTGTAACGCAGTGCCTCCGCAGCAGTACAATGAGAATACAACAAAATTGCATATTACATAAGTACAACGCACGCATTATCTCGACCTAACCGGAATACGACGACGACGACCGGATGGAAAATATCGGTATCGTTTTCGAGCCCGCAGAATTTGGTTTTCGTCGAAAACACGCGATGAATATTTGTAATAATGTGTACGAATGTGTACGGCACCGCCGGGTTTCGCGCGGCGTGCATAAATTATTTGATAAAAATAAATTCACGAATTTCGTGTCGAGAGAAAAAAATTATTATTCATTACGCCCAACACGCTGATGATAATTAAGTTGAAATAGATGCTGTACGGATAAAGTATAGGCATCAAGGTAAATGTTTTTCGTAACTAATAAATAATATGTTTTTCAGTACTAGACAGGACAACAGTATACCCGATACCTGTATATACATGAATACGCGGAGTGAGATCGTTGCAAAAATTACAAGTGGCACAGATGCACCGAGTGCATTGTGATGGATTTTCCGGTCGAAATGTGCATTATAGGTACTCGGCAGGCAGGCAGGCACTGTGTAATTAAATAAATCGCAAAAGCATTCGAATAACTACTACACGTTTTCGAGACCGTATAATTAAGTTGAAAACAACGTGCAAAACAACGCAATCTCAGAGACTATTACAATAGTAGTGCAACGCTGCGAAATCGTCCCGAATGAAATTAATAATATCATTTTCAATACCAAACGACTGGCGGGCGATGGCGTGGCGATAAATTTTTAATTTAGCCTCAAAAAGTGCGCTCAACCTTCGAAACACCACTGATTTCGTGTTGTTTATTTTTACACAGTTACACCACGGAGCGGTACAGAAACATGTTAATGATGACATATTATGTTTTAACGAGTTATACAACGCCGGCAAATGGATTTGGTAATAGGAAGAAAATATATGGGCGTGTACGGCAAAACGAGGAAAATCTACGTTGAATTAAAAATAATAATGTATTGTAATTATAATTTATAATGTAATGCGATTTTCCTGGTTTCGTTTGTTTGCGATGCACCGCGCGCGCGTCGAAAAAAAATTTATTATTCAAGTAAAACCAGAAAGAAACAAACAAAATGAGAAAAAATCATGTATTATTGTGTGATATAGTAATTAAACGTCCATTTCATTGTCAATTATTAATTAGATTATATGAAAAAATCAGTACAACACCACCGCTGCAGATGTTTCATGTTGTGTAACGAATTTTAAACAATACTATTGTAATTATTTGTTATTTTTCTTATATTCATTTACGTATTTATAACGATTAATAAATACGTAATCGACATTATGTCACATTACTATACGGTATGGTATTTTTCTTTCGTAAATAATAAAACAATAAACACTGCGACGACAGAAGTTCCTATAATAGAAAATGTCATATTCAACACGTTATTTCCGCCGTATAAAAGTGGCAACGCATTTAAATAACAATAAAATATTTTGTTTTATCAAATTGATAAAAGTTATCAACTGTTTTTTTATTTTATTCAAACGCGGAATAATTTTATCGCGGTTATATATAAAGAAAAGAAATTATGTATACGGCTCGCAAAATCGGTAATAAAAGTCGATTGTAAAAAAAAAAAAAAAACCTATTAATACGAATAAATTATATTAAATTACCTATACGCACCTCCTATATACGCTATAATATTATCTAAATGAAAATATTTATTATTTTAAATTGAGATCGCGATCAAACCGTATCGGATCGGTTCGTACAGTTTTGACGTTTAAAATTGATTCTACGATTAATAACACGATGGACAAAAGTGTTGTATCAGATAAAAAAAAAGTGAGATATTCATAATTATTGTTATTTGTGAAAAGGTTTAAGGTTCACAACACAAACTAATCAAACACACACGCACACTATCGGTACAGATTATTCTATTTTTATTTTACTTTTGTCCACCGGAAATGACCGGAGATAATGTGCCTTACCTTAAGAATTTGTTGGTAAACTTCACCTTTATAAAGATGGTAAAAAAAAAAACAAAAGTTGTTATACCTGTTGTGTCTAGAGCGATTGTAAAAAAAAAAAAAAAAAACCGTCGTCTCAATAATAATGTGACGATGAACACGTACGCACCACACACACATAATATGTGTTTGCGAAAATAAAAATTAATCAAAATATTCAACTAGGGCAAAAAATGACGTTTTTCCTATTTTCTTTTGATTATTATTAGAATAATAATTATTCGCGAACACGACACAACGAGAGAGATATAATATAGAGAAAAAAAAAAATCGAAAAATGAACGTGACCGAAAAAACGCGGCTTTATCGAAAAACAAAATTATATTTACGTGTATAATAATAACGATAAAAAAAAGCGAAAAAAACTTTGTAATTACCCCCTCGTGTAGAGGCTGCCATTATTTTCCTGTGCGGTTTCGACGGCTGTTCACGGATAGAGGTGTATTACCGACGAGTTGCGCGTAGTATCGCGAGTACCGCCGATATTATATTATGTATGATATTACACGTTCACGGCACGGAATAATAATGTCGCGGGGTGCTCCGGTGGTCCGACGACTGTCCGCGCGAAACAAAACGCGTCGATGACGGAAGGGAAAAATCGGTTTTGACTTTCTAACAACAACGTGACGGTGAGCATGGTTTCATGACCAATGGGAAACGAATAAAAATGCAGTAAATCGAGTAGTGTGTGTGTGTGTGTGTGTGTGTGTGTATAGGTAGTAGTCGCGTGTCGCGTGCGTGTGCGCGAGCGGAGCGCGCGTGTGTGTGCAAAAAATAAAAAAATTGTATATAAAAAAAAAAAAAAAAAACTAGATAATCGCGAATATATAATATTATAATGTAGGAAGTGTGTAAAAAATAATGCAATAATTATTATTGGTGAGCGAGTGTGTGTGTGTGTGTGTATGTGTCGCCGTCGGTCACACAGAATATAGCGGGTAAAAAAATAAAAAAAAAAAATACGAACGGACAAGACACGCACACGCACGTCTGCGACGAATATATAAAAGGTTTCGACTGACATAAAAATTGTCCATTAGCATCTTATAGAGGCCGGTAATTAACGTACTGATTAGAGACATTTTTAACGTATGCGATATATACACACACATAACTTACACACGCACACACGCACACACGCCGCGTCGTACGCGCGCGTACCAATAATAATTTGTCGATTATGAGGTCTTTCACATCGGTCGATTTTCCGAGATAAAAAAACCATATAATAATAATATTATATACCTAGTAATTTAATGTGAGTTTGACAAAAATGATTGATATAATAATATAATATACCTATTGTACGAATGCGAACACGACTGCGGCCGTTTTTTTTTTTTTTTTATACGCGTTTGATGTGAGTATTATGACGTATACTTAGAACGCGTATCCTGCGATATTCTATCCTACCCTATCCTAGTTCGCCGACGACGGCGGCGGCGGCGGAAAATTCGGCTTTTCGTTCGCTCAACGTTTTACCGGTTGCGCGGCGCGCGCCGGCGGCGGCGATTCGAAAACGTCACACGCGCGACGTCGGTCGACCTTGGTCGTCGACCGTTTCGTACGAGATCTTTATCGCGGCGCGCTGATTTATTATTTACGTTGTAATTTGATTTAAATATTATATTTTTATCGATATCGCGAGTTTAGCGGAGAGCCGCCGAATTTTATTTTATCGCACCGACGACGGTGACGCGCCCCCGAAGGGGAATAATTACGATTATTTATCACGAATTCTTCACTTCCTATGTGTAATAAATTTACCATCTATGCGGGTGGTACAGCTTTGCAGGGAACGATCTGTATCGAGGGTGATCTAACGGGTTGATCTATTTCGATTTTTATGCATTTTTTTCGGAATTAAAATAACACAGTTTTTTACGATTTTATTGAAATTTTTTTTTTTTTTTTTGAACCGTATCGTAATATGGTTATTATTGAAAATAATTTATAAAAGAAAATAAATAATGTTTGGAGGCTAATAATAATAACAACAAGTATTATTAAGTATATAAAATTCATTATTCAAATTATTAATTATATAAATAATTTTAATAAATAGGTCTTGCCCGGAGTATTATAATAAAGAGTGCAAAAATTGTTACGACCGGTTTGGAATAAAAATTCGTCATCGGGTGTAAAGAACGCACTTGATAATACTCCGGGCAAGACCTAATTAATTTTATTTTCATTTATATTATTTATATATTTAATAGTTTTAGTAGAGTTTATTTTGTTATGATACTTTGTTATGAAAATAATAATTTGAAATCGAATACATTAAAATGCAAAAACCGTAAAATAAAGCGTTATTTGTGTTTTAAATAAAACAAGTGTGACGCGCAGGTATTGTATGACACGCATTGTTATATTTTATCGGAGTTTTTTTTTTTTCGGTCGATCGCGACAACCTAAAAAAATTCTCAGAGGTCGCGGATCACCAGTCCATATTCGAGTTGACCAATCCCGATCCATATCGGCGGTTCTCGACCGGTAGTACTACGCGTGAACCGCTATAATGAGTGGTGGTGCCGCCGCCGCAGTCGGTTGTTTATAGAAAATTCGAGAAAACGAATATCGGAATATTCTTATCGTCGATGTTAGGTACGAATATGACATTAGCTTTATCGACGGGCGATTATTATTTTAATAAGAGGTTATATCACGACGACGCGCGTCTCATTATGACTTAATAATAATTATCGATCGAGACTGTGCGCGTCGTCGTGCGCGTCGTTGTCCGCGACCCGGGAGCGGCGTTTCGAAACGGATTGATGGACCCCCAACCGGAAGCGACGAGATAAAGGAAAATCGTAGAAAATTCGCAGGTGACACCGGGTCATCAGAATGAGGCCGAGAACCGCGGATCGTAGACAAGACTCGCGCCCGAGGAACCGTACGCCGTCGCCGCCCGCGTCGATTTAAGTTGGCAATACGCGTCATTACTCCGAACAGCGGCGACGGCAATCAATTAGCGTCGATGGACATTAATTATTATTATTATACGACGACGAGAGCTATAACCGAATATCGAAAGCCGCGGCACATGGCCGGTGTCGAGCGGAACTCGTATCGCGGCCATCGTCCGATTTGTGTTTCAACGACTTTAATGACATCATAACAACACACGACAATAATGTACGTACGTACGTCACCGATTCGCGCGGTTTTTTCTTTCTAATTTCTAATACTACTACTAATGCTTAAACTAACTATTATGATAATGTGCACTGGTTTACTCACGGTCGGATACGTCGACTGGTGGTATTGGAACATCGTTTTGGATTTGTTGTCTTGCGGTTTGATCCAAGCCATGTTTCTGAACGGCCGCTGCAGTGCAGTCGCGGTTCTTTATACGTGGCGCGGGCGCGATCGGGGAAAAACAACAGTCGACTGCAAAAACAAGACGCACGCGTTTTATTTCTTTATTCGGTTAGGTCGCGAACGGTAAGACTTTTCCTCTGCGGACGAGGACGAGAAAATAAACGTCGCGCGGCGGCGGTGTCGTGTCCCGGTGGACAAAGGCAAACGAAACGATTAGGACCTGAGCGGAACGAGTTTGGCGCGGAGTTTATGGCTGACTGAGCGAATCCAAAAGAACGGCGTATTTCGATGTCCCATCGAAAACTGCGATCAAAACAACGGTCTGCGCCGTAGCATTTACCGAAGGGGTTTTTTTCGTCGCTCCGGCAAAACACCACTGGTCCGTTAACCCGCGTAACGGGTGCGAAACTTTTGAATATCTGTCGCGTGAAAAAGACGGGTGCTGCGCGCGTGTTCGCGGAGGAAACGAGACGAAATAAAAATGCCGTCGCTACGACGTAGTATATATACTGGCGGTGCGGTGAGCGGTGCACGACTGAAAGGCACCGGACTACTACGTGGTAAGCGGTGGAGGAGTAGGGGTAGGCGCGCGCGTGCACAGTCACGAAACCGGTTTGTTGCCGCGCCGCCGCCGCCGCCGCCGACACGTTTTTCTCTCTTTTCTTCGCGTCTCGCGAGGGGGCCGCGCGGGGTCGAGGCGGCGAGGCGGCGGACGGGAAACGCGCGTTATCGCCGCCGCCGCCGCTTATGGTATGCGCCGTAACGTTACCCGTTACCGCGATGATGATAACAGTAATAATAATACCTCTCTTATTATTATTATTATTGATAACAGGTATGAGAGAGCGTGCGACGACGGGCGAGAGGAGAGATCGGCGGCGGCGGTTCAGGTGTTTACGTCCCATTCATCGCGGTCGTGTGGCTGCGGCGGGGGAGAGGGAACGGTCACGATCGGCCGGTGACGGGCGTCTCGCGCGGGGACTTCCCCGGAACGACGTCGTCGTCGTCGTCGGGGTGTTCACCTCTTACCCGCCTGCCCACCCTCTCCACGGGGGCACCGGGATTCGCGTCCCCCCCCCATCACCCGCGCTTGCGGTCACGCACGCCCTCGGCCCCGCGCCCGAGCTATTTCTGGAGAACGGCGCGCGAAAACAACAAAAATAATTGCACACTCGAATAATAATAATACCTGTAAAAACGAGTGCGTCATTGTAATATTATTAGCAACGCGCGGACGAGAAACAGGTCGGCGGCGGCGGGGGGAACGTTTCGCCGGCGAAGACGTGATAATAATCGCATCGCGCGGGTCCTTTCCGACGGGTTTTATCCCCGTCGTCGTCGTCATCGTCGACCCGCTCTTATTCGGGTTTTTGGGACGGTCATTCGACCTGACGTGGCGGCGACTACCCACTAGAACTCTAAAGCAGAAAAACCGAAAACAACCGTACGTTAACGTCCCATCATGTGGACTCATATGGGTCCATGGCTCATAAAAAACGCGTCGTAATTATTCCTGTCGGACGAAGACTTTTATCGGAGCGTTACCGACGCGACTCGAATGAGCACGTACGCGTATCGAAACGAACCTCGTATAAACGGTATATAACAATGTAATGTATAGTGTACGAGTGTAATAATAATAATAATATTGTGAAGAAATAATTTCGGTGTGTACGGTCGCACGGGCAAACGCATTAGTGCAGCATATGTGCAGCAAATGCTGCTGCACCCGAACGTTTTCAAAGAACCGATTTGTGTGTGAGTGAGGTCGCTCAGTATGGGATTTTCTACGTTGTACTAACGTTTTTTTTCCTAGCAATCGGAACGAATCAAAATCGTTTTTGCTCGTCCATGTTAAACATTTAAGGTTGAAAATATCAATTATATTATTATTATTTAATTAGGTATGATAACGAGGAGTGCTTAAAAACGAATGTTCTGTTGGTCAACCGCATGCAGTTCGACTGAACCTAACAACGATTATTATTTATTTTTTTGTATACTTATTTTCAAAATTTATATATTTTTAAATAAAGAAAGTCACGAGAAATATAACGATCGATCTAAAAACCAGTCTTTGGAGCATGATTTGTATACGGCGGCGTCCCGTGAAAACAATTCTTAGCGCGTAGTATGTTATATCATGTTCAGTGTGTTCGTGAATGCGCGCGTTCATCACGTTCACGTTCATATTTAATGGACGACACGTGAATGTCATACGTATCTTTTGAATATAGTTTGAACGTGAACAAAGTTCGTAGAGAACTTGAACTATTTTCAAGCCGTTCAGATTAGATTCATTTTTAGTGTAGTATTGTCTTTTTTTTAATAATAACAACAAATAGAAATTTTAATTAAGTATTTCGAATATCAATTTGTTATCTACTTTTTATGAGTCTAATTTCTAGACGCATCAGAAAAAAAAAATTGTTTGTATAATTTATAAAAAAGATACTGATTTGTTTTTCAATATAGGTAAATAATTGAAATGAACGCGTCGACTTTCACAAACACTATGAACGTGAACATGTTTCAAATTTATAAATGTTTCAAATGATTACCCATAATACCTTAACCTGAGATTCAAATTGATAATTTATTTGATAAACATGATTCTACTTCAAGTAAATTAAAATTAAACATTTTTCTATGTTGTTGATATATAATCATTTAGTAAAATATATATTAAACACAACTAGCGCATATATATACAATTAACAATGTAAAATAAATACATAATAAAACAATAATTATTGAAATCGAAACTGTGTATTACAGTATATTACAAACCAAAACTTATACTTCAGACCAAGTTTTTATTTAATTACATATATATTTTTCATACATTGTTAATTGTGAATACACTAGATTGTTTTAAATTAAATTAAATACTTTAAATATTAAATTATTATATTTTTTATTAATTCATGAGTTTCTATTTACTTATGACAATAATTGTGTTGTATATTATTTTTTACTATGTAAAATAATATTAATTTATAGTAGATTATATGTTTATATTACCTACTAACCATCAATTTTTACTAAAATGCAAAGTGCAAGTCTGGATTAAATAAATATAGGCTGGGTTAGATAGCATTATTACTAAACTGTAAAAAGTATAATGTAATTACTAATTATATATTTGGTTATATTGAATAATAAATTAATAGGTATCTATTTTAATATGTAAGTACATATTATATTGGTGATTAATTATTTTTTACTTCTTATTATTATTAGGTTTTAATATACATAATAATTATCCAACCGACAGAATACATTTCGAAGAAAATATTAAGAGCAATCATATTATTAAAAGATGTACTTTATCATATGGACACCTCATAGACAAGATATTGTTTTTCGCCTGAAAAGGACTAGATTTACCACTTAATAGTTTATGAATGGACACTATCCAAGTTGCATTTCATTATTATATGTATATTATTGTAAAAAACATAAATTATAGGACCCTACCCTTCCATCAAAATGACACTGGGGCCCAATTTAGCCTAGTTATACCACAGAGTTTACGCGCGTTTTAAAGTAAAAAAATTAAATAAAACCCATATTATTTTTTTGTCTACGACGTATACGTCACACCCGGATAATACAATACGGTAAATATCATGATAATAAGAGAAAAGAATAGTTATTTATTTCAGTGTAATATACTAATAATTTCAATAATCATGTACTTAATAATAATAATAATATATTGCCTCGTTGGCACGACCGAAACATAAACAAGTCGGCCGTTTGAATAATATATACAATTGAATCATATTAGGTATTATTATAATAATAAACCCTTACCTCGACCATAGGTTTCTTTGTGGCGGCATCACAATGCAATAACGAACGAATGCGATGCACCTATTCTGGCCGGCCCGTTTTGCGCGATCACGAATTGTCGCAAAGAAATGTTTTATTTGATTTACACATTAATTGAGTACGCACTAATCGAAACGTAGGAAGACGTTGCGCGAAACGTTATCGACGAATATAAAAGTGTTATATTTTCACCGTCCGAGTCGCGGTCGTCGGGGGCTCGCGAAAAAAACAAAATGGCGGACGGGAAAATTCACAAGCCGTTTAAGCAGACGGTAGCATTCACGGGCCGTTGCCCGTTGGACCGTTTGACGAACGGCACACCGCGAACGACCAATACTCTAAACACCGAATATCGATGGTAAAAATGGCGGCGATCGCACCGACCACGGCGAATGCGATACGAAACGACGACGTCAAAAAACGCACACTCGAAGCCTCTACCGGCTTGTATTAGACGTCGTCCGGGCCTCGACGGAATCGTTGAAAATCCGAAGGCGACGGCCATTACACTCGCGTAATGGATCGCGCGCACCGGACGCGACGGCGGCGAAACGATAGGAAAAATACGGTGAACGAATTTGCCGACGGTACGGTAGTAAATTAAGCGACAAATAATTTGGTTCTACCCACGCGACCGCCGCGAGACGTGCGATTATTCGTCGATAATTAATACTATTACCATCGGCCGCGAAAGGAAAATTGTAGAAACCGTGAGACGACACTATGGCGGTCGGCATAAAATCTCGAAACACGGACCCGTACGGAGAAGCCTACCACATACACGCGAACCGACGAAGACTGAAGCAACGGCGGAAGGGTAATCCCAGCGTCCCCCGAAACGGTTAAAAAAACGAACGGCCAATGAGAATAATTCACGAAACATGGAAAGTGATTTTTTTTGTAACGGTTTTTTGTTTACCGAAAACCGTTACCGCGGTATCCGGAGTTCCATCCGCGGCCACGCGACCGCGTCGTCGTCATCGTCCCGTCACGGCGGCCACGCGGCCACACGGCCATGGTAATATATAGACCTAGCGTCGAATTCACTACTACTATACGCGCAATTTATCAGTTCCAACGCGCGTTGTTTAATATAATAATATATAATAATACGTTTTGCATAACGCGTCGGTGGGTCGTACTTGTTTATTACATGGATATAATATTATAATATATTATCTATCACTAACCTCAGGCCGCCGTCGACTCCATTGACGACCGTTTTCATTCGGCGGGTCCGAAACATTTCACAACGCGACCGAGCCGAAAAATATGTTTAACACCGAATATCGATAGTACAAATGGCGGCGATCGCACCGACCACGGCGAATGCGATACGAAACGACGACGTCAAAAAACGCACACTCGAAGCCTCTACCGGCTTGTATTAGACGTCGTCCGGGCCTCGACGGAATCGTTGAAAATCCGAAGGCGACGGCCATTACACTCGCGTAATGGATCGCGCGCACCGGACGCGACGACGACGGCGATACGATAGGAAAAATACGGTGAACGAATTTGCCGACGGTACGGTAGTAAATTAAGCGACAAATAATTTGGTTCTACCCACGCGACCGCCGCGAGACGTGCGATTATTCGTCGATAATTAATACTATTACCATCGGCCGCGAAAGGAAAATTGTAGAAACCGTGAGACGACACTATGGCGGTCGGCATAAAATCTCGAAACACGGACCCGTACGGAGAAGCCTACCACATACACGCGAACCGACGAAGACTGAAGCAACGGCGGAAGGGTAATCCCAGCGTCCCCCGAAACGGTTAAAAAAACGAACGGCCAATGAGAATAATTCACGAATCATGGAAAGTGATTTTTTTCGTAACGGTTTTTTTGCTTACCGAGAATCGTTACCGCGGTATCCGGAGTTGCGACCGCGACCGCGTCGCCGTCCCGTCACGGCGGCCACGCGACCACGCGTCCACGCGTCCACGTTAATATACACCTAGCGTCGCATTCCTCATTCGCTCGACCGAGTGGCCGTCAAATTCACTACTACTATACTCGCTACTCGCTCGCTTCGTTTTACTCGTCCGTGTACTCGAGTAACTCTCGAGTTGACGCGGGACAGTGCTCGGCCTGTTACCAGTCACGTGTAAACGTACCTTTACAATATATTATAATAAAATGTTTAGTAAGTTTAGTTTATAATTTATATTTGGTTATATTGAATAGTAAATGAATAGGTATCTATTTTAATATGTAAGTACCTATTATATTGGTGATTAATAATTATTTTTTACTTCTTATTATTATTAGGTTTTAATATGCATAATAATTATACAACTGACAGAATACATTTCTAAGAAAATATTAAGAGCAATAATCATATTATGAACGGACACTATCCAAGTTGAATTTCATTATTATATGTATATTATTGTAAAAAACATAAATTATAGGACCCTTCCATCAAAATGACACTGGGGCCCAATATAGCCTAGTTGTGCCACTGAGTATACGCGCGTTTTATACTTAAAAAATAAAATAAAACCGTTACTATGATTCTCTACTGATTCGTCTACTCACGGATAATACAATACAGTAAATATCATGATAATAATGTTTCAATAATGGGAGAAAAGAATAGTAATTATTCAGTGTAATATACTAATAATTTCAATAATCATGTACTTAATAATAATAATAATATATTGCCTCGTTGGCACGACCAAAACATAAACAAGTCGACCGCTTGAATAATATATACAATTGAATCATATTAGGTATTATTATAATAATAAACCCTTACCTCGACCATAGGTTTGTTTGTGGCGGCATCACAATGCAATAACGAACGGATGCGATGCACCTATTCTGGCCGGCCCGTTTTGCGCGATCCCGAATTGTCGCGAAGAAATGTTAAATTTTATTTAAAACGCACACTCGAAGCCTTTACCGCGGCTGGGATTAGACGTCGTCCGAGCCTCAACGGAATCGTTAAAAATCCGAAGGCGACGGCCATTACACTCGCGTAATGGATCGCGCACCCGACGCGATGGCGGCGATACGATACGAAACGACGACGACGTCAAAAAACGCACACTCGAAGCCTTTACCGGCTTGAATTAGACGTCGTCGTCCGAGCCTCGACGGAATCGTTGAAAATCCGAAGGCGACGGCCATTACACTCGCGTAATGGATCGCGCGCACCGGCGGCGGCGGCGGCGGCGGCGGCGGCGATACGATACGAAAATCACGCTAAACATCGGATATCGACGGTACGGTAGTAAAATAAGCGACAAATAATTTGGTTCTACCCACGCGACCGCCGTGAGACGTGCGATTATTCGTCGTTACTTACTATTACCGTCGCTGCGAAACGAAATTTTGAAACCGAGAAACGAGACAATGGCGGTCGGCATAAAATCTCGAAACACGGACACGTTCGGAGAAGCCCTATAGACATTAGCGCGAACCGACGAAGACTGAAGCGGAAGGGAAAACCGTTAGCCCCGCGTCGTCGGCCGAAACGGTTGGAAAAACGAACAGCCAATGAAAATCGTTTGCGAATCATGGAGAGTGATGTGTTTTTTTAACGGTCGTTTTTTTAAACGACCTCCGCGGACGGACGACCGCGACATCCAGAGTGCTGTCCAGAGTGCTGTCCGCTGCGCGCGACCACGCGTCGCGTCGTCGTCCCGTCGCGGCGGCCACGGCGGCGGAACGTTCACGCTGCGACGCGTGCCGCGCGACGCGTTTTATATTTTTGATGTTTTCAGGGCATATTAATAGAGCATATTTAACGGTTTTTTCGGTCATATATTATAGCGCATATTTTATTCAATTTTGGTGCTATAAAATCCGAACCCTGGACTCATTACACATTAATATTTCAAACGTTTATATCGCTCGTACTACATAATATTTGGTTCGATGAAAACACAACGGCGGCGTTTGCTTTACATTTCACGGCGAAATAGAAAATCGTTATTGTTTTCCCGAATAATTTCGCGCGGTTCGAAAGTCTACGCCGCGTCGGATCGCTAGACCTCGTTGTTTTTCGCGTTTGTTTATTCGTTCGCGTAATACTACGATGTTATTATTGTGGCGCGATTGACAAACGCGCGAGACGGGTAATTATTTCGAATACGCAACGACCCAAAGTGAAAACAGAAATAAGGACAAAGTATTTAAATGCATTGGTTACGAGGATAAACGGAGATTATGGCCGGTGCCATTGATATAAATATACGTGCAACAACACTCGTGCCGCCCGTACCGAAAACCGCGGTTACGTTCGCAATGTGTTTCGCCTTCCGATCGGCAACGATATTTTTCCACACTGAGAGATAAAATAATCGAAAACTTCACAACGACCGACGGCGGCGCGGCGCGGCGCCGCCCGGTAATAACACACGAGGTCGTCGGTCGTGCCGATTCGAATTTTCTATTTCTCGTGTAATTTAATACAAGAGTATTTAAAAGTCGCCGGGCAGTAATCAAATGAAAAACGGTGAATATTCCACGCGGGTACGGGCAACGATTAAATTACGATATTCACGCCGGTAGACGTGTTACAGTACACGGCGCGGCGGCGGCGCCGAGCCTTCCCGGTATCGGATACACTATTATAAAGTACAAGTAAATCGTTAGATAATCGCAGTTCCGTGTAATATTATCGACACGCGTCTATTATATTATAGAGCAGCGGTTCCCAACCGGTGGTACGCGAACCCCTAGGGGTACTCGCGATGATCTCAAGGGGTGCGCGAAAAAAAATTGAGTAATGGCGGATTTTAATTTAAAACTATTCGTTTCGGAAATATGCAATATACGTACGTCAAATCCTTTTAATGAAGGATTCTTTCAAAAAGCTACATCCTTATCGATAGTAGAAAAAGAAAAATTGATAGAACTTTCATTTGACACAACTTTAAAAAGTGAGTTTAAAAGAAAACTACTTATTAATTTTTGGGTAGATATTAGAAACGAATATGAGCGACTCTCTGACAAGGCAATTGAGTTCCTATTGCCATTTACTAGTACGGAGTTGGTCGAAAAAGCGTTTTCTTCATATCTCTTTATTAAAAATAATTATAGAAATAAACTAAACGCAGCTCCAGATTTAAGATTATATCTCGCATCATTTGAACCTGATATTAAAAAACTATGTAATTTGAAACAAGGTCAAGGATCTCCCCTAATTATTTTTATTTCAATTTTTTGTTTATTAAATAAGTAAAATAAGTAATTTTTTTATGTGTCTTATTACTCAATATAAAAATATATACAATTATTACATTATATTATATTATTGTTATTTTTAATTAAATGTTTTAAGAGTGGCTATGTGAAAAGTTTTTAAAAATATAAAGAGGGGTACAATTTAGAAAAATATTAAGCTTAGGGGTACAGAAGGAAAAAAAGGTTGGCAACCGCTGATATAGAGTGTGTTTTTTTATTTTAATTTGATGTCTCGTGCGTTCGAGATCAGTTGGTGAAATTTCCGTTTTAAAAAAAGTAATAATAACGATCGTTCGAGACGTCGTCGGAAACGGATCAGCTAAAATCGTAGTCGTGTCGACCAAAAATGTGGATTAACTACAGAGTCAGAGTCGCTTTAAGACCGTAAAGACCGCCGCGCCGCCGTAGCGTTTCTCGCCGAACCAACGCCGCAATTTCGATTTGAAAAATCCTTATCGATTATTCGAGTCACCCTCGCGAGAACGTCTCGACGGGGTCTAGGACAACCACCTACGGTTAACCGTTGACCGCGTGAACGAATTCGTTTCAAAATCAACTACATGCCGGGAAAAATACCGACCCGGTTCTTAGGTTTGAAAAAACAGTTTTTAATCAACGTTTTTCAATTAACACACAACACGATTCGCGCGACGATTGCTGCGTGGTACCAAGTACGTTTTTATTTTTTCCAACAACATTACCAGTTAATGGTTTTGTTAAACAACGTTCGTCGTATGAATGGCGCAAACTGCAGTGATTATGTTATATAATAATACCTACACGCCGAATAGCCGGTTTCTATTTTATTTTTTTAATTTTTCAAATCTACACGGGAGAACATCGAGTCGCGCGGTTAACGGCGGACACCGCTGCAGTCGGTTACGGTACTCGATCGAGTTAATTAGTAAATCAAAACAGACTGTAACACTTAACTACTTAATTCGATTTAACGACTTAACCTAACCTCTTAATTATTCGGTGTGCAGCACTTTTTACCGATTCACGTTCTATTAAGACGTTAAAATGTTACTACTATAATATTATACGCATAGAAATAAAAGAGAGTACGATTTTCAGTGACTAACTCTTATATTCTATAGACTACACACAACTTAACTTTGTTACGATAAAAACGAATATTTCACACGAATAATAATCAAACGTTCGATTTAAGTGAATCGCGTTGTGATATTATAAGTATTATTAATTTGTTAGAACAATGTTTACTAACATTTTGTCGAAATAATGCTTGCGACGACTATTTTTTTTTAAGATTTCTAGTTTTCGCGGTATTCCAAGACAAAATAGACAAAAATAAATAAAATTCAAAATATTTTTGTTCTTTGAATCCGTTTGAAAGTCATAACACGACGAACGAAACGAACGGTTTCGGTATAAATAGTAAATCCGTATGAAATATTGGCGGGCCATACGACGTTCGCGCTTCATATTACATAAAAAAAAAAAACAGAAACCGAGCGGAAACGATTTTCCTTCGCGACGAATAAACGATTATTTAGTACATTTTTATACGCTATATCGACGGACGCTATTGCCAAAGCGTATTTTTCGCGCGCAGACGGAATAACATTGCACGGCTAAAAATATTTCCAAGCCAAAATAGCGAAATGAAAATAGTCACACAAACTAGGTACTGTAAACTGATGAAATGAAAGCGGAAGTTTATATAATATAAGTTTGTATATATAATACGCGATTAAAAAATACGAAAACAGCGGAACGGTTCTTTTTTCGATGCGATGTTATCACCTTAAATATTGCATTTCTTTATATTTTTTCCCGTAATACACTACTCGTGTATAATAGGTGTTTTGTTTTTGTTTTTGTTTTTTTTTTCATGTTGTGTGTTTAACCTGTTTTTTTATAACCAGTACCGTTCTCGTTTGTTTTTTTTCCAGGTGTATTGTGTTTCGATCGTTTAACACCATCAATCTGTTTATTCTACACGCTCTGTTTTCGTATTTCGTAATCGTATGCGAACTTTGCTGTTGTTTTTTTTCGCCCGTGTTCGCTGGATACGGCGGCGGCGGTAAAAAGAACACACGCGGTCGGTCGCATCGAAACGATACGTATATTGTACGCAGCACCTGTGAATTTGCATACAGCCCGAATCGAATTCGTTAACCGTCGCCGAGGTGTTGATTAATAAATGCAAGGAATGTTAATTAACTTTATTCAACACTCCGGCGACTCATTACGAACGCATCGCCGCGCCGTCTGATTTTCTATATTTTTCATACTCATAATAATGTAATGGTAAAAAATAACAACCGAACAATTAATTTTCGCCGCGTATTTGTTGTTTTATCGAATACCGTATAACGACACTCATTGTCTTTCGGATTGTGCAGAGCGAGGAGGAATGCATCGCGCGGGGTTAGTGTAACGTGTATGACACGACGACGGTGATTTCTTTTTTCCGCGCATAGAAATAGGTACGATAATATGACCCGTGCGTTTTTCGGCAGAGGGAGCGCGGGCGGGCGGTCTCCGCGAGTTAGTTTCGCGTCGCAGTCGCGTATCGGTTGCAGTTTAATCGTCTGCACTGTGCCAGTCGACGTGCTCTATTGGTATTGTTTCCCCCCCCCCCCCCGATATTATGTCATCTGCGGCAGAATTTATCGAATTTTCGAAAGGAAAACCACTCTCTAGAGAATCGAAAAACACGCGCGCGCCGCTGACGTTTGCCGCCGCGGCAAAGCGTAAAAATCGATTTGTCAAGATTCAAAATATATTTCACCGATTAAATAACCTGCTGTAATGTCGTGTGCAGCGTAGACGTAATGCGCGTGCGCATGATCGACGACGGTGTATTCTTTATTGGTACCGTATACAGTTTGTATCCTCGTTCGAATCGGGTCGAAGGACGAATGTACGCTTATATACGTATATATATACAAGTAAAATGTGTTTATTTTTTGTCGCAGCAGGGTGGGTGCAGGTGATTCGTGCGAGGGTAAGATTGTGAGAACAGGAAATCATATAACTTCTTCCTGCTGCGCGTTTTCGTCTTTCCAGATGGAACCGTCGATTGAGTGTATAGTGTATACGTATATTAAAAGAGCGTGTGTAGAAAACAACTGCGCAGTAGCCGCATCCCATTGTATCCGTCTGACAAGTAAATATCAGCAGCCAGTGCACGCAACGATACGCGCGTCACCGCGTATGCGTCAGTGTAATACAATATATAATATATAATGTTATACTATATATAATATTGATATTAACAATATTTATCGAGTCTACAATAACGATATCGCCGTTTCTTTCCGTACACATAGCGTGAAGGCACGGCGCGGCAGAGAATAATCTATTGCTAGGCGTGGCCGAGCGTTATTGTGTGCGACGGATGAGGACGAATTTGTGCCGTCGAAACTATCGGTTTACGAGCGTCGGTTAAGCGAGTGGCGTTGAAACGCGGTCGGAAATGAAATGAAAAAAATTCGCCGACCAATTCGAGAAACCCGCCCGCGTCCACGCCGATGAAGCGACGGACGTATGTTTGATGGAAATTTTAGTCCTGGAGGGATTCTAGAATATAGTCTAGCAGCAACGGTTAGGAGAAAGCCCTTCGAAGAAGTACCTATTTTCTCTACATTCAATGAAAACTTGTGATGACTATTCTAAATCTGCTTAAAATGTACAACATAGATGTGATAACGAACACTTTTCAGAGACCGTAAAATATTTTAATCGTTACTGTCGGTAATAGGTATAGAAGCGTCGGGGATATTTAGTAACGCGCGTTGCAGGACGGAGGAGATATTATATACAGTGTATATATTACCAGCGATAATATGAAGGCAAAAATACATAAAATAACTTTATAGAAAATTTCATATGGGAGTTTTGTAAAAATTATTTTAGCCCGCACAATAATTCATAATTATGAAAAAGTACCTAAATTGTGTTTTTTTGGAGTCAAGTCGAAATACTAAACGAACCATTGTAGATATGAAAAAATGTAATAAAATAAAAGTTATAGCAAATTTAATTTACTTTAAAATATGTAGTATTAAAAATATCGATATTTCTAAAGGTTAACGAAATATTTACGAAAATGTCGAAAATTTTCGTAAATATTGAAAAATGTAGTAAGTTCAAACTTAAATCACAAGTCGGCACGGGTTAACCTTATCTGATCGAACCAAAACTTTTTGTAGTTCATTTTTATACATATAGGTACAATATTAGGGGGTGAGACCAAACATTTTATGATATTTTTTTCTCATCATCTATAGCTAAGGAACACCCTAACATACACGCTTCGCGACGCGTTGTTGACGAAAATTATTCGCTTTCGTCGTGTCGCGCGAGAAAAACAAAGCGTCGCGGGATTAAAACGACTTAAACGCGTTTGTGTGTACCTATGCGTGATATTATTATAATACAATATATCAAAACCTGCGTTCTGCACCGGTAAAGAGGGTTTAATCTATAGGCGACGGAACGCATACATATACGAATAAAATTATATTCGCACCTACATACGGCGCGTTTAAAAATAAATTAGGCACTCCATATTATCCATCGCGGTTATCGATAAAAAACATGGCGTGTCACAGACTTTTCTAAATATATAAAAAAAAAACTTCGCGAAAGCGTATTCAAAGTACGGTAGTAATATTATGTTAATTTCAAAACAAATATTGCGAACGATTGGGATTTTTTCCGCGTAGATACTTGAAAATAAAAAAAAATAATAGACTTCACGAGTCAAGTCGTTGCCTGTAATAATGGCGGGTTATCTTAATCGCGGTATAATAATATAATATTACAATATAACTCGATTTGTATTTAAATAGCAATCGCATTACTATTATTATTGCTCGTGTGAATGTCAAACTTAGGTACCCATCACGTCATCCGAACGGTTTTATTATGATTATAATTTTTTTTTTTTTTAATAAGTGTTTTCCAATGCGTTCACATTTGTGTGGTGCGCGCCGCTCAATTAGGTATTATTTTTAATAAGAACGTTGCCGCGGTTGTTATTAATTTCCCACGAACGTGCTAATTGACCAATTAGAGTATTTTACATCGCGCCGGTTATCATTATTATTATTATTATTATTCTTCGTTAAAAAATTAATTCAACACCCAGCGCCGGGGAACGTCGTCGCCGCGCGACATTTTCTTCTCGATTTTTCGCCAACGAAATGTATACACCGTACGTATAATATGTATTGGTATAGTAAATTACGGCGATAATATCGTAAATGATCGATACGTTATTGAACTATATAAAAAAAAAACCAATACATTTAAATAATAATAATAATAATAATGATAAATCGTCGAATGCGATATTTTAATAACGTTCGTCCGTTTCACGTGGCGTGTTTATTACCTGTGTACAACACTATTACCGTACAATAATTATAATATTATTGTTCTTAACCTTCGTAATATTATACTTATCTATACATTAAATGCAACACGATTCGAATAATTATAACTACACATATTTCATTACCTATGATTAGGAGTTGGGGGGACGCATTGACCATAATATTACGTTCGATATACGTATTGTAGTAATATCGTTTACACATTATTGTGATTTCGATCATTTTACCACAGGTGTTTTCATGTCATCTCGCGCGTTGCGTCCCGCAAGCGTTAACGAATCGTCGGTACGTCACCGAAATGCAAAACCTAACTCAAGCCGATCGATCGATCGCGCGACGGTAAGCTGACTCGAACGGAATCGCTAAGTCTCGTAACATAACCAACCAACGCTATTTTTTTTTTATCGGATTTCGATACTCGATGTCGAGGGGGGGGTTTGCGTCTCACGAAGAAAAATATCAGAATAATTTCGACTTTGGAGATGAAATCTCGACGCATTCGAGCGAAAGACGCGAACGACGTTTGTAGAAAATATTTCGAACCTTTGGTGACGAGACGATATTATTATTTACACGAAAGTAGGTAGGACATGATTTACAACGCGGAATAGATTATTACGGGCGGAATTGTGCGTTATCGGCCGAACACACACAAACCACCGCTGCTGCACCAGTATAAACGAGTTCACGAGCTCAGCAGATGGTGCGATGCTATAAATCTCGAGGTTCGCGGTTATAAAATAAATAATAACGTGTATTGTAATAATATAATATACGGTTTATACTTAAAAACACGCCGATAAAAACCACGACGATAAAGTCGAAAACATTGATAGTGTCGTCCGTTTCGTTTTGAAAACAAAAGGTTGTTAAATGCGATTTCGAATGGACATAATAGTTTGTACAACGTCGTCACGTGTAATATTTATGTAAAATTTCGTCGACCGTCCGGTTTCTCGATGTCACACTCGCCGTAGCAATAACTATACTATAAGAACGACCGTCGACGACGTAGTTAGATAGGCACAAGCGGCCATTCGGTATCACAAACTTACGAGGCAATTAATATTTTAATATATTATTATTCTCACTGTACGCGCTTATCAATGTGATCACCTGCAGTAATAGACGTGCTAATGCGTTGAATGTAAACGATATTTTTTTCAAAAGAACAATATCGTTATTGTTTCTATATTCAATATTCGTGTCGATAAGAAGAGACGTTTTAACAATATTATTACTCGGACTTGCGACTCCTCTTTGCAGCATTAGCCCCGACCAAAGATTTCCGTAACGTTTATGTGCGTACCACGAAAACGCGCGCGTATCTTTATGCGTTTTTTGTTTTAAACTAAACGGCGGCGGGGGTAAGTTATCGATCAAGTTATTGCACATCTCGCGGTAATGTCAATCGCCGACGACGTCAGATGAATGCACTACGCGACAATATCGTTAGGACGAATAAATATTTTACAACCTATTTCACTAACCAATTATGTTTTACGAACAATTTTCATGAAATTCCACGAATCACTGGCAATTATGAATATTGAACTTTTGAAATTCATTAGATACAATCGTTCTAATTAAGTACCGATTATTTCACTCAAATAAAATGTATGACATCATATTCGGATGTTTGATACTGCTATATGACTTATAAATGTACTATGCGATTTTAATATTGACAACCTTCTACTGTCGAATAATAATTAGAGTAATATTGCTAATATACGTACACAGACGCGCGTCAGATATTACGGGTGTTTCGAGTGGGATACGACAGTTGAGCGGATCATCGGGACGCGGCGAGTGACTCGAAATTCAGAAACAATGACAAATTAAACAACGATTGCGTTTGAAAAACGAATTTTGGCGAAACAACTATACACGATTAATCTAAAAGTCTTATTCACAATTATTGTTGTGCGGAGACATATTGTAATTTATTAACGCGAAATTGATAATAACGAGATTGATATTAATATATTTCACTGCGATTAAAACACTAAAGAAAAAAAAAATAATAAATTTTAAAAAATGACTCAGTTAAATAAAATTATCAATAATGTTAAATGACCGCAAGTCTGATAAATTAAATAAAAAAATATATAGGTACAACACTTATAGAGTTCATAAATTTAACGGCGTTGATTATTATTATTTGAACTTATAACTAATGAGTTTTTAGATTATAGTATAAATTTATAGTTCGTCAAAACTTGAATGATTACGAGCTGCATCGATTACGAATTCTAGTCGTTTGAGAATTCTTCTTAATTTTATCTAAAAACTGTCAGATTTTTTTTTTTTTCTCGAAATTATATCTCGTTTATACCATTCGTGTTATGAATATTTCATGAAACGACAGAATTATATTTTGAAAAATGGTAAGTACACTCTTAGTCGACTAGACGTGAGTTTTAAACGATCGATAGGTTTACAAAGAAGTGGCCGACTGCTCTAACTAGGAGGCGGACGGGGTGTAAAAAAATTTCACTCTGTTTTACAATAATCGATTGTTTATAAGTATTGTTTGTTCGTTATAAAAGGTACAGTTTCGTAAACACCTTTTAAGCTCTTGTAAAGTAAGTAATGGGTTTTTGAAAATATATATTAAGACGTTTTGTCACTTGGAACAGCTCGATCTCGGGTCACAATTGGGTTTAAAATTAATGTCAGTTTTAATTATTGATATATACGTATATATTAGAACATGTTGTACTTAAAAAACGTCACTTGTTAATAGTTAGAAATTATTTTAAGGTAATACAATTCGTTACGCTTCTTTGAGTTTACATTAGTGTTATAAATTAATTATTGGCGATATTAGAAAAACCTGTTGTTATATATCTAAAATCCTAAAATACATATATTATTTTTTTTTAAAACGTTAATTTCCTTTGTTAAACCGTACAACAAATGCGGATCTAGATGTAATTATATAGTATATATTAAATTAATCATTGGCGTTTTAGTAATAATAATTATTAATTTTTTTTTATCCGTCAATTATGAAAATTATTCTTTTAAATTTGTCACGGCTAATATATATATATTTTTTTTTACACCAAGTGTTTTTAATTAGCAGTAGTGACTGAATTAATTTAGCAATTAATATACGAGTATAGTACCAAGTTCATTACGATTTATTAAAAATAATTGTTGAACTTCTAAATAATAAATTACTCATGTAGGAGACAAATTTGAGTAGGATATCAACAAATATTGGCAGTATGTCAAATTTTAGTTTTATAAACATTACCTACCCAAATTTTATGATTTTTAACGTTTTTCCTATAATGTCGTTGCGCACCTGACTCTAAATAAAGTAACATAATTCGTGAACAGTTGAGTAAAACGATTCGAATATCAAAACTAGGTTCCTATTTTCTGATTAATTTAAAATAATATTATAATCGGTTCGCATATTTTAAACATTATTACGTCGAGAGTTCGAGCTGGTCGAGATACGAGTTAAAATTAGAATACGGAAAAAGAAAGGTTTAAAAACTTTAAAACGATCGTAATAATAATATGTTAATATGATTTTAAACATAAGGAGGTTATACGCGCCGCGTTATGCTTACAAGTCTATTTTAATGTATGATAATGCATCATTGTGCTTCGTTTATGACTTGAACGGTAAAAATACTACTTTTCAGTGAATATTTATTTTATTGTTTTTTTTTTCCTTTTCATTTATATATTAAAAAAAAAACAATACCGGGGTTTAGAGAATATAAATTTATCGAATATCGCGATATTTACTGGTAAATTATACATTTCGAACTCGTATTATGTATTACATTTTATACGATAAAATTTACATTTACGCGTAATAGAATTTCTAAGAAACTGCAGTTATCTCCGTGTAGGCGTGGGCACTCAAATAAATATTATACGATCTACGTGTTTTTAAGCACGTATTGATGATGATCACCTCTCCTAAACATTCGAATTTTAAAAATACGGTTTTATCAAATGTTTATCGTGTCCTTGGTGTGGGTTTGTCCTTAATATGTATTTTTGGATTCTCGCAACAGTGCGAAAATTAAAAAATATTTATAATAATAACAACTACACCGAGTAGCCAAAAAATATCAATTTGAAATCGTAACCAGCGTCGTAAAGAATACTTTTACTCAAATATATTCTCAAAAGTGTTTAAAATTCTGCTCGAATGTTAATTTGAATACTACTCACGTCTCACACATAGGATGATAAAATACTTTTTTTTTTTTTTAGAAAGGAATAATCCTTATTAAAAATTGTCGTTTTCTCATAAATCATTATACCGTGGTGATCACATATTATGTGTGGTAATATTTTCATGACAAAATTACTCGAAAAGTTGTTTTAAGTACGATGAGTATACTTTCTCGAATTTTAAAAACAAAAAGAATTCAACATTTTTAAATAGTATTCAGTACCAAAAAGAGTATTATTTAAATATTTTTATTCAAATAATTTTGCTCAAATTCTCTACAACGCTGATCGTATAATTTCAACTCAATATTGAAACAATGCGCGCGCAAATACGAATTTGAAATTTTCAATTCAAAAAAACTGCATTTAAAAATTAATTATACAGTGCAATGCCGTTTATAGGCAATACCTATAGTATGAACAGATATTATCGTGTGTATTATAATATATCATTAAATCGAGTATTTATTTTTTTTTTTTATAATGACGCTTTTAAATGCAATGTAATTATAATAACGGGTAAGTACAGTGTCCGTCGTGACGTATTATAGTTAAATGTATTTTGTTTGTTTAACGACCAAATCGTTTTCACGGGAAGTCGGAAGTTTTCCCATTTAGAATTGAAAAAAAAAAATGCAATCGCTCGTAGCAATAATATAATTAGGTGTATACACATTATACCCGCGCAAACTTTGGAAACGTTTCAACAAAAAAAACCTTGTCGATTCGTGAATCATGTGTGTCACTCGCGTAATCGTAATAATAATAATATTATGATGTATATACCTATTTTGGATCGCGGCCGAATTTCCCGCGCAAATTTCACTCGGTCGGACGCGAGTTTTTTTTTATTATTTTTCTACGCCGATCGATCGTATTCTCAACTGCACTCTGTACAGCTACAATAGTACGGACTGTAAGTATGCACGTATACTATATCTGCAGTTATGGACGTCGTACGACATATCGACATTCGTATAATAATAATAATAATAATGTGGACGACCTTATTATATTCAGGTATTATATATTATTATTGTGACGTAGGAAGATTATAATGGATTTTCAAGAACCTTCGTGGTACTACATAATATAACATTATATCGCCGTAATAATAATAATAATAATAAATATTGTATAACTTTAAAGCTTTGCCGCGTTATCCTACTGTATTCCAACTGCAGCCACTTAAATAATGCAGTAAAATCAAGCTTTATGTAAGTGGTGTACTGTTTTCTCGGTCGCACATCCGCAAAAACGTTGAAATTCGTTCGAATACCAGATAGATAATTGACAGGCAGAAAGGTCATACGAGCCGATATGGTTCAACAATTCATCTCGCGAATGAAAACCATTAAAAAGTGTACGACATTATTTTCTTCCGCCAATGGCCAATACGATTATATGTGACGCTTGTATAATATACAACGCGCGTTATGTGCGACGCACACTACACCGAACTGTTCGCGAAAACCACGTGTTCGAAACGAAATAATATCAAAACGACGTTCACGTCTCGAGACGATCGATCCCGTTATTATAATAACAACGCGCGACGACGTTTATTATTAATATTGTTAATGAATAGAATTTTATTTTTAAACGACGACCACGAAATTTGATTTTACGGCCGTCGCGAAGCGTTTAAAGGAGACGAGTCGGTGATTTTTTTCATATCAATATCGTATATATTATTTTTTATAGCGTAACAATAAACGTTGTATACGGTACCGATATAAAAGTTGCGGTGTACGTCGCGCACTGGCTAACGTGCCTATATAAAAATATAATAATATGTTCAAAGGTCAACTTAAAAGTTAAAGTCAAGTAGTTAATTATATTTTTATAGCTTCTCGACTCGGACAGTTGGTCATAATAATTTACTGATAACTCGATGGTTTTACTCTTTTCGTTCCGTTAAAATACTATAATCTGCCGAGTTTACGCAAAATTAAAATTAAATTTAATATTCTCTATTTAATCAGTAATCACGTATTTCAAACGCACGCAACTACTGCCGTATGAATACGTACACATCAGTGTAAAGAATGTGTTAGCAAAATGTTTGGTTAGTTATTTTTAAAAATTTAAGAGAATATAGTTATTTTCGATATACATACTCGTTTAAAAAAAAAAAAAAAAAAACCCTTTCAACTTAAATATTTAAATGTTCATAATATTATTTCACAAATTTATTATCTTATTGATTTGAAATAACCGAACAACTCGAGAGAATTTTATTCATTGATGCGAATGTGCGAAAAATATTCTTACCAAAGCGTTCGGGGATGAATAATTCGAAAAATTCGATTTAGTTCTCGACAATGGCGAAGTTCTTTGCCGCGGAGATTGTGCAATATTTAAATTCAAAGGTGTTTTTACAATTGTAACGGAAGTGTCGTATTAAACCCGCCGTTTTAAAGAAACGTAATCGAAAATACGCCGGAACCCGTTGGGGGATGGTCGACGAAAAAACGAAAAAACGATTACGTATACATGTGTCATTGGAACGTCTTTGGCGTCACGCCGAATTAAAAATGTTAATAATTGGTTCTTAATTGACGTTCCTAGCCGCCGTCGTCGTCTCGACTTATTATAGAGTATAATATTAGTATAACTATTATGTATTCAAATAAAATATTTATATTGGTTTTAAAATTTTCGAAACGTTTTTTCGACGAGTAGGTACGTACGTAGTCGGAAAGAAATATTCTTTTTATTTTTATTTTTTAATTTTACCTCCTAAAACGTTGCACAGGTACACGGGAAAATAAATCAAAAAAAACCAAACGGAAGAGAAAAAAAAATAATAATAATACCGCGCAGTCATTCTCGTGTATAAATACTACTCAACGATTTGACGATAAAAAGACAATATACGTCGAAAATTCTTACCGGAAAGTGCGATCCGGATCGTGATGGTTTTATGGCACAGACGCGTGTGGGCACGTAGAGCGTGTGTGTGCGCCGACAGTCTGGACGATGGTGCGACGAGTGGCGTCGTGACGGATGTGTGTGGACGTTTCCGCGGAACGCGAGCGAGCAACGAGAGTTCAAAAGTCGACGCGGAGACTTGCGCGCGATTGTGTGTATTACGATGTGCGTACGTAGGTATACGCGTGAACGGACGTGTGTATAGTGCGCGTGTGACGCGGTTTGTCGATTGTTATTAACCGGTTACGTCGAAAGCCCGGTCGAAACTGCCGGTTCCGTCCATCGGTCCCGACGACGACGACAGAAAAAACTATACGCGTTCGCGGTGTGCGCACAAGATTATTATTACTATTATTATGTCGCGATCTCCCTCACCTTAACCTTGTCGTCGCCGCTTCAGATGCTATATCGGGGGGGACACTTCTGGGCGGTGTTCGCGGCGCGTATATTATTAACTATGGAAATATCGATGCACGTATGTTATAATCGAGCGGGTTCGCGATGCGATCAAGCACTGTCGAACGACGGACGAGTGGACGTCGTATTTATATCGGGGGCGGGCGACATATAGGAAAGTAGGAGAGGAAACGTAACGAAACGGAGAAATAAATAAATAAATTACAACAATGGCGATGGGGAAGAGGAGACGAACGCGGGAAAAGAAGAAGAGACCGAACAGAGTCGCATGCCGCACTCGACGTGCGCGTGCGTGTTATCTTTGGAGTGTGTGGGACCAATAAAAATTGTGCAAGCGCACTCGATGACGACGACCTAACCGTGTTGTTCTCTTTCTAAAGTTCGTTCTACCTCTCTGCCGCTGCTGCTGCTGCCGCGACTAATTATTACCTATGCATAGGCCCGCCCGTTCCGAGAAAGAAACTTCCTCTGCGACGTCGACTCTGGCCGACTCAAATAGGAGATCGAGAGTGAAAGAGAGAGAGACAGAGATGTGATTTCGGTGCACGTGAAATCCTGCCCCGGAAGAGACGGCAGAGTTTCTCGTCCTTCCGACGTCAGCGCGGTCAGATAAATTGCCCGAGATCCTTCGGATTTCGTCGAGGCCGCGACGAAGATATCGACGGCGCGCGGGTCTGCAGGCTCGCGCGATATTATCACGAGGGGACACGCGGTTCGCTAGTAAACAACAATATCGTTACGAGTGTGTCGTGTTGCAGGTACGTGAGAGATCACGCCGCGGCGGTGTGGACGTCGCGATGGCGGACTGCGGCGCGACGAATTCGGTGTCGCCGCCGAGAAGACACGAGGGAGACTCGCGCGCGTCGCATTCCGCCACACCGCCGCCGCCGACTCGTTTATTTTTGGATCCTCGGCCGGCTGCGGTGCGTGACGACGGCGACGAACTTTTGGCCAGCGATTTATTTCGAAAACGCAATATCTCGTCGTGCGTATGATGTGTATTAAATGCGACGCAGTTTGTGATTTTATTGTAGTGTGCCATGTGGCCGGCGACGGCGGTGGCGGCGCGTGGGAAGAGAGGTGTATAGGTATGTAACGCCGAGTATATTTTATCGCGGTGTACAGGGTGATCCATTGCGATCGTTATCGTATCGTACGAGATCGATAGCGGTTTTCGAAACGAATTCCTTTGGCGAAAAATGCGAAAATTACGCGATCCCGCAGTCCAAGCGTCGACGAAGTGTTTACGCGAGATTTCAGTTTATTTATTTTTCAATAACCTATATAGAATGTTCTCATTTATAACCGTCTTTGTAAGTCACGCGCGTTTGTTTTGCGATCCGACGGACAAATAATATAAAATTAAAACGTCGCCCCCGGGGGGTCCGATCGCGTTGTATTATAATATCACATAGTATCAACGCTCCTCATTATTTCCGCGTCATACGATCTAACCTTACTCTTCTTAAATCCCTCCAAACTCACGATAATAATACGGGTTCATGTTACGTATTTTTAGTTTCGAAAAACTCTCGCTTCGCCGTCTAAAAAAAAACCTACCTAATGAGATTTTATTGCGCGGCAACCTTTCTCATCATCACGCACGTGTTGCCTTGATTCCAAACGTCACGACCCTATGTGTACGAATATAACGATCGAGTATGGAAACATGTTTGCAAAATTATAATTAAATTTTCGACAAGATTTAAATTTTTTATTCTCTCAGAGTTCGAATAATATGCATAAATATAGTCGACAATAAATACAAATTTGAAATTTACGGGAGCGGAAATTCACGAAAATCATCCACCGATACTGCGCAGTCAATAGTGCAATCATTTCAAATACACTCTCGTCTACTATCGTTAAATATCTACTAAAAATAATCGGAACTGGTTTGAAATTCGAATTATTATAATTTTCCAAAAGCACGTGTAAACACGGCAACAATTAAATAGTGTGCAACCTGTTAAACGGACCACCCCGTATACTCGCATTCTTCGCAGTTTTTCGCATGACACACACACACACACACACATGTGCGCGTACACGTGAATGGATACAAGTAGATGTTTTATTTTGTTATTACGCGTTATTATAATAAATAATGTTACGCGTCTGGTCGGAGATTTTTATTTCTCTTTCGCGTAGCAAGATTTCTCACTCCATGCGAAAACCTACTGCGCATATTATTACAGATGTATCGCGTTTCGATAATCGATCGATATATAAAATTATAATGAACGTCCCGGAAATGACTAGAGAACCGGGTTTTTTTTATATTTTTTTATTTTAATAGTATACTCGGCGAATGACGAGGCGCAAAAAACCAAACAAAAAAAAAAGAAAGAAAAAATGAAAAGGTATTCGTGACCCACGCTTTCCGAGAATATTTTTTTCACGACCCGACGACGACGGCATAATCGTAACGAGCGTTGTTGCTATTATGATACCGTAGTGACAACGCGTTCACCCCGACTATTTCATGACAAAATACCTACTACTCGTGTATCATCGTTTGTCGCGATTAGGTGGTACCTACTCATCACGCGACCCAATGGCCGACACGAATTTGAATAATGTGAAATAATCATTGACAATATGCAAATGCGTCTTCACGCCAAGTATTAATTTGTACACAATTTTCTTCCTTTTAAGAATGAAACGTCGCGTCGTCGTTAAGTTATTTTATGAGCTCGCGGTATAACAATAAAGCTGTAGAACAATCTAAAAATATTATGTCTCGACGCATTAAGTACGCGTGATTTTTGTCCGACCGATACGTTTCAATGTTTGTAATGTTTTTTATTAAATTTCAATCGGAAATATGAAGAAAAAATTGAAGAATAACATACGGTAAAAAATATCGACAAATATCATGTGAATTCGTTTTATGGACACCCGAATGAGAAATACCCCAAGACTCGAGAGCGGACGTTACTCTAGTCAATCGATTTATTGATTAACTTAATAATATTAATAACTACTTGACTTGTTTAAATAGTTGACAAATATAGTTTTGATATTAATGTATTTTTATGTAATCTAGGTATGACGATTGAAGAATAAATTAACTTCAGTGAAGTTTATCTAATTCATCTCCGCGTACGGAAATCATAACCGAAAATGTCGTGTATCAACTTAACTAAACTAAACTTATAATTAATGTTATTTTCATTGATTAATCCATTAGTATCAGTACATAAACTAATGGATTAATCAGACCGTGTGTCGCACAGTGTGACGTTTCGTAAAATGTACATAATTTATTTAATAAAATTGCGCGCGCACATCTTTAAATACTATTATTTATGTATGCATAATTTTACTGATTTCCATTACGGATTGGCTTAGTAATAAAAACAAATTCAATGAACTTAGGTTTTTTTTTATAATAGGTACTAACCTCGCTTTTCCGTTGAATCTTGTTTCGTTACGACTGCAGTAAAGAACGATCGAGTCGGCGGGCGATTTCGCGACAAGACACCTACGTAAAATATAAAAACATATTTAGTTAGTACACTCAGGGCTTTGGCGGTACGTTTTTTTTTGTTTATGACGGTGTCACCGAAAATTTCGATACTACAAAAACATTAAAATAATATTGTGTAAAATTCGCGCGTTCTATCTCGTAAAAATTACCCGAATATATTCGACCGGGAAATTTCGCGACGATATAGTCGCCGACGAAATATATAAACGATGACTCAAAGGTTAACTACACGTATCACTCATTGTGTTTTGTGTATACTCGAAGAAACGTTTAAAGCACACGTTACAGTTTTCTCGTTATGGGTACCCGTGTTTATTATTTTTCAACGCGAATGACGACGAACAGTTAAATATTTATAATCGCACAGCCGTGTTAGATTTATAAACAATAATCGACAAGAAACCCGAGAAGTACCGAAGACCTGTGTACACACACATGTAATCAATTGGGCGCAAAAACAAAAACGTACCTATAATTAAAATTACAGAATTTCTCTTCTCGCTTCGTACCTGAGAAAAATTTACTTTTGAAATTGGTATTAAGTTACATAAGTACTGCAATAATATTTGTCCAGTGTTTTGTGCTACGTTTATAATAATAGTTGTAGTTTTGAAATTTCTACTACTAATAGCGAATGTTAAAACGAATTACCGTCGCGTCGTCGCGTCGTCGGTATGTTATTATAATATATTTTGTTCCGAGAAATTCTAGAAACCTGTATCTACCTAATGGGAAAAAAAAAAAAATTATGGGATGTGATAATAATTTATTTAAAATTATGGTGACTCAAATATTATTATTATTATTTTTATATTATTCTATATAGTTGTATGCAGTGTAATAATATGTGAAGACCAAATACAGTAGTGGCGTCGCAAACAATTTTTCGTCCGTGGGGGCCAGACTATTTATTTATCTACAGAAAACGAACGTCTTGGATAATAATATAATAATATAAATATACACATTGGGTAATTTCAAACAACAAAAATTCGTATTTTACCATAAACCGCGGATTTGGCGAATCATTAGTAAAAATTTCTAAAAGTCGTATACGTTATTATCGCCGCAGGACTCTACAGTATTTTATTGACCGCAAAAAATCATTACACGGTTCCCAAATAAAACACAATCTACGCAAATCTTTCAAACTGCGCAATTTAATCATAATTGAAGTTGTACGGTTTTTTCAAGAAAATTATTTTATTTTTTTAAATTATGCTATTTATCAATCTTTTGGCAGCATCAATTTAATAGTTTTAAGTGGGATGACAAGTCACTAAAAGACTCTCTCGTATATGCTATGCTTGTGTAAAACCAAAATATTCTAAGTGGCCAAGATGTTCTCCCAACTCTATAGTCACAAGGTAACTCGATAAAAATTTTTTTTGTTTTTTTAAATGCGCCGAATTCGGTCATAAAATTTTAAATGAAACTTGAAAACTGTTGCGAAATCTGTTTACTACAGAATCGGTTTTACGCAAAAAAAAAACACCTCAAATGAAACTTTTATATTTTTATGTCGTCCTAACATTGTTATTTAAAGAAAAATATCTCGGTGATAATATGCGTGGATTTTAAATTTTAATAGCTAACAATAACAAACGTTTGAGCCAAAAAGTCATAAATCAAACCCAAGTGTAAATAATAAGAATATTAGTCGAAACACAATAATATATGATATGCATAATTATAATAGCCTAAGAGTTCTATAAAAGTAAGAGTATAATAATAATAATAATAGCCTATATGAGGCCAAAAATTGTACGTCCGATTTTCATCAAAACCATTTTACATAAAAAGTCAGTAAATCATGATCGATTTTATCAATCTACCAAAAATTAAAAGTCCAAAACTGCATGTGACTTTTCCCAAAGCATTAAGATTTATAAAAAACTTATCAAACAAATATTTACCATAAACATAAAGAGCACGCGCGTGTATAGCTTGGCGATAAAAATAAATATTGTTATTCAATAACCGTTTCGACTGATAAACATTTGATGATGTCTCGGTTGAAAATTTGATTAAAAAAAAATCTAAATATTTCCCCACCGAATGTAAAAATATTATGATCAATGTTGTTGCAAATAATAAATCGTTTATTATTATAGTCTCTAATCAGGTACTAAAGTATTTTTTTCATCATAGTCCATATTATTATGTTTAAGTCAATATTTCATGAAGAAAATATTTCATAATATTTATAATAATTAATATTGAAATTAATGTTTCTTGATTATCAAGTTTGACATTTGATTTATAGATGTGCGAAAAAAGCTATTCGACCCGTTGTGAAATAAGTATTTATATAGGTACGGTTATGGGTATGCATTATATTATTATTGTATCAGTAGGACGCGTTTTTTTAGACTTAGGACTGTTCCAACAATACAATGAATTGTAACAATCGTATAATACGAGCGAAGAAGGTACACACAATCAGATGTCGGTAAATAATTTCAACTATACACGATTTCTCGATTTCTACTAATCGTCGTCTCGACGTTTCGCGTGTTTTTGAATATTCATTGAGGATTTTTATCGATTTTACAATATCTGTTATTGCGCGAACTGCGTACAATTGCAACGTAGTCATTATTATTGCGTTGTTTTCTATTAATTTGATATCGAGCTATGTAGGCAATAATAATATGCCGCTCTTCGTTTGGATTGCATGTGAAAAACTTTCCACCCGACGACGCGTCGGTAGAAAAAATATGAATCAATGTATTTCCAGAGAAATTTTCGTCATTTTTTTTCCCTCGACTATGACATAATATTGTCACATGGACGAATCGTCATGTGCGCCAGAGTGTTTATTTTTCGATTGAAATTTTGTTTTTATTTTTAATTGACTCGTTGTGGGAAAAACAACACACTCTGTTAAGTTTTGACGCAGATTATTAAATGCAATGTTAACAAAAACACGATTAGCAGATTAACGCGTGTGCCGTGAATAATTACATCTACTGAGTTTGAAAACGTGACATTTGTCTGTCCGTCGATCTACCTACTATCTGGTACATCGCGAGTTTTATCGAGTGGGTTTGAATCAATGTTTAAGTCTTTGGTTCGCAATAACGTCGTCGCACGACAAATCGATAAAGTAGTTTTTTACTCGGACGCCGCCGCCGGTACGCTATCGAATGAATAATAATAATAATAATAATAATAACAACAACAAAGTAAATGTTTTTCTCGCCAACATGTTACAATATTATCTGCGAGTAGATCGAAAATGTCAAAGTGGACAATGCACTTATCGTGTGTATTCTTCGTCTCGGTCGTATTGAAAAAAATTTGGAACACCTTATATTATGAGTGGAAAGAGAGTATTATATGACACGCCATAAAATCAATACAACGTACGCGACTACGTGCGACCAAGGGCAACATTATTGTTGAATGTTAACGTCTCATTTTGAATTAATTTTAACGAGCTACATTTTATTATGATTATTATTTTTGACTTTAAGCCAGAAACCGTTTTTGACCATCGTATTAAATTAACACAAAACAATAACAATAAAACATCACTGATTTGTCCGGGGCACTAAATTCATTCCATGGAAACAAGTGTATCCTTAAACTATTTCCCTGTGACTTTGAATTTCCTGTGCATAAAGTGTAAATAACTTCTAGGTATTTACAAGTCTAATTTGTTTCTCGTCTTTCGAAATAAGCAGAAGTAAAATCGCCTTCAAAAAAATAAATATTATATTTCGCATTAAACTAGAATGCTGATTTCAACTTATTGGGTATGGGTGACCTCAGTAAAATCAAACGTGCGAATTTTCAGTTCAACCCACAGGAAAATTTGTAGTCGCGTAATTTATTAACATTGTTTTACGTAATATTACGTACACAACTGGTTATCGCGGTGTTTTTTATTATTTTTAAACTACCCATGTCTTTAAATAAATTACAATTTAGAAAGTAGGTAGTAGGTACCAACAATAATATTATTTATTTATTTTTGATGAAAATTCATTCCTATGACGGTCCGGTGCTTTGTTTTTCGAACACTACACTAACGTATATTTTAGATCGAGCTACATTTCGAACTTTATGCAGATCACTAGATATTTACCGAGATATTCACCGAGATGTAAATGCGATAGTATTATTAGAATAAAAATAAACGATAAATCACTACACCCGGAAACGACCGAGTAATAATAACCTTGTGTCCTTAATTATTTTAAAATTACAAATAAAGTTCGCTCAAGATTTTGGATACTATTAGCACTTGTCTATACAGACGAAGTGGACATATTATGTTTTAGAAATTTTAGTTGTTTTTATATGCGTATGTAATGTCATAATACTAACTATTCGAAATTATATTAAAAGAAAGCCATAAGTAATAATAATATTTATAATCCATTATCCATACTTGTATTATAAATGCGAAAGTTTAACAAATCAAATAATTTTTTAGTACTTTTTTATGCTTGTTTTATTTTAGTGATAATTTTAGCTATGAATATTTTTTTTTTTACTGATTTTCATAAATAAATATTAAGAAATTAAATAATATTTATTTTTTGTTACTTTAACCCAATAGCAACATAGGGTTGTTAAACAAAATAACTCAGATCCCTAAACTGGTCAAAACAAATTTGATTATATAAATTGTAATCTTTAACTACGTGTACATATATTTAAAAAAAAAATTGGTAACATGAGAATTAAATGAAAAAAAAAAGTAGTATAAAGTATACAGGTGCCTATATAATTCTTTGTATAGAGTTATTGAATAAAATGTTAATTAATGTACAACTGTATGACCCTTAAGATCAGTTCGAGTAAATTATGTTTGCACGTGTTATATCTTTCTGTAGTCTGTACGATTACATCAATCATCAACAGGTCAAATTTTACTATAAATATAGCATATAAATAAAAAAAAAAAATTTGATTGCGCGTGATATAATAATACATAAAAAAAACGCAACGTTATTGTAGCTCTTAAAATATATATATATCTATATACGATTATCTATGGGAAATTTAATTACGTTTTATGAATACACAAATTGTTTTGAATCTTTTACTAAAATCAAAGTTTTTGTAAATACTTATAAATAGTTTTTTTCTTTTTTAAAGAAGCATATTTTTGATCTACATTAAATAAAACGAATATTGTTTTCAATCGTTTACATTCCCGCAGACTAGATAAGGCCAAATAATATAACTAATTGAACCTCTAGTGCAAAAATAGAGAGCAATAGTTCAACGAAACATTAAACGTGTACGAATTATGTATTGATTAATTGACATTAACTTTAAGAGATTATATTCTTGAACTTATTTATTTTAAATATGAGAAGAGACGACAGAAAATCGATAATGTTAGACAATAACCTATTTCAAGTTCAAATTTCACTGTTAAAAAAACCTTTTTCTATTCTTTATGTCATAATATTATATTATGCATAATGAATTTAATTATCATACGATTGCTAATCTTAATACTTATTATTAATTATTATCATGGTCGTTTGAACTTTAAATACATAAATAAATAAATATTATAATACTTTTTATTCAAAAAGTGGTGTAGGTTAAATATTTACTATAAAATAGAAGACACCTTTGACTTTTAAGAGGACATAAAATATGGTATAAATAATATTGAAAATTGTGAAAGTCGTTAAAAAATTTTGTTAGGTCCAATTATACGTACCAGTCTAGTACGATAATATGAACTTTTTACCAGAGGGTAAAATTGCCCATCGCTATTTCCCGAGCAGAAAACGAAAAACAAATATTTTTTTGAAAACATACTATTGCGTGATTGCATTAATTTGCCGATAGATAGGTAGGCATAATATGCGAAACTATGTTAAAAACAACGGTTTACAAGCTATATTATTGTTAAAAATTAAGTTGTATTTGAAATCTTTATGTGCAGCAAATTCACAAAAGAACTGCATATAGTAATTATACATGAAATGAAAAAAATGTAGGTACATACGAGAATCGTGTGCAATCGTTTTTACCGACTACTCTATGTCTGCATAATATGTAGTGCTAATACTACAAATACGAGACATATACTATATTATATTGTAAGTACTTGATAAGTTACACGTTCAATTTATATGTTGTCTACTTTAAAATCTTTTGTCCAAATATTAGAGAGCGATAATAATTCAGAAATATTAGAGCCGACACGCTGATAAAATATTACAGTAACAATTTAACTATCAACAAAAATGTGTGTGCTATTATTTGAAAATGCACAAGTATAGAAATGAGGCATGACAGCTATGCGATCGTATACATTTATAAATATAAAATTAAATGAGTATAAATAGACCTAACCTGCACAGATTACTTGTCGTTTATTTTTTGGTCAGCCGTGATTTTAAGTTTACCATAGAAAAATTCGAAGCTAGAAATACTGAAAATAAAATTGCTATAAAATATGTTGTGATGGACGATAACCAAATAATTATTTGTAGTATCCGATAAGCAAAATATGATATAAAAACAATTACAAAATTATAGCGTAAACTTTTGGTTGCATTTTAGCATATATTTTTCATACAATCAGTATCTGGTAATCCTAGATACTCGAAGGTGAACCCGGCTCTAATTACAGCATTCAAGACCATTAAAATTATAATAGAATCTTCGCGTGTAATAGTAGCAGACACACCTAAGATGTCTTTACTGAGTTGGCATATTGGCTAATGAATATTGAATTGATTCAATTCTGAAGAAACTGCTACCATAATAGTAGCATTTTAAGAATCGCCATAGTATAGTAATTACATTATGAAATATTTCGGTGAAGACTTCAGAACAACGGGACATGAGTATAATAATATGTGCTCTCTTTAACAAGAAATGAACAATCAAATTATTGTGAAATAAAAGCATATTATGCTTTCTTAACGGTTTTAACATTTATTAATTTTTTTTAATAAACGATATTATAGCTCTAAAATTACAAACACAAATTAACCAATAAAACTATGAATATTACACAGAAAATCTTAATGTAAATAAGCAACAATATAATAAAATAACCGAAAGGCGAAAAAAATTCGGACGATTACGAATAATGTGACGTTCAGCTAATTTCATAACATAACTCCTTGACTTTTACATTATTGAAAATCAGTGTCCTCTCTAATCACATTCTATTAAACAAATTATGATTACTGTGTTGCAACGATGCCAACAAACGGAAATAATGATAATACGTACGTATTATAGCCAGACTATATCATTATAAATAAGTATTTATTTTATTTTTTATTTTTTTTTATATTTTTAAATCTCTGATTATTAATAGAAAATCATAAATTGATCTTGTTTATCGACGGACAAAATAAAACGAAGTACAATTAACCTGACCGGGTTATGGACTATTATTGCTCGTTTGAATCCGATCGGATCCGGACAACCGTCGCGGCGCGCATACACAATGATTATAAACATTATACCTACAACAGGCGTGCGATGTTCTCACATATCGTATTGTATTATAATATTATTTTCATACAAACGTTCTCGTCTGATGTACGCTATCGTAATTGATGTAGGAGGAAATACGTGATACAATTTGTAATTAATACACACACTCGCGCGCGCGCGCAGACTAGAATATCCGATACATTATTTATGGGCGGCAAACGCGGAAATGGAGTGCACAAACTATACCACTACTGAGTGACGATTATTCGCGATAAAAATAGATTTTTTTACGAGATGAAATCAATATTTATGGATATCATAATATGGTATCAGCCGACAATAACTACAGTGTGAGGGAGTCGTCGGCCAGACATTTTTAACGAGTACGATATTTTGCCTATACCGAGAGCCGCGTGTAATAAGAAGATCAAACGAATAATAATTACACCATATTGTGTGTTGTTGTTAGATTCTCAGAACGCTTGTTTAATCATTTTGCAATCGAATCAATTTGGTCGGCGAAATCGAATTCATATGGTTTCATATATTTAGTTTCACACGAAACATAATAACTACGCGTTTTTATAGAATTTTAGATTATTTTTTTTTTCATTATCGAGACCACAATGTTTTTATTGTTTTTTGTTTTTACACGACACACAACGTTAGGTTTTTGTCGTCTTTAATTTAATATTTTTATAGAAAAACAATTTTAATATCCAGCTCGGTTACTCGTACACCGTGTACGTGGCCCGTACTTAATACGTATATAATTAGAATAATTTGCATGACCGTGATATTATTAATTGGAATAAAACTCAAGTATAAAATATCGGACATACTACGATACTACGTTACGCACATACTTTACTATATTTTATTGTTATGTTAAACTATTTACCTGTTATATGGTTTTTATGAAGACAATCATTTTGAAATAGTAAATGATTTGAAATAATACGGGTTTTTTTTTTTAGACTTTTAAGATAAATCATTAATTGTATTTTTTATCAAAGGTACTTGATACCAAATATGTTTGACACTGAGGGGCTGAGTTTGTATATACAATGGCCTGAAATCTTGACAATGAGACGAATTCAATATCTTATAAATGAAACTGATTTTTAAAGTGGTATTGACATTAATAACTGATACTCAGAAATGTAATTTTATGAAATAATAATTATTCTCTCAAAAAAAGGTTTTCAATATCGATGAAATAATGTTTTTCAGTGACCTTGGATACGAAAATACATAAACAGTCGGGTTATGATGTTTGGACACATTTCGAGTGTCTCTAAGGTAAAATGTAAACTTGTAATATAAAAACACGCTAAATCTGATAACTTTTTTTTATCAGCTTTATGGTAGTGGTAAATCGGATTTTAATTGAATATTTCGTTTTTTATAAGTTAGCATGTAAGCATGCATTCATACTTCATAAATTATATATAATATAGGTACTTGGAGTGTTTATTTCGAAAGGCTACTTTTTATCCAGCTTAAAAATTCAATTCTGATCATCGAGTTTGCATTGATTATGTATTTATTAGAAACAACAATACAAATTATTAATGTATATAATAAATGTGTGCTTTATACGATATACATAATATAATAAAAACGAAAATCGTTAAAATACAATATAATAAATAAGTCGAAAACACTTGATAGGATTAGTATAGTAATTGTACTAATTGAATATATACTATCCGAGTTTATAGATATATAAATTTTAAATAAATAAATACTTGATTCGATAATAATAATAATTTAATAGACAATCACTGATCAATTGTGCTCCGTAAGTTGTAGAAAATATATAATCTCATTAATACACTTTATATTATTGATCGCATAACTAATAAGTATCTGTAGCGCTTAAAACTAAAGCGCAATTGTAATAGGTACAAGTGGTAATTATAATGAACGACGTATAATACATATTTTATCGTTTTTTTTTCTTCTTTACTCCAATAAATCAAAACTCGAATGCTCGAGTATCCGTATGTAGTATATTATATTGTTATATTTGAAATATTTACATTTAAGTATTATTATTATGTCTTATAAATATCTTTGGCCGCGGCAATTGATAAAGGAACGATTTACGCATTTGATTTATATATTATATAAGCTATCTAAAAAAAACCTAAAGTGCACCGTTATTAATTTTTTGAGATTTTAAGTGAAAAGAGGATAAATATATCGATTTCAAATTTTTTTGTAAATTCTAAGACCTGAGAAATCTTATGCTGTTCAAAAATCTCAACAATTTTACTAAAAATCGTATACACTCATAATTGTCATGAATAATAATAGTTTTTTTAATTAAAACAATAAAATGCATAGAGGTAAAGGTATCGTTTGGATTTTAAAATTAGAAATTTAATAAAAAACTTTTAAAAACAATTTAAAAATTCTTGAGCCTCGTGTTTTTTTCTTTTTAGAAAGTTTATTTTTAATATTTACCTATATTTTATGTATACCTATAAAAAATATGTGTAAATATTTTTCTACATATTATTTAAGATATTCTATATTTTTTAAGATAAATGTACGAGTACCTATTTTGTATCTGAATATAATCAATTTAAAATTTAAACACAAACATATAACATTATTTTACTACGTGATGCTTGAGTATATTTGTTTTATAATTAATATGATAATGGATATTCAATGTTTACAATATTACATCAACTTTCGCACAGAATCGTTATTTAAACACAATGACTCATTTTAGCTTCCAAGCTTAACATATATACAAATAAAACGACACTATCATCTACCCATCATATAGTGACCTACACAAGGTTTGATTCATATTCCACTCTTTTTACACGTTCAAAGAACGGAGGAGGCAAAAATTGAATGTCAAAGGCTCCCCTTAAACTCAAAATGTATTTGCTTTCTAGATTTTTGATCATTTTTTACAATAGCGTAAATAATAAAATTGTTGGCTTCGAACTGGTTGTGTCTTAGGTCATAGAAAAAGATAGAATTCCGAAAACATTTGCTTTTTAAAGATTTAATACGGGCAATGTTTTATTTTTATTGAATAATGCATTTTAATTGATATTTAAAACGAATAAATGTTATAAAATGTGCTTTTAAAAACAACAGAACTTTGGTGTGATAATTAGAATTTATAATAAAATTCCATAGAATTTTTTTTAAAAAATTTTTTCATCTCCTTTACACATTTTTTTTTCTTAGGTTTACATTAATTAATTTCTCTCATTGTTAGTTTATGGCTTATCACAAATTGTTAATACTGTTTTAATTAAAAAAAAAAAAAAAGGTTATGATTAAATTGTAAAACTAATTTTAGATAAATCAACAAAGACCTATGTGTATAGTGATTATTACACATTTACACATGCGCTATTATTCTCTATAAGTTCATTCTAAATTTAGAATTGTGTTTCGCAAGGAATTCGTTTATTATTGTCCTGCGTTGCAGTAAAATTAATACTTTCTGACGATTTTTGAAAACATTGACTTTTAGGTATGTAAAACTTAATTAATTTAATATTACATTAATTACAAATTACAGTCATATTAGTGCTATAACATAATATTGTAATAATATATAATTTATTATTTAATGAAGTTGAATTTTCAATGAAAATGATACATTATTTTACAATTTCAGTCCTATTACGCGATAGACCTTGACCCCTGAGCATTAGACAAAATATATACTGGTCCTGGTTAATATTCAATTACTAAAAAACTATTATACGTTATAATAACTATGTGCAATCAATTTAATTAGAAAAAACACACGCATATTATTAACTAAATTGATTATTAAGAATAAAATACTGTATTAAATACAAATTAAATTTGAATTATAGTCAGGGCCAAGTTATACACGGGAGATAAGAAACAATATCGATATATCGAAGACAATGATAAAAAAATTGTAAAATCGATCGCGCCCCTCTGCTTAGTAGAGAAGTAAGATAATATGTTTGTCCTTTTCACGAGGGCTTTTATAATGTCGAGCGAGATAAAAATATTAATTATATCGAACGGAATTATTGTCTACCGGCGGCGGCGTGGAAAAAATAATACGATTGCATAATAAGGACTCCTGCTGAAAATTCGAGAGTTCTGGTCCGAGGATTCGTAGGATCTTGCGCGGGGTCAAACAAAAAAAAAAAAGGATTTTTATCACCGTCGTCGAAACACGGCCATTATGTCATTTATGTTTTTACGATGCGACGTCGAAGTTTTGATACGTACTGAATTCACAAGTACCGAAAAAGTGCCAACAGTGCAGCACCAGCAGCAGTCCGACACGACGAACAGTGAAAACACCGCCGGTCGTTATGTTGTTCGAGTCATTCACGTCAATTCACATAGAAATCGTACAATCCGTCAGGTCATCGGCATAATTAACCGCGCATTGTGTTGTGGTGGTTATACGATGCGCGATAGAACAGTATTTTCGTGTTGGTAAATTTAATCTGGGTAATTATTATTGCTATTGTCTATTACTATTGTAACTGTTACTTTTTTTTTTTTAGTTTAAAAATAGAGTCGTTAAACGCGAAAAATAGACAAAAAAAGTGCTCGACACGTCTATTTTTAGACCCGTTTTATCTAAGTGCTGTCTAATGTTACGCAAGCGGGTACTTATATAATATAAACGACTATCGGTATATATTATTAAAATATTATTATAACAACTAAGTAAATAGATGCCACCTACCTACTGTAAACTATTAAAATATAACGAGAATCACGTGAAACGCGGAGGCACTCGAAAGACAATAATGCGAAGTGTTATCGACCATACGCGGGTTGAGTGTAATCGTACCGCTCGGACGAGGTGCCGCCGAGGGGAGCATTATACTTTTCAAATCTAAAATCGATCAGAGAAATCATTGTATAATAATACTATTCTATACACAATTCGATTTACTCGAGGTACGCCGTTACTCACATATATTTTAGTGTTTACGAATTTCAACGGCACTCGACGAACATTTTTCAAACGTTTAAGTAGTAGATACAATTGAGAAACGACCTCGAATTAAGATTTCAAGTCGTGATAGTTGAAAATCGAAATCATACAACTCTCCGTCGTCGTCGTCGTCCTATCGAAACGAAACGACGTTTTAAAAATTAAAAAATTTCAAACGGATAGAAAAAAAAAAGAGAGAGAGAGAGAGAGAGATTTTTAATAACAACAACGACGGTTTGATCATAGAATTATTCAAACATTTCGGCGCTAAACGATCAACGTGGAAGAAAGTTATTATAATATGGAATGGAAAAACATTTTCCGTAATACGATGACATAAATGTTCTCGTCGATTTATTCGTTTCAAAAACGTCGATTATAAGCTTGCGATTCAGCCTCGGGTTTCAAACTTGATATATATATTTTAAAAACATATTTCGTAATGTCAATAAAAAAAAAAAATCAATATAAAACCGTAAATTATATAATAGTCGATTGTATACGTAATTAATACATGATTTAATAATAAAACGTATGAAATAAACATTATAATATGGTATGGGTTACAAAAAAAAATTATATGATAAAATACCGAATAATTACTCTCGCAAGTTTAAACGGTACACACACACACACATTTGTGTCGGTATTGCATGACCACGGGCCACGTCACGCAGCGCAGAAATACATATTATTATTATTATTATTATTATTATTGTAAAACCTTAAACCACGCATATCTTAAACAGCCGCACCGATTATTTTTTAATTTACGATATTCGAGTGATATTTCAAACACAAAATACTGCGCGTATTATATGACATTGCGGCGTAATTATCGCTGCAGTAAGCCGCCACCTTTGTCGCACGAACATTTTCCCGAAGCCTTGGCACGTTCCCCGAGTCTATTGGTAAATGCTCCCGCGCTATTGCATATTATTCGAAGATTAATTTGGCGTCATAATTTAATATAATGTATACATTTTTTAGCGCCATTATCTCGTTAAAATATTACAACGAGGCGATCGCGGGGTTGGGAATCGCTTTTATATACTATTTACTCGTTTCCCCCCCCCCGACTATTTGACATACTGCAGCATGCACGATGACGATAACGGGTACGAAACTGTTTCGTGTGTCATATAATTATTTAGAAATCTAGATGAAGTCGTAAAATAAAATTACAAATTATCAGACAGAACAACAATATGAGCGCTCGCGACGATTTATATCGTAATGCCAACTGATAAAGGCTCGTCCTGTAATGAAAATATTATAATTAGGGCCGACAATTATATGTCCTAAAAATGTATTACATATGTATGCAGTTATGCTCTAACAAAACAAAAATTTTAATAAATCTATCAAAACAAATTGTATACAAAGGAACTATAAAATACCTAAAATACAAAACCCTAAAATATGCAAAATAAAATGTTGTGTACAGAATCGTTGAAACAAATTTTGATATAAACTAGCTATTTTTTTGACCAACCAATAGAAATATGTAATTGCATACGGCCCTAATTATAATATGCATTTGACGTGCGATAAAAGTTTTACCTTTTCGGCACGGGCCAACAACTCGGGGCCGTCCGATTGATGATAATCTAGACGCCGATTATTTTTCCCACCCCGAATTCGATTCGAAAGCTCTCCTTTACACCGCGTTCCTTTACTCGGTTTTTTCAATATAAAGCCCGCTCTACCGGTGTGCGACATAGGCGGCGTCTTTGAAAGTCCTCATTTGTAAAATAACGCCTTGGTCGGTTTTAATCCCGTTTGACCGCGAGTCGAGTGACATTGGGTCGTCTAGTATCGCGGCCCCGTTCGACGCGTGTGACACGAATACATTTTACTGCGGCCTACGTTCGTCCGACCGAACAAAACGTTATTAGAAACATTCCGTTTGAATCGCAAAATTGTATTCGTTTTCTCTCCACGACGACGACAATATGCGTTTATACTTTCGGGCAGTTTAGTCGGACTTTGGAGCGACCGAGTGGTGCTGCACTCGGATGATTTAAAATCAAATCGTAGACAAAGAGTTGGACGATATAATAATTGATTTGTACACGAAAAAGAAAAACTTTAAAAATCGTCACGGTAAAAAAATATTAAAAAAACAGGGGGTTTTTTATTGTGACAAAAAGTTGTTTACTTTGATTTATGAGCAAAATGCTTTTCTGCGGCCGTTGTCGGCGGTATTGTGGGCCCGGAGAAATACGTCGACACGTTTTTTTAATCGATATTCCAACAGAAACGAGACGGGGCGCGCGGTTTGTTGTTCCGTGCTGTAGGTATCGCGTCGAATGTCAGAGAGAAGGCGGATATAATCTCACGCTCGAGTTAAGAGCGCTCACTTCAAATCCTTCGAGTGCCCGAAAAAAAGGCTGACTGACAGTTTCCGAGAGACTCGCCGCGTACGAGGACCTAGTCACAGGGGTGAAGCGCTCTCGTGATTTTTCCAGAGTCGAGAGCCGGGTTTCGTTAAAAGTCGCGAGCCGAAAATTCGATAGCTACGTTTTACGCGTTAACGCGATGAAATAATCACTAACCTACCCCTAACGTAGCCTAATGTTTCTCTGTTTGTTTATTAGAGTCGGCGAGCCGACATGCATTTTAAAGAGTAAAAATATTTCAAAATAGGTATAGTTACCGCGTCGGGAAGGGAAAAAACGCTTTTACTCGATATTAAAATGTGACAGATCGCGATCGGCTGCAGGCGATCGTCAATAAATAATCGAGACCAGTCTCGAGCGAGGCACGCGTGTTCGCAGCATTCGAAATCGCGGAAACGACTTTCGGGACGTTTCGTCCGCGGTGTACTCACGTAATGTAATAAATCTCAGGTAAACGATTAAAAAAAACGAAATAAAACTACGACAGTGTGAGACAGACGTGCACGCGAGCCGCGGGGGTTGTTTTGTGCGACCGACCGACTGTTATTGTAAACCTCGCGCGCGTTATTATGTATTTATATTTATTTGTACTGTCTTGGAAAACGATTATTTTTTTAGAATATACTGCGCCCGTTGGCCGCGTGTAATTAAATTGTTATCTATTGTTTCGCGTATACGAGTATATGGCCCGCGGCAATGTTATTTTTTAAAATATACGAACTGAGCGCGCTTTTCAACGTGCGTCTGTCTTTCCGCAAACATCGATGACCTTTCCGCCTGCCATCGATTAACGCGAAAATCGTACGAGGAACAAAACAATCATGCACAGACGTCACATGCCTACGAATATTCTGCGATTTTTAACGCCCGCGCGGCGAAAGAAATCCTTTTCGACGTTTCGTCACTAGGAAAACACTACGAAACCGTAACTGAAAATTACTTAACTATTGTTCTATTGCGTATTCGATGTTAAATCGTATCCCGACTTCAAAACAATAAATGAGAGATTTTTGTAAAAAAAACTATGACGTCCGTCACCCACCTATAAACTAAAATGTGTGCTTAACCTGCTACGCGAAAACGTTCGTAATTTTCGAGTGTCTCTCGCCCTCCTGGGAGTAGAAAAAATTCCGCTGGCACCCGTGGCCTTGCCGTGCTGTCGATATTTTTACTTTCAGACCGATGAATTCTCGACTAAAATTATAATTGGCCGACTAATCGTATTGGAAAAAAAAACCGATTAAAATATTTCATAATACGAGTATAATATTATTAATATTATGTGTGTCGATAAATTGCGCCGTAAGAAAACGCGGCGACAATGGAAATCCGTTGGACCGGCTGGCTCTCGCGTGGTTTCAATCGAATTTCGACGCTTGACACACGGGTGTAATACGCTATAATAATATGAGATGGTAATTACAGCCGTGTAACGTTCGCGAGTGCAGGTAAAAAAACAACAACAACCGGTCGTGTCTAATTATCATCACGACGACGACGCGGTGCATAACATTATATAATATGACCTGTCTGATTTTATCGCGGCGCTCGTTTCCATTGTAATTTTTTTTCGAATTTTTTTTTCTGATCGAACGTTTTTCAGCGCTCTCCCTCGACGACCTCATACTCCCTCGGCGTGCCATTGTGTTCCCCGACGAGAGATGAAAAATCGGCCGCAAAAAAAATCCACAACCGATACGACGTTAGGAATTATTTATTATATTACCGAGGGGCTCGGGGGGGGGATTCGTCCGAGGCAAAAATCACCACCTTCGAGGTCGAAATGTATTTTAGAAATTTCATAGGAGTTTATAAATATTTTATGAAGAGAAACGCTTTCGGTGCGATCGATGTCCGTTTAAATTCTAAAATGAGAAATCGTCCAATGTGATTTTCGGAAGAACTGTACAAAACGAATTCTGACGAATTCGAAACGCATCGACGTTTAAATTTTATTTCCTATGCATATTTCAACAATATTCGTTGGGAATTTTACAATATTTTCAGCGCGATAAATCTCGAGCCTTATAATAATTGTCGTTACGCGCGTCACACGCGCAAAGTGTTTTTCAACGTGTCTTCGAAATGTTTCTCTCTTAATCTAAATTGCACCTATTAACGTTTAATTATAGAATTATTGTACTAGTAGATTGCACGTCGAGTCGTTGTGAATCGCCCCGATGATGTCAAGTCGATGTTTGTTTGCACTAGATATGCCTCTAAACTTAATAGCAGCAATTGTTAGAATAAATAAAATAGAGTTCGGATTTCAAATGCAAAAAAAAAAAATGAAAAACGTAATCGAACTGAAAAACGAAAAGCTAGACCCTAAAAATCCGCGAACATTTTCGAAATCTCTCGAACGGTATTGGGATCATAAAAGGATAAAAGACATATTATATAAAAGGATCATCGCGAACATTGTCCTGTACACCGTGTCACGATCGGTGACTTTATAATATTATACTCGTCGAACCGCGACCGATTCCAATCGGAGCGAAACCCATTCGCGAACGAGACTTTTGACAGTTCATTAATCCTAGAACCGCTTAACATTTTCTTCGGTACGGAGGTTAACACTCGATTGATATCTGTTTCGCGGTCCTATCCGGTCCAACTGTTATGAAGTAGGTATAAATTCCGTCGTATCATCCACTCGGGTGCCCGTCCAATAATATTACGATATTAAATGTATCGTTTTTTTTTTTTTTTATCGTCTCTCGGCGTGTGTGTATTTAATATATTATAATAATTTGATAATCGCGTCGATCACGTTCGACGCTAATGCGCTTTTGTTATTTCCTACGGAAAAAACACACACACGCACAGAATATTGGGGCACGTGCAGTACAATATAAATAATACAATACAAATATTCTTCGAGATATAAAATATGGAAAGAAAAAAAAATCATTGCTCATTATAATATTAGCGACGATAAAATGACATGCTGATAGTGAAACGGGTTATACCTATGATGTCAATAGGTGTGCGAATCGAATGATATAAACATTGTTATTGAAATCGAAAACGAGTACTTTGTATATAAAATAATAAACGATATTAATAGGTACATAATACGATAAATTATGTTACAGTGGTCACGCAAAGTGTGCGGGTATTTGAATCACGCGATCCACGGCGAAAATTTGGCGCGTCGGTGACTTTATACCAGCGTTTTTCAACCTGGGAAACGCGAGAAAAAAATCGAGTAATGGCGGAAAAAGTGAAATTTAATGTAACTGAAATAGTTTGCAATTAATGAAATTCTCTATTATCGCCTTTTGGGCTGATGTGAAAGAAGAATATGACGAGCTATCATGTATGGGGGTACATGAAATAGTGGTGAGAAGTCAAGGGGTACGCGAATAAAAATGAAAACTATGAAATGCACTTAAAATGCACAGACATTTTGAAACTTTTTAGAGGCTCCTAGTAATTCTTTCATTCGTGAGAATCCGGCAGTAACGATTTATACTATCTATGCAATACCGTCGTCGTGGTACAGGACGAAATCGTTTCAAACACATTTCATCGCAAACGTGTGTAAATCGGACGGCGGTTTATCGCGTGGTCCAGGCAATAATAAATTATTTTGTTCGAAAACACTTGGCGTCCCCCTTGTTTTTGGCGATTAAAAATGCAAACTCTGACACCGCGCCAGATGTTTCGCGTGACCCGCGCTATAGTATTATTACACACACAAGCACATATTGTTTTCACATTAGAAATCGATTAAAATATAACCTATACGATCTGCGAGATAATCCGTCTCGTATCTTTTCTTCGTATAATTACGCGTATTTATAAAAAATAATAGTTTGTTTTCATCGCGGCGCGAAATCGGTTTGACGTAAATGAAAACAGGCGGTGTTATAAAGGCACCGAAATCCGACTTTACGAGCGATATACGGTGTCGCGCCGAGAGTCGGTGTCGGGTTATACAACTATAAAGTCTTTGAAAATTTAGATTGACAAGAATCGTCTCTATTTTATATAGTAAAATAATATAAATTTAATTTTTATATGCCCCCTTTTTTTTTAGAAATCCTACGCCGCTGTCGGCGATCCAAACAGTGATAATATTATCGCAATGTTTTTTCCGATTTCCAAGCGGTCCGAATGAACGCGTTCTATTCAAAAAGTATACTTTTCCGATGCGCGCGTAACTCCTGAATGGTTTCCGAGAAATCTATATTTATCGCGTTAATCGAATAAATTATAATTTTATACTACGAGTGTGTTCGTACGTTTCCGCGGGCACGACGCGTGATTGGCACATTACATCGTATATTATTATTATTAATAACAACTCGAGACGACGACGCGTTCGATTGTTCGCATCACACGGATGTCATAACAGTACACACACGAGATTACGTCGATATTACAATAGTAAGCACGTCCGGAGACGACAGCACAGTGTACGCGTCGTAATCGCAAAAATGTCATATACTCTCCAAGTATCGAAGTTATCGTTGTGGATTAACGCGTTGACACGGTATTATGTTGTACGCGCGCGGAGTGTTAAAAAACAATCGACGACGGGACGGTGCGCGATTAACGAAACGATTTATTGAGATTTCAATACGATCATATTGTAGCGCACTTGACGCCGCGTAAAAACGTGAAGAATCGATAAACGCCGACCGTTGTTTTTTTCGTTTGTCTCTCTAATAATGCGACATCGCGACTCTTCGCGCAGGCGCCGCCGAAATTCATTCTCGGCGACGAATTCGGCTCGACTATAAAACCGGGTCCCCGCCGGATCTTTTAGGTGTAATGTAACTGTAATGCTCAGGTGTGTACGTTGTTACTGTATCATTCGCGAGTGTTTGGTTATCTAAGATCAATTGTCATTCCAGAGATAAAATTCTATTATATGTTCGTTACTGATAATATGGAACGATTATTAGGAAATCGATTCGCTGGTCTCGATGGAGCGGGCGAAAGGTAATCAACTGGTACGCGGCCTTAAAAATACCCACATGCAAAAGCGTCACCAGGAAGTCCAAGAGGGTGCACCCCCGATTAAAAAATGAATTATAAAATATGTATATTGTGCGTATAATAGATAGGGTGTTTTGGGTTGTGACATCCCCCGCCCCTTAGGCCATGTAACATCATGTTATTGTATTAATTACAAGTGTACGAAATTTATTTTGAATTCTTTGATTTTCTCGTGAAAAAAATTAGTGTTGATTTTACGCTCACAATAATAATTATCAACTCCCAGAGTAAACGATATTTATCAATACGATTTGTTTGTTTACTAAAAAGTAAAAAGTAAACAAAAATTAATAAAAAATAAAACGACATAATATTGTTTAGAATAACAATTTCCATTGAACGCCAGTTTTATTGGCTATTAGTAATTTAACATGTATTTAACTAATATTATGTAATCATTTGTTATTGAGCAATTAAGTGAGTACAACAGTAGTCATAATCAACAATATAATTTAGATGAGCTTTTGAGTAAAAAACATATTTATTCATAAATAAAGAGGTTTTTGAAAAATCTACGCCGTTGAATATAGATATATGAAAAAGAGGAATAGATAATATAAATTATATTTAAAAGGAACAGATTAAACTTATTCATTGTCTATATCATTATTCATTATACTATTCAACATAACGTTGTAAATTGTCTAAACGTTTTAACTTATCGGCAGAGGGGAAAACAATTCTTTCCAACAACAATGAATTAAAATTATAAGGTGTCTGTGTGAAATTCTCGAACGAGTAAAATAAAATATGATATACAAAATATGTTCCCCGCATCCATTTTAGGTAAAAAATCTTAGTTAGTTTGGGTACTTGCGCATAATTTACTTTCTGTTGTGCAAAAAAAAAATTGAAAATATTTAATTTTAGAACGTTAAAACACTGCGGTTTCGTAATAACAACTATTCAAGGACCCGGAAGCACGTTTTGGTAAAACAGACCAAAAACCTGCTATTAGACGATCGTCCACACGAATTCGAATCGCGCCCGTATACAAATCCAAATACGAACGGTTTTTTATTGGGCGTATTTCGAGGTTTTTATGCGTATAATTTTTGGAAATTCTCATCGTTTACCGCGTACGAGATAAACGTGTGTTTGTTATTGCGAATGTCAATGAAATTCGTTATTATCACGAGGCGTTTCCGCGGCGAACACACAAATTTATAATATACGTCGTATAAAATCGTGTGTCTGGTGACGATCGCGCGCGCGGTGTGTCCGGTAATAGAGATGTTTCCGCGTTCGTTTCGCACGTATTATTTACCTACACTCGGGGCGGTACTTTACGTTTTTTATTTCTATTTCAACATTTTTATTCTTAATTCAATATTATTATTGATCGCCGGTATTTTATATTTACAACCAAAACTACTCGTTAAAAATAATTTTAAAAAAAATACTCGTTTCGATAGTTTTTTACATTTTCAGCGCGCGTAAACTTCCAAGTCATTAAATCGATATCGGAAACACACCGATTCCGAATGAATCAATTATGTATGATAATGTCACAGATAACACTACGATTTGATTGCGTCCAGACCTATAGGATACATTTGTCGGAAAAGTATTTGTCACCACTGTAATGATACTACACCACCAACGATTCATGAATAATATTGTCGGTGACAAAACGTCAGTGACGATGTATTTGTGTGACGCGCGTCGACGACATTTCGTCATTTATCATACTACTCGTTGACAATTTAGTCGATCGCGAGAGAATTGAACTACGTTATCTTCTCGGAAATATATACGTATATATCAATATGAGTAATAATGAAAATTATTTTTAAGAAATATACGAGTACAATTTTAATAATTTTAATGATCGTGTTTGGGTCGTTTGGGACTAAAAATGTATTGTTTAAAAAATATATATTTGTTTATACTACGGTAATTAAGAACTTTTTAGTTTTTCATTGACAACCATTCTACATCATACACTACTATTTAAAATACATTACTAATATGATTATAGACACAATATTTATATTTTTGCGAGAGCACTACATCACGGTAAAATCAATGGACTCCTCGTTCCACTTAGGACCTTAAAACTTAGACCTTAAACTACGAAATAAAAGTAAGTTTACCTGATTTGACGTTTCAATCACTGCAGGACTTCCGAAGTCGAATTGGCGTTTCTAGCGATACAACTGCTGCGTCCATCGTAATTGGATCGAACGATGACAATATTTAATTCAGACGTTTTAACATTCTTAATACAGACGAAATCAATCGGCTGGACCTTAAAAAAAAAATAATAAAAACTATAGTGAGTGCATGCGACGACGAACGGATCAACAAAATATTTCTTGCGACTTGTTCAATACAAGACTGAAACGATTAAACGTTGATTAGAGAAAATCGTCACGATACGACAAAAATAGCGTCTTGCTAGATTTTTTGTCGAATCGAAAAAACGAGCAAACGCTCTCGGGCCCGACAGATTCATTAGGTATTCTGTTCGAAAACGGTCCGGTCGTAAAACAATATTTTCATCTCGTACGGGAATAAAGTGTTTTTTTTTTTTGTACTGCGCAATTATATTATTGTTTACCCATCTCAGTCGTTTTTGTACATACTATTATGATAACGTATTAGGTATAATCGTTATTTTTAGACGTCATTGTTGTTTTATAACGTTTCGTTATCGAACGGCAAATTAAAAAACACACATAAAATAAATGTACACTTTTGTTATTGATATATATTATTATTATTATTACGTACCGATGAATACATTACATTAAAGTTATGAGATTATTATATTGATATTGTTGGCGCGACGTATTGATCAATAAAGTATATTATTATATTATATTCGCGGAGGAATGCGAGAGGACGGGTAATAATAACGGGAAAAATCGTATTGAAACTTACAAATGGAAACGTTTTTCCATGTTCACGTATATACCGCCCGTCGAGAGAACGGCTTTTATTATTTCACTTTTTATTAATAGCAACGACGCGATTCGTCATTATATTATTAATTCTACTGATTCATTAAATAAAATATAAATAAATAAATAACTTGGCGTTTATATAATAGACGACGACAACGACGACGGTATAATATTATATCGTTGCACAACCGACTTGTGGTCGAGATAAATAGAAAAGAAACCTTAAAATTCCTCAAACATGTGCAATAAAAACAGTCTTTTGAAGTAAAAAATAAAAACAGCGGTATTGTTAACGCGCGTATTAATATTATTAAATTATCGTCGAATCCCACACGAGTAACTCTGCAGTATAGGTACGTGCATAATACTACGCTTTTAACACTAGGACGAAGTATAATTTTTAAATAAAATCTAACAGTATATGTTATTTTATGACGTTTTCGCTGATGCCAACTTTTACGGTAAAAAAATATAAACGCGAAACTTACTATAACTAACAACACCTTTCACGTAATAACAATATTACCTACACGCTTGTGAAACCACTCGCCGACCGTCGTAGCGATATGGGTAACGCGTACACCCGTCGTAAAAGGAGATTTTCTGCAGAGAGAAAATATCATCATCGTATTGATCGAATACGGATTATCGTCGCAATACACGCACACGCGTTTGGCCCGGCCATAATACGGTCCTCGAAGAACATTATTTTCGGCGCGCCGCGCCGTTCCGATTTTGTCTTTAACTACCTTTAGGTGGTTTGCCTACCCGTTTCTCGATAGAGCCACGCTGTGTCCTACCGAAGGATGGTCGAAATATGGACGCTCGAACTTTTTTTATGTCGGATCAACCTGAACGAAGATAAATCGATATTGTTATTGAGCACTGGACGGAAGAAATTCAGTGTTTTTCACACTTTGCATTATCATAATATTACGAACAGAAATATTCTATCACATTTTGTTTCGACTACCGTCGAATCTATTAAATACGTATATCGCAGTGTATGAAAATTCGTTTTCTAATTTTCAACAAACGGATACTTATTGACGAGAATACATTATATTAAAGTATATTACGTGATATAAAATTCAAAACCATACTCAAATTTCTATCGGAATCGCTGCCAACATACGACGTATATACTCGTATATGTATTATTTACATAAACTTTTATGTGAAAAACAGTAACCCCTCGAACGGAACAGCGTGGATGAAATAGAATGTTGCAAATCATACGACATGTTTTGATTTTAAGTTTATTTCTAGACGATGTGGCTGAGACAACAAGCGACTACGAAATAAGAGTCGCGTTTGACGTGTCGAAACCGTAGGAAATCGAATTTGAGGATATAAAGAAAACCACTTTATTTCGGATCCTCTGCCTCCCCCTCCCCCCGCTCGTGGTGAAACGTCGTCGACTCTTGCCATAACCAAATGGCGACGAGCGTGACATTTAAATAACTATAATCAGAATTTTTTTTCTCTAAACGGTGAAATAACGCACTAAAATATTTACATCATTCGAGTCACACACACAGTGTACCATCTATTACAGTGTTGTTTCCAAATTAAAAATCAATTGAGCGAAATCGAAACCGTTTTATATTTTTATAATACGCGTATATAGTAAAGAATTCGAAACATCGTTCATATTGTAAGTAGTTTTTTATTATGATCGTAACAGCGGTCCGCTCTCGGTTATCGGGGTGCCCCAGAGATTTTCCCATATCGCGACTTGAGGGCTTTGCGAACGTAAAAAGTTTGAGAACCGCTGTACTTGGCGAACGCTTTATCTCTATTTTAAATTACCCCACCGCCGCCACCGCGTTCCTCCGATCACATAAACTCTGAGCAATTAAAATAATTAATAGACCATTAGAACCGATATATTAGAGCAACCGCCGGGCTTATCGTCGTAGTTTTCAGACCAAAAAAAAATAATAAAAATAAATATTATCTTTAAGAATTCAAAACGACGACGGCGCGGCGGCTATTTGTTTGCATATCAATACGAGTATCGTTGAAATTCGGCCCCACGAAAACTAAAAATAGTAATACATTTTTCTAGGGTAGAATCTAATACTACATTTTCAGGTATTGAAATTGAAAAAAAAATTTCATGGATTTTTAACGACGAAAGGTCGGCAGATTTTCGCAATTTCGACAAAAGCTCAAATTCAAACGCTTAGAACGAAAAAAAACAAAACAAAACAAAGCGGATTTTCAATATTTTTCCATTTGAGTGAGAACGAAATATACGAGGAACTTTGTAATTTCTAAATTCTCGATGTTTTTTTCCAATCGAACCGAAATTATTTTATGAAGAAAAAAAAATAAACGGATAAAAGAATATTGTCGTGACGAACACGCGCGTTTTTCCGAAATCAGTTCTACATTGTGATTTATGTAAAATCGCTCTGTATACTAAGCGCGTTGATAATGAGAACTCTACTCGGTCACCACCGCGCGTCGAAATGGATTTTTTAGAAACAATTATGTTTCCGTGAAATCGTATATGTGATACGTACATCGGAGACGGGGAAAACGAGATAAAAACAATGTCAGTGAATAAAAAAAGATAATTCGCCTTCTCGGAAGACTCTTACTGCCGCGGTGTACGTAGTCGTTCCGAGAGACTGATGAAATCCAACTGTAGAGTCGAATGTTTTTCAGAAACGATTTTCATTCGAAACGCGCACACAGCGCGTCAATAATTGTTAAACGTTGTGATATTATTGTTATTTTTACGTTTGTAAATTTTACCACGGCCGTTCCAATCTATTGTCGCCGGATAACGTTTTCGTTTATGCCACGGGCCCAATCGGACCAATATTTTCGGGGGCGCGCAAATGATTGTTGTCGATGATGTTTACTTCAAAACAATCAAAATATAACGGAAAGGCTTTTAAATTTTTGGGGCTCAGTGGTACAGATGTCTCCTGTGTACCACCTTAGTAGCTAGATAGATAGATAGAACTAGAGCCGACGTCCTGCGCTCAAAAATTAATAATTGATATAAACTTGGAGATCAAACTAAATTTAAATACTATAATATATTATATTTTATCAATTAAGTTATATTTTAATTATATAAATATTTTTATTACAAAACGAATTATCTATAGGAACTCCCCACATACAATTTTGATTCGTGTAATTATAAGTGTAATTTTGTTCAGAACTCAAACTCAAAGGTTTACTTGAACATTTTTAATTAATATATTACAAGTTTATTTGTTTATTTTTTTTATTTATTATTATGATATAATTTATAAGTATTTTGTAATAAACAATATCATGTATAATACTGCAGTAAGTTTTTATTTATTGAAGACTGTTTACAAACAATGATAAAATCAAATCCACTTAGTAAGTGCTAAAATTATATCTGGGTGAGCTTGTTTTATTCGAAAACCTATTTCGGTAAAAACGCTGATAACGACGCCCGTAAGATAATAACAAAAATTGTATTTTATCATTAATGCAACGCCACCTAGCGGCAGTTTGTATAAACATAATTTTAGTAGCTAAAAACCCCTATACCATGGGTTATCTGTCTATTCTATAATAAATGATACTATATAATTCTAAATATAACCAAAATATTAATAATATGCTTTTAAAAACCATTTATATGCAATAAAATTTTTTTTGGAATATAGAAATATGCAGCATATGATAAAAAATGACAAAATATGCAAAATAAAACTTAATATTTAGGATCTATTTACTATAACTCAAACTTGTAGCTTATCTAGCCCAAGACTCTTAGACTCTCTCTCAACTGTTTAAAAAAAACATGCAAATGCATACAAACCCATGCCCTAATAATTATATAATAGGTATAATAGTTCCTGTGAAAATTAAATTCATTAAAAATTAATATAAAAATGTATGTATGTATGAACGTTGAACATTTTATACCTAAGCAAAATAGACTACATATTTATGATTCTACTGCAAATAAACTATTTAAATTTCATTAAATTTTTCTAAATATAATGATAATTTATAATAATGTAATCATTGTGTTGCTAAATTGTGTGATGTTTTATTACTTGTATTAATTCCTATTAATTTATTTTTTAGATGTCTCTAAAGATTCAGAATTAAATATCTCAAATGATGATATGCTTCAGTCATCTATGTCTCAAATTGAAAATGAAAAAAATATTCATGAATTTACTGCAGGTAAGCTTATTAATAAATGCCTAACATTTTTCAAAAAATTATGTCAATGTATAATAATGTAATTGTACAGCTTAATGATGTAATGTTGTATTAATACCTACATATTTATTAAATTGATGTACCCTATCTCAAAGTTCAGAATTAAATGTTTCAAATAATGGATTACCCATGATACCTTAACCAGAGATTCAAATTGATAATTTATTTGATAAACATGATTCTACTTCAAGTAAATTAAAATTAAACATTTTTCTATGTTGTTGATATATAATCATTTAGTAAAATATATATTAAACACAACTAGCGCATATATATACAATTAACAATGTAAAATAAATACATAATAAAACAATAATTATTGAAATTGAAACTGTGTATTACAGTATATTACAAACCAAAATTTATACTTCAGACCAAGTTTTTATTTAATTACATATATATTTTTCATACATTGTTAATTTTAAATACACTAGATGTTTTTAATTTAAAGATTGTTTTAATTAAATTAAATACTTAATATATTAAATTATTATATTTTTTATGTATCAAAAACATAATATGTAAGAATATGTATCTATCTTAATATATAAGTGACTATTATATTGGTGATTAATTATTTTTTACTTCTTATTATTAAGTTTAAATATGCTTAATAATTATCGAACCGACAGAATACATTTCGAAGAAAATATTAAGAGCAATCATATTATTAAAAGATGTATTATATCATATGGACACCTCATAGACCAGATATTGTTTTTCGCCTGAAAATGAGTAGATTTGCTTCTCAATAGTGTATGAATGGACACTATTCCAAGCTGAATTTCATTATTATATGTATATTATTGTAAAAACCATAAATTATAGAGCCCTTCCTTCATAATGACACTGGGACTCAATTTACCCTAGTTGTGCCACCGAGTATACGCTTGTTTTATAGTAAAAAAATAAAATAAAACCCGTACTATTTTTTTTGTCTACGACGTATACGTTACACCCGGATAATACAATACGGTAAATATCATGATAATAATGTTTCAATAATAAGAGAAAAGAATACTTATTATTCAGTGTAATATACTAATAATTTCAATAATCATGTACTTAATAATAATAATAATATATTGCCTCGTTGGCACGACCGAAACATAAACAAGTCGGCCGATTGAATAATATATACAAGTGAATCATATTAGGTATTATTATAATAAATAATAAACCTTACCTCGACCATAGGTTTGTTTGTGGCGGCATCACAATGCAATAACGAACGAATGCGATGCACCTATTCTGGCCGGCCCGTTTTGAGCGATCGCGAATTGTCGCGAAGAAATGTTAAATTTTATTTAAAACGCACACTCGAAGCCTTTACCGGCTGAGATTAAACGTCGTCCGAGCCTCAACGGAATAGTTGAAAATCCGAAGGCGACGGCCATTACACTCGCGTAATGGATCGCGCACCGGACGCGACGGCGGCGGCGGCGGCGGCGATACGATACGAAACGACGACGACGTTAAAAAACGCACACTCGAAGCCTTTACCGGCTTGTATTAAACGTCGTCGTCCGAGCCTCGACGGAATCGTTGAAAATCCGAAGGCGACGGCCATTACACTCGCGTAATGGAACGCGCACCGGACGCGACGGCGGCGGCGGCGGCGGCGATACGATACGAAAATCACGCTAAACATCGGATATCGACGGTACGGTAGTAAATTAAGCGACAAATAATTTGGTTCTACCCACGCGACCGCCGTGAGACGTGCGATTATTCGTCGTTACTTACTATTACCGTCGCCGCGAAACGAAATTTTGAAACCGAGAAACGAGACAATGGCGGTCGGCATAAAATCTCGAAACACGGACACGTTCGGAGAAGCCCTAGACATTAGCGCGAACCGACGAAGACTGAAGGGACAACGGAAAGGAAATCCCCGCGTCGTCGGCCGTTAAAACGGCTGAAACGAACCAGCCAATGAGAATCGTTCACGAATCATGGAAAGTAATTTGTTTTTTTAACGGTCGTTTTTTTAAAAGACCTCCGCGAACGGACGGACGACCGCGACATCCAGAGTTGTGTCCGTAGCGCGCGACCACGCGTCGCGTCGTCGTCCCGTCGCGGCGGCCACGCGGCCACACTAATATTGATCTAGTCGGCGTCGTTCGCCGGTACACAACCGGACAGTCCGCGGCGCGCGAAGGGACGACGTATTACCCATTGATTATAATATAGAACAGACGGACAGCCCGCGGTATAGGGATTTTCGGCTACTAAAACTATAAGCTGCCGATAGGTGGCGTTGCATTAATGAAAAAATAATTTTGACGCAACAAAGTAAATTAAAAAAGAAAAAAAGTGTTCGTTTTTGTGAACGAAGAATTGTGCCCACCCGCCCGTAGGTATAGCCGACACGCGATTAAATTCGTTTCCGAGTGTTTACAACGAGACATGAACGTTTTTCAAAAAAAAAGAGTTTAAAAACGCTATAAAGCGGTTTTTGAAAAACGTACGACTTGCAATAATATTCGAGATTTTAAGACACCGACCGTCGATAACACGGCATTATTAAACGCGCGTCATGTGTAATAATTATAATCAAAAGCACATAATATTTTATTATTATCGAAACGAGACGATTTAATAACAATAATTTTATCGAATACGAATCCGAAAGCACTCCTTAGCGCTCGCGCACATAGGCAACTCATTTATCTTAACAGTCGTTTGAGTTTGCGTTCACGTCGTCGTGTTTATACATTTTTTTATCGTATTATATTTTATTCGTTATAATTTATAACTTATAAATATTGATGAATTTCGTCTTACCTTTGAGCAAGTGTTTTCAAGAGCAGACTGCCGATCGAATCGCGTGGTTCTGATACGATCTCGTCGAGCGCTGGTTTTGACATTATGGCTGGGACTTGGGAATCGGTATGGCCTCGCAGTCGGTTGCACAGGATCTAAAAGTCCTGTTAAAATTTCGTAAACATTAAGTATTCGAGTAATAATTTGTTATAAGTTGTCTAATTTGTAAATTTTAAACGAATAAAAAAAAACTTTCTTGCGTATTTATTGCATATTTTCATGATTTTTACTGCGCATTATAATTGGCATATTTCGATACTTTTTAGTGCATAAAAATCCGTGCTCTACTTATGTAGAGTATATATTCGGGACCGGGCGCGTGTAAATTCCACCGATTTCGACCTTTTCCCGTACGAATTCCACAGGTAAGTTTTTCGTAAAAAAAATAAAAATAGAATTCCATCGAGGGGCGAGTATATGACGAGGCGTTTGCAGTCGCATTGAGAATTCGTCAAAGGTTACGACGACGACGTACTTTTTCCAAGTCTGTACGGTTCGCTCGCTCGCCATTCGAAACTCAAATCGAAAATATCCCTCGCGGCACGTGACTATATGTTGTACCGTCGTCGCGTCTTAAAATCTTTTTTTATTTTTTAACGTTTATTAGTTATATACAATCTGTACCTTTTAGGCACAATGAGTACATGTGATAGAAGTATTTACATATATATATATTACATTAAAACTAAAACTTAGGACTAACATAAGACATATATATTTACAAGAAACACAGGATTCGAGCAGCCATCCATTAATGACACTCTCTATGGGTATTTTTATTTATTAATTTTTTATTTTTTTTTATTTAATATTATATTTTATATTTTAAATTTGAATGGGGGGGCTGAGAAGGTCACGTGGCCATTTGCGTTTAAGACGCCTAGGAGGATTTCCAGGAATGGTCGGGACTGCGAGATCGCGGATTAGTGGATTCCAGTTGGAGGACAGACGGTTATGAAAGCGCTTATAGTGTGTTTTGGCTTCTTCCTGGACAGTTTTCATTTTTAAGTCTGTGTGGATAGTGCAGTTAGAGACATATGGTGGAGCATTAAGTAGTTTCCTGAGGGCTAAGTTTTGGAAGGTTTGTATTCTGTTAAGGTTCGATTTCTTGGCATTACCCCACAGCTGGATGCCATAGGTCCACACCGGTTTTATTAAGGATTTATATATGAGCAGTTTTGTGTTGATATTAGTGAATTTGTTATTGTTAATAAATATTTTAAGTAGACGTAATCGAGAGTTTAAGTTTATTCGTTTTGACTTAATATGGTGGGCCCAGGTTAATCTACGATCAAGAGTTAGTCCAAGATATTTAACTGCTTGAGAGTTTGGGATAGTGATACCATGAATGGTGACATCTGGACAGGGAGTAGTTTTAAGGGTGAATGTACAATGCACGGATTTTGACTGGTTTATTTTCAACCGCCAGTTGGTGTACCATTCTTCCATGAGGGAGAGGTGATTTTGAAGATGGTGGGAAGCAATAACCGGGTCATTATTTATTGTGATTATGGCTTTATCGTCGGCATAGTCGGCGACTAGCGTATCAGGGGAGGTTGGTTGATCAGAGGCGTAGATGTTGTAGAGCACAGGCGAAAGAATTCCACCTTGCGGAACGCCTGCCGATATTTTGGCTATACTCGAGAGGGTTTCGCCGACGCGAGTACTGTAATATCTGTCCGTAAGATATGATTTGATAATCATATAGTAAATAGGGTGTAAAATTTTTTTCAATTTGAAAAGGAGCCCGTGGTGCCAGACCCTATCAAAAGCTTGCGAGATATCGAGAAAAACGCAATTACAATATAATTTTTTTTCTAATGCGTAGGAAATTGCATCTACAACTCTATGGACTTGGTGGATTGTTGAGTGGGTAGAACGAAATCCAAACTGGGAGTTGGGAAGAGTGGAATTTATAGTTAGGCATGGTAGTATTCGTTTAAGTAAAAGTCTTTCGAGGATTTTAGCGAAAAAAGGTAACAGACTAATGGGTCGGTAAGAGGAGATGGAGTCAGGAGGTTTATTGGGTTTTGGAACTAGAATAATAACCGAGAATTTCCAGAGAGTAGGAAAATACGAAAGTCTGAGAACAGTGTTGAATAAATGTGTGATGTGGATGATCGCTTTTTTTGGCAGGCATCTGGCAACTTCCGCAGTAATAAGGTCAAACCCGGGAGATTTTTTGAGAGGGTATTTATCGATAGCATATTTAACTTCATTCGGAGAGAAGTGTTTGACAGGGTGAGCTACTGGTAGTGGGGAGTTTAGAAACTCTTCCACAGAGTTGATGTTATTAGGAGAGAAAATATCAGGGTGAGGCTGGAAAATCTCCGATAGATGGAGTTTGAACAGTTCGGCTTTATCTGTATCAGATATTGCAAAGCTACCATCGTTTTTTTTAATTGGGACGTTTGGGACTTTAGTTTTGCACGCATTTTTTGTTGCTTTCCAAAGACTTGCATCATTTGAGAGATTTGTTAGAAAGCTTTCAAGAGATTTTGTTTTGAGTTTAGCTAACAATTTTTTTAGATGATTGGCTAGTTTATTGTATTTTTGCTTGTGAGAAGGCAGGCGGGTTCGTTGGTAAAGAGCCCTTGACCTACGTTTTTCAACAATGATTTCACGAATGTGGACTGGTATAGCAGGAGTCTTAGAAGGGTTGAGAGAAGTGACTGTAGAAGACCAAGCAGCAGTTTGAATGAGGTTTGTGAGATTGTTAACAGCTAGATCCAGGTCGTCATAGGATTTTAATTTAATGTTTAATTTGATTTGTTGGTCGACTGTGTCATGAAATTTGATTTTGTTAGTGGTACGATTAAATAATTTCGGGGATTCCTGTCGAAGAGGAGGAGAGGCATTAAGAGTTAGCAGTACTGAGGAATGGTCAGAATTTAAGTCGAGTATATTCTCCGTAGTACAGTGAATGTTGTTTGGGATTTTTGTAATGAAAATGTCTAGAATATCTGGGTTTTTGCGAGTTGAGGTCGGCCAATATGTTGGGCCTGGTGGAGCAAGAACTTTTAGATTTCTTCTAGTTACAAAATTGTGTAGAACCTGACCACGCGGATTGTTTGCTCGGCAACCCCAGGAATGGTGTTTTGCATTGAAGTCACCGCCTATAATGCAATTGTTATGAATTGAATTAAAGTAATTTGTATAATTTTGAATTGTTATCTTATGTTTTGGAGGAGAGTATATGGCCGCAATAGTGATAGGAATATTATTTAACTTAATGATTAGGGAACAGGATTGTAAATAATCAAAACAAAATTGTGGGAGAGGTTGAAATTGAATAGAATTTTTTATGAGAATAGCGACACCGCCATGAGCCGTGTTATCAGGATGGTCGGTTTTTAAAAGCTTATACCCAGGTATAAAAATGTTGGAGTATTTGGTGAGATGGGTTTCAGTAATTAGTGCTAAATCAATGCGTGAATTGTATAGAACTGTTTGGAGTTCATTGACGTGATTTTTTATTCCGTTTGCATTAAATTGAAGAATTAAAAGAGACTTATTTGTAGCTTTATCTGTCATTTTATTTGGCAAGAAGTTTTTCAATTACTTTGGTGAGTAGGGATATTAGAGGATTTATCAGTGATTTGAAATCCTCAAGGAAGTTTGTGATGGTAGAATTTAAATCAGGAGTGGATGTAGGTGTTGCGTTATAAGCTGGCCTACCAGAAGTAGCCTGGGCATAGGTGGGGGAATGTGGATCGGGTTGAATTGGGTGGGTGACATTTATTGGATGACTGTCTCTAATAGTTGTGGTATTAAATCTAGTGTTAGTTGGCACAAAGTTACTTTTGGTGTATGGTTTTTTGGCACGCTGAATATCCTTGTAGATGGAACAGCCCTTATAACTCGCAGGATGATCGCCTGAACAGAGAGCGCACTTTGGTGGATCCGAGCGTTGATTTGGGCAGTCGGGGGACTTGTGATTTGAGCCGCAGCGGACGCAGCGTGAGGGGTATCCGCAGTAGGTTTTTGTGTGACCGTAGTCCTGACAATTTGTACACTGGCTTATTGTTTTAGATTTGTAAGGCTCTTCGACTTTGATTTTCGTGTGTAACAGTGAGGACAGATGAAAGATTTCAGCTGACTTGCTTTGTGGCTCTAAGTCTACGAAAAAGAGCGGAAGCGGGATTTTTGATACTTTGTGGAGAACGTTTGTGACACGTCTTACTTCGAACAGGCGAACTTCGAGTTCTTCTTTAATTGTGTCAACATTAGTGGTTGGATGAAGGTTACGTATGACGGCACGTAGTGGTTTATCTTGTTTAAGCTGGTAAGTGTGAAATTCCGCCTCTTGTTCTTTTAGAAAGTGAATAAGTGCCCTATAAGATTCGGGGTTCGACGTTTGAATTTTTAAACGGTCAGCAGACGTTTTGCAGAAGAAATTATCTACACCAATTAATTCAATTAAAGCTGTACATAGGTCTAGGTAGTTTACCACGCCTCTTACAAAAATAGGAGGCGGTGGTTTGAAAACTTCATCTGAGATATCATTATTTTGTTCAAAAGGTAGCTGTTGCGAAGACGAGTTTAGGTCAGGCTCATCAATTTGATTTAGGACTTCAAACCGATTTGTTGATTTAAACAGTTTGGTTTTTTTTTTTATAATATTTTGTGATTTAATATTGACTTGATCGCTTGTCGATGAGGTTTGAGAAGATGATGAGAGATTTCTTTTACCTTGTTTTGTAACGAGAGTAAAATTGTCATTTGTATTTTTATTTGAAGTTGCGCCATCATATACGGAATTAGAAGCAAGAGGGATTGAATTATTTGGCTGACTGGACGTTGTTGTTTTGTGTTTACCGATTTGCTGATTAGCTTTATTATTAATATTATTCATAATTAACTGCGGCCGCGGCGGCGTGTGATTGTTTTATCTAGACCGCCTTGTGGCGGTCTCAGATAGGGAGAACACGTATGCACTATTGCGTAATAACGCAGTATGTGTGTACGGCGAACTTAATTGATTTTTAACGACGATTTTGGAGAACTTATACAAGCGACGTTTTTAAGTTTATCATAATAAACAAACACTGCGGTAGGTTGCGAATAAAAATTTCGAAAGTACTGCTAAAATTTACACATAGTCACAATCACTGGACAATGAACACTATGAGTGCGATTAAATTAATTACGAGAGGAGCGCACAGAGACACGTGTGTATCGGACGGCATCCACCGCGGAACTTTATATGCGTCTTAAAATCGAAAATAAATATTGAAATATAAAGTTTTGCGACTACAAAAAAGCCAGCTGATTTTCGTCGGTTTGTCGAGAGTTGAGAAAATTTCAAATTCAAACGCTATCTCGTCACGACGACGACGTGATGGCGAAAAAAATATACGACAACGAATTTTCGATATTATTATTCTGTGCGAAAAACTTAAAAAGTCCGACAAATTCAAATCAGTATAGAAAAAGGTCGGAAATCTTTTTCAAAATCGTACCAAGGAGTGGGAAAAAACTCGATTTTAACGAACACGTAGTTTTATTGTAATTTTAAACGTAGATTAGACTACCTGTAGACCCAAAAACCGTGGCAATCGACGATTGCAGGAGTCTCGTTCTAGTTTGACATGAATATTGATGGAAAATCACGCACCGAAAAAATCAATACATCCCTCGCTTCGTTGGGAATCTAAAAATAAAAATAAAAGGTCATTGAGAATAGTTTTATTTCTCCGATCGTTCCGCCCCGGGCTGTTTGCTCCGCGCCTCCGCCCCCGAAATACAGGCCCGAGGTCGCCCCGTATCTATTGAGAAGCACAAGTGTATTAGACGAGTACACACACACACACAATGCACTACAATAATATTATCATAATAGCCCGCGACGACGACGTCTTTATATACACGCGCGTGCATTCAATTCTTTTTCAATTACCGCAAACTTATTGTATCGCATGTTAATAATTGTATTAATGTTATTATTATTATACGTTACGTGCGCGCGGCAAGTATGTTATAAAAGTTCGTACCGGAACACTATTTCACTGTGTAACGATACCGCCGCGAATACGACGACGTTTGTGTGTCGTTTCGAATTCAATATAAAACGCGTACAACAATACATTCCTATTTAACAGGACCTGGTTTTAAAGACGTCGACGCGGAACGCGCGGCCTCCTCGGCCGACCGTGGTTAATATCGTTTTTGTTCCTTATTCGTTGATGCGAAAATCGTTTCCGAGTATGCCGATCGCGGGCGCGAGTCCGGGATTTGATTTCGCGAAGGGCCCGGACACATAATAAGTTGTTCCTTCTCCCCGATTTCGAGTTGGAAATAGTTTTTTTTTTTTAATACGAATTTCAAAATGAAAGCATTTTTCGTGTAGTCGGACGAATCGCGGAACGAATTAACACCTTGAAATGTATTCGACAGGTTCGAAGCTTTAGTTGTACTCCTAGTACAAAATTATTGTTCGATTACAGAGCATTTTATTTAGATTTCGGAAAAAGTCCCATCGAGTCGATGCCTATTAATTTGATTCTTAATTTCCAAAAAAAATTCATTCCTCCGTTAAATTTCCAATGATTTGTTTCAAAGACTGAAAAAGTTTACGCCACCGGGGCAGGACTTTATCGGGCAGGACGAAATTATACAATATGAATTAATATAATACAGTCGTGTTATTTAATCGGATAAGTATTATTATTTATAATTACCTCGAGAAACGTGTGTTTATTTTCTGTGGCGAGCACATCTGACTTTCACGAAAACACACGAGTCCAATTTCTCACATTTTTCTAGCGACTTCTACGATATCGATAATTTCTACTGTCCCTTTCTCTTTCTCGTCGGCACCATGTGTTTTCTTTCGTTTTTTTCTAATACTAATTTCAAAAAATAAATTACCGACGAGTAAGTTTAATATATTCATAATCATGACGTATAGTTATTGTTATTAAAATATGTGAACAGGTCATAGGTAATATATACGCGCTCTACCGTAATCCCAATTGAAAAAAAAAAAAACGAATTAATCTCGCGAAAACAATAGGCGAACAAATGTTGTGTTATTGTGAGACGCATTTTTCGAATGCGGTTTCGAAAACGAGTAAATACGCGCGTACACAATAGTATACCTACTTTTAACGTTAATTTTCGTCGCTTAGATTACCGGCCCGCGGGCCATTTATAACGCACTGACCACCGGGGATTTTTTCCCGGCACGCCGTCACTCCCCGTCGGCATTGCTCGCGACGGACGTTTTTTTTTTCACAACCAATCCGCGCCGCCCCACCGCGCTCTGCTCTCTTTCGTCGGCCTCGATTTTCTGCGAACAAATCGCGCGCGCACACGAAAATCAACGGGACAACAGCGTCGGTCATTGTGGCAAAGGACGCGCGTATATTATCGTTTCTCCTGGTCGCTTTGGGTGGAACGAATACGAATGCCGCGCGCGCGCGCACGCGCTCATTTTTAACCGACGATACACACACAACACGTGCTCGTATCGTTTTGTTTTTACCTGTTCGATTTTTGCGCTCTTCCCCGAGTCACGTGTGTTGTCACGAGCGCGTCCTGGACGGCGCGACGGATTTTAACGCGCGAACAGTAGGTTGACGCCAAACGACGAGAGCGGAATTTAATTTGATTTTTTTCCCGTCTCTATCCGCGGGGTAGAAATAAAATCGCAACTTTAACGCTCGCGTGCGCGATTAAAAATACACGATATCGATATGACCCACGGACGGGCGAGAAAGGAGAGGGGTGGATGAGATCGCACTCGAGTGTTTCGAGTAGATCACTGACCGAAGAAAACCGAACGCTGTCCTGCGCGATGACTACGACGACAACGACGACAAACGAAATAAAGACGACGACGACAATAATATCAGCAATATTGTCGTATATTATACCTACGGCGGCGTCGTAGTGTTTTTCTTTCCGTTTCGATTGACACTATTCGCCGCCCCCCTGCTGTAGCCGACGACGTGGTTTCTGAACTCGCGCGCGCGTGTGTGTCCGATTGTGTTGTGCCGATCTCGTCTATTATTAGACGCATCATCATAGACACAGAAACGGTTCGCGTCCCGCACCGCCCAAAGCGGTTAATCTAACCCATTTATTCTGGTCGTCAACTGGCTTAAACATTTTCTTTCTTCGCATATCCCGCGTACAATGTCTACAAGTACACAGCGCTTTATATACATATGTAAATACAAAAAACACATATATATATATATACATATTATATAATAATATATACACATACCGTAGTGTAGATTCGCTGTCCGCATACAGGGCGAATCCTTTCGGTCGAGCGAATCGCTCTTGGATATCCTTACGCGGGACATTGTTGTTTTCTCATTACAAAACGGTATTCTTGTTCATATCGCGAGTATAATATACTCGAACCAAGCGTTCACTGCCTCTTCAGTTCGGTCTACCTGTATAAAAAATATAAAGGCATAAAAAGGATAAAAATTTATAATATTTATCACACGTTTTACATAATATAATATGGTTTCCCCCCCCCCCCAAGTCTGGACGGGAGCGGTATAGAGACGCGCAGATTTTAGGGATTTTGGGTGCACACTCGTGTTTTCCTCGAAGACAGTTCGCGAAGTGATTATTCGCGTCGAAAGAATCGTCCTGTATACAGACACGAGTGTACGAACGCGATACGATATTGCATTCAGGCTAGTTCCTCATTTACGAGGTCTACGCGGCCGGCCGGAGTGGAAAAAAAAAAAAATCTCCTACACACAATGCAACGACACATTAATATTTCACGATACGCACATAGTACGCGCGCGTTATAATATTAGCTCGCCTCGTCGACGTAAATATTATTATTATCGTTTCCTTTTCGTCGCGCGCGGAGTAAAAATAAATCGCCCGCTCCGGTCTCGTTTTCGTCCGTCATACAATACATATTATAATATATGTTATTATAAATTATATAACCTACACATTGAGCGAACGGTCGCGAATGTCACGACACGCTGCAACAACGAGCGCAATAAAAAAAAAACAAATAAAAAACAAAAATACCGCAATGAAATATTATCAAATGATAGTCAGTCAATAGTTTCGCGTTACCCCGAGGTCCTGTCGTCATTTCTCTAACATCCGACCTATCTGTCCGGCGCAAATCGAGTAAATTATTTCGACTTTTTTCTACTCCAGTCCCGCCGCTCGTTTCCAATAATTAACTAACGTATAAATTTCTCACGCGAACGTAATGTAAAAAGATATTATTTATATGTTTCTCTCTCGTTGTCGATAAACAAATTTATTTATACGTATAACAAATTCCGTACACGTATTATTGCCAAAAAATAAAATAAAATCAACACGAAATCAATACATCTCCAATCCGATTTAAAATTAGATTCGATTTGATCCTAGAAAAAGTTGAGACCGGCCAGTCGTCTTTCGTTCTCGAGTTTCCCGTAAAACTTTCGGTCCTATCTCTAAGAAGACTATACGTACGGACTGAGGAAACGCACGGGGAAATACGATTCAAAAAATTCGCTCGAACAAATCGAACAAAAATTTAACTCGAGAAACTAGTTGTAAAATAAATAAATAGTAACGTAAATTACTTGTTCGAACTTGACTTTTTAATGACTCGTTGTATGCGATTCGGTTGAACTTGACTCCGTTCGCGTCACGTAACAATGCTTTTCATCAGTAGGTGCACACTGTAAAATAACAAAACGCCATCGCATCGCGTTGTTGAATTTCAATCCCGTCGATTGTCATACGTACACGACGAGCGTCGTCGTCGTCACGCTTCAAACACACCTATAAAAATTCGTTCAAAATAATAAATAACAATCGAATCCACGCGGTATAACACTATATATCGATTCACACACGATAAACATTTTATACACTCAGTGTATAATAGTAGTATACGCCTCGATATCTAAACCCCATGTGTGCTCTTGTTGTTCAACAGATGATGATATTGTAACAACGATCAAATACGAATATATTGTGTACAATACGGATATAATATATATAAAATATACTCGTATTATATCGGTTCGTAAATTATTTTCAAATCCTATTAACGCGCGGCGGCTGGCTCCTTTAGTAAATAACGTTTTCGGAGTAAATTATTTATAACAAACAATCGTTTTATGCGATACATATATTATGTTATACGATGGAGATAATATATTATGACTACAAACGAAAATTAAACACGTCGCGTTCATATTAAAATTATTCGAATTCAAAACGCGCGAGAGCTACATAAATATAATCGTTACCATCTTAAAATTATAATATTAAACAAAAACGGGACAGTCTAACCGACCACCCACTGTTAAGTTTTATCTCTCTACATTATTCACATACATAAAAAATATTGATTATTTTATCTCAACAATGGCTAGTAGTGATATGGTTGAAAATCAATAATTTTCGATCAGTTGACCGATTTACTGTTTTTATAACGACTCGAGATTAACATGAACATCATTCAATCGTGCATATTATAATATGCAGTCTCGTTTATTGAAACGTTACATACATTGACGTTTAAACATCCAAAACGCGTCGTCCTTTCCCTCATGGAAATAATTATTTCCTAGAATTTAAAATCGTCCTCATTCTATATTATATTAGTATCAAATGGCTCGCTGTGAAATGTCATCAATACGGCGCAAACAAACTCGCGGAGCACACGGCAGTGGATAGATGGATAGTCGTTGTGGAAAACTCTAACAATTCTCCATTCTCTCGGAGGCGTTCGTTTTGGGGTCGAGTTTGCCGCTACCGAGTAATTATTTAACCATTAAGCGCGGTTTAATGCGCAAATGTCATCTGGGAACTCAGTCAAGTGGGATTAATAGATAAATTAAAACCGACTCGGAGGTAGTTCTTATACGTGCACGCCCGGTGGCATTTAAATTGGGCCCGACCAGTCGACGATGAATATATTATTATTATTATTATTATTATTATTATTACTGTACTCGATTGAAAAAGCAATTATCCTAGTCGCAAGGCGCTCGCACAACGGATTCACGAACGACACGGCACCGCAGACCGTTCAACGACGTCTGAAAAGGGTTAGACGCAAAAGTGCAGTATACAATTATAGTAAATATTAATGGGATAGAACACTAACTCGCCCCATTTCGAGTCCATTATTTTAATTATACACGCGCGAATACGCCGGAATAGGAAAAAAATTGTTCACAAAAGATATAAGACTATATAGTATTAGAGTGAGTGTTAGTGTACCTACTAAGCGTCCCGCGAGGATTAATTATTATTGGTCCGAGATGATGACATGGCGTTTGGCCCGTTTAGGTTACGGTTTGTTTCCACGTATACATATCACATAAACGCGAGTATTTAAATCGTCGAAAGCGTGTCGCACGCCGTATATCACATGTGTAATGGATGTATCAGTCAGTGTATGAGACGCAGTAGTTATTATTCACTTTTTCCACGTCACGGGCGAACTGATCATTTTTTTCAACTCGCAAACGTTTGCCGGTTCCTGAAATTGTTTCCTGAAATCACCAAAATCACAGATTAGAAAAAACACTCGTAAAATATTAAACGAAAAATTCAAAACAAATCACAAGGAAATTGTATTTTGTACTCGATTTAAATATTCAATGGATTTAAATATAAATAAATAATCGACGGATTTAATGGTTCAAAGGAACCGTGTGAAATGTAAACTCGCCGGAAATTATATTATAATCAACGAAATAATGAACACGTGTGTGTACACTTGTTTATAATTGAACATTTATACTGACGACGACAACGAATTTAAATACGATTTGTTAATTTCGGATAGTGACTACATTGTTTATTGAGGTGACATTTAATTTGAAAAATAAAAAGTGACTCACTTTCAAGCTCTCCCGACCCTGCGTCGGTCCAGGCCGAACGTATTAGTTTATGTGTCTATATTTGTACAGTTACAGAATGTTTTAAAATAAAACACGTTTTAACTTAAAAGTGCCCACACAATATATATACGTATATATGGAAAAAAACTACTAAACGTATTATTATAATACAGTTTCGTCTCGTTTTCGACGTGTCAACTGTCAAGAAGTAAAACCCAAGTGCGCCAAACTGGGTGTAAGTTCCAAATAGTTACTCGAGAATTAACTCAACACAGTTTGAGTTTCGATAATTGATTACACAACACGGTAACTTTCCAATTCGATCCGTTTCGAAATTATAGTTCTCGACTGTCAATCGGTATCGAAGGTCGTTTCGACCCGGAAAATACGACATTACGAGTCAACTTTTCATCAACAATAATTCGTCATTATATGTAAATACGTAATATGCCACATGTCTCGGGAACGCGTTAAAAACGCTAAAAAATGAAAACGTTTCATCGCGCGCACTTGAAAATTTTCGAGACGAAATATTATACATTTACGTATATACCGCCGATACGCCGAACGAGCACCACTGTGGCGACGAGTAAAAATCCCCTTTCAGAGAAGTCAACGTTCTCGACGTAGGTATATTATAACGATGAAAGGACGCGAAACAAATAACGGCGACTTCAGTCTAAAAAAGCAGCGCGCCGTCATTAAGTATTAAAACGAAAAGTACCTGTCGCCGCGGTGAAAACGGAAGGTTATGTTCTCATTTCGCACAAAGTCTAAAATTAAAAACTCGGTCTAGGTAAAGGCGAAGCGTTAAAAATACACACGAACGCCACTTGGTCAGCAGACGCAACGACCGCGGCGTACCCATAACCGATAAGGTTATGGCATAGATATGGGAAAAGTATCGGACCGAGCTTATCGTTTCGATGCGAGAAAATCTATTTACTTTTTAATTTTTTTTTTTTCGTACGGCGGCAATAACAAGTCCGAGTGCAATGTTTACCGCCCAACTGGTCGATATAATATTATACCAAGACTCTAACAATAAAACGAAATTATCTATTAGTGAATACAAAAAGCAACCCGATATTCTCTCCGAACAATAATTATTAATTAATTCGGTCCGGCGTCCAATTGATTTCTACTACATAACAAACACGATCTCGATTCCCGACGCATTACAATATGATAATATTATCTCACGATAAACCTCGCCCGTATAACCTCGTTTGGAGCTTTAAAAGAAAACAGTAGTTATTTCCACAACGAGCCTGACCGAACGCCCACGATCCGACGTCATAGTGCGATGACGATAAAAAAAAAAACTCTTTTTCCGACCGAGTGTTGATATTTATCCTCATCGTGACTTCGTTTATCTATTGAAAATCTACTTCATAGTTTACAAAAAAAAAAACAACGATTTCAGATTGTTTATGATGTCACTACCCCGGTTAGATTGAAATGTATAATTCTAATCCACAACAGGCGCGCCCCGATTATATTTTTATAACTCATAAAATCATAACATTTAAATGGTTTTTGGTGGTTTGTTTTAATTAAGGATTTAATACATATCACGGAAATGTTATTGCAAAACACTAAACCGCTCAAATATTGTACCGATCACCGACATAGAACGGAGCTTTTATCGGAGAGGCTTCCCGTTTAGTCACATAATATACATATTATTATACACTTCTAAAAAACCTTAAAACCCTATCCGTTCGAGCGAAACGAATATTACAGTAGTACAACATTATGGTATGCTGCTCGTACGCACCCCCTTTATTCGAAAACAGAATAATCAACGAATGCCGCGGCCGTGAACCGTCATCGTGACGAGGCGCCCATATTATAATAATATATTTCCATGTAGAAATGCGGGCGCGAAACAATCGCCGAATACGTACGGGGTGTATGATATTCAACGTCGTCGTGAAACGAAATATAATACGTTGTAGAGGAGCCGGGAGGTATTATATTATAGTATTTGCATTATTATAGTGAAAAGTGAACCGTCGGAAATTTCAAAAACACAACGCCTCCTCCACGGTGTCTCTCTTAAAGACACCGTCATCGCGCGACGTGAGAAAAATCGCCATTATTTTAAGGCCAATACTACTCGCAGTTGTGGACACGGATATAGTTGACGGATAATCGATAAACCGTACCTGTGACTCGGACCACGACTGTTATTTATACAGGGGAACCGATAGGATTTAATGGACTGGTCGGGACATTTGCGATACAGTGGACTTGACATGGCGCGTTGATATTGTTGCATTCCAGACTTTTGGTTGATTGCGTTCGACGATACTGGCCGTGATGTAGGATGACGCATCGTCGATAATTCCGATAAAGAGCGTCTGCCAAATGCGTCAGCCAGATAACAATGACGAAAAAAACGCACCGTCTGAACCGAGCTGAAAAATAAATGAAAATAACCATTAGGGAACATACGTATTTTGACGCTAATATTCGCCGGGCATTGAAATGAAAACATAAAAAAAAAAAAAAAAAATGAAAAAAAGAAGTCATTTGAGTTTTTCAATAAGTTCAGAAAATATTTGAAGGGGCTCGATTTTTTCCGAAATTCCATTACCATCAACATCATGTATCGCAAATAAGGTGTGCCTTAATTAATCAATTTATTATAAATACAATATAATGAATAATGTGTACAACGCCTTAAATACAAAGCGGATATTTTATGTTTTCCGTCGAAAAAACTATATTGTATGATGCGAATTGCTGAACCCATAGAAAAAAAGAAAATAATCAATAAGGAAGCAAAAATATTCGACCTGAAGTCCTTCGGTTATTCCGCTGACGCTGACGAGTCGTCGAGATGACAAGTATATATACATGGCGGTTCTTTTAACGCAAATCAGATAATCAAATAGCTACAGTAATTTTTATTTAATTGAAAATTTTTTACGAAATACTTTCTTTTTGTTTCCTCATACTTGACATATTATTAATTTTAGATTTTTAAATGACTATCTGTTTTAGGCACTTCATTTCGATATCATAAAAGAAGTTGTTTTTTGATTTAAATTCATTTAAATCGACTTAATATTATCATAAAAACGATTTATTTAAATTTTTAAATATTCAGACAATAGGAATATGAGATAGTGTTTACGGTTTTTATATCTACTCGTATTCGGTTTTTCATGACTGATAAAGCGTTGAAAGAATCGTGCAATAGTAGGTAACAATGTTTTTATTTTTTAAATTATTGGTACTTAACAAACCTAACGGTTTGACGCGGTGAAAAATTCCATACAAAAAAAATATATTTATAGGTATGCGAAAAGCATAAACCAACCGGATATGTAGGAAATATTTTACGAAACACAATACCGAGCAATGCGTAAACTAACCGGATACCTACCTACGTGGAAAATATTTTATGTGACACTATCAATCCACTACATTTTCATATATCCTGGACAGTGGACGGTGTAAATTTGTAGCGCACCTAACCATAATTCAATATTTGAATTGTTAAAACGAAATTCACGAGCAATGTGACATTTAACAATACACAATTGCGTACAATGTCGTACATCATACGTATAAACATAAACCTACAATCGTGTTGTTAGTAGCGGTTTGAATATTTATCGAACGTGTAAAAAAATGAATACGGTTTGGTAAGTGTATTGACGTGTGAATTTAAACCAGGAATCGATCCAATATTTACTGATGAGATAAAAATATTTATTTTTTAGACGTACAGCGTTAGGTTTTATAAAGTTCGCGTTTTCCTTAGTCTTGATTTTTTATTGAGGGGAGGGGATGAGTAGAGCTCTAAAAATATCATACAGACCCCTCGGGAGATTAAACACAGATGGTACTTTAGTGAGGTAATTTTTAGATTTCATCAATAAATCGCGAAAAATAGTTGGAAAAAACATTGGAAAATTGTAAGATTGCGATATTTGTTTCAATACAAGCATGAGTAAGTAGATATATAATTTTATTTCTATTTTTTTATAGATAAAAAGAGACTTGTTTTTATTTTATATGTTATTAATTACTTCACGACGTTACCCGAAATTATCACTTAAAATAAAACGCCCAACATTTTCATCACTTTTTAACTATTCACGTTGATAAACATACACTGGAGGAAACAGTTTTCAAATAAATAAAATACAGTACCTATTTGGAGCACTGTTGGTCTAGATTTACTAGATCCAATTTTATAAAATTCTGGGCCTGATAAATATTAAAACTATTAAAACATACCTAAATTTATTTCAAGAAAATTAATGTTTCGAAAATGTTCAGTAATTAAAACTCAAATGAATTGATCGATCAAAATGTATTTTAGCTCACAAATACCAACTGTTGAAATTAAAACTCGTTGATAATTCGAGTAAATGATCTCCACGAATAAAATGTCTACAAAAATGGCATAATTCAGAATTTTAAATATATTTGAACGAAAGTTATTATTTATTTTCTTTTTTTATTAGAGAGCAATAGGAGAATAACGGACAGTAATTTGCGAAAATAACTGTAGTTCTCACGAAGCAATGACTATTATTTTTTTTATATATACAAAACGTAAAAACAGTACTCGATTATTATTATTTATTATAGTATTACCGGTGTAGAATTAAAAAAAAAAAAATCTGAAATTGAGTACTTCATATCATAAATATAATAACTACTGGTTGTTATACGCTCGTCTCGTAAGTACTACCCACTACGCGTTTATCATCAAAGTTGTAATACTAAAAACGTCTTACTTGTTTTAGACGTTTTATAACATTTGTCATCAGAGCCTCTTCGGAAGGGTGTTCTTATTTTAAAAATTGCATTTTTTCCCAACTACAACAACACATTAATTGCTTGTTATCGTTAAGTTGATTAATACGCTTGTTTGTGACGCCGTATCCCTGATAGCAGAAGGCCTTCCACATTATTGTCGGCGATAAATCAAGCTGCAGTAAATAAATGATAGACATTATACCTTCATAAATATTCGAATATTTTATTACAGTTTCGTAGTGTTTCTAGAGCACATATTAAATTAAGGTTCACCGGGGCGGCGTTTTTATTCGAGTTCGCGACACCTACAGAGCCCATTTTAAACAAATTCCGTTTTAATTATGATAAAATCCCAATAGATATTGATTTGAAAACACATTAACCAAGTATTAATGTATTATAAAATACTCGTATTATGTAACTATACGTCCCAATAGGTACAAGAGTATTTAAAAAACATTGTTGCGGTAACAGAACACATTACAATATTGAAAACGGTAAACGATTTTATTGAGTCACAGATAATTTTTGGCACGCGCCAGTTTTACGATGGGCATTTATTTGTGGAAATGTTCAGGCCGCCGTTGCAATGGAATCTCGTCGGTGTTTTTAGCGCGGGGGTGTTGCTAAGGCACTCAGTATAATTAGCACTCCTGCAGTTCTATTTCGTGTAGCCGAGCATATTTTTCGTATCACCGCGATAGCCGAAAGTTTATGGAATACGTCTATTATGCGCGATATACACTCGAGGTAATTCGATTATCCTAAGAGACTATTAGAGTGCACCTATTTGCACGTGCGAGCGTCTCACGTTGAATTTGTATCTCCGTGTTTACGAAATTTACTCTCAATTTACATTTTAAATACCAACGCTACACGAGTCCGAAGATAACGTCAGATTCACGTTCCCCCTGTGCATGTGTTTGCATGAGAGTTTATTACAATTTACGATTCTATACATGCACTGTTTAATTAAAAACACCGAAATAGATTTACCGATGAAGAATTAGACAACGGGTTTTTAAAAAATTATAATTCGCCACGGTATATTATCAAATAGAATTTGTTTTTTTTTTCCAAGACTTAAAAATATGAGCAAAAATGCCTCTTCTCGTATTATTATATAGGTACTCTCTCTAAGATTATATTACGCGTAATAATAATAATGGACAAAAGTAGTTTAGCGAAAACAACTAATGGGACGATCAAATGAAGTGGCATTAAAACGAGGAACGAGATTCAGAGATTTGGAGTTAGATAGAGCTCGTCTCACTTTATTTATCTCTGAGCAGAATTTAGTCCAGAGATTTATATGCGTAAAGATCCCATAAAATATACACGTTTTGATAGTAACTGATATCAACTAAAAATAATTAAGATAGTAATATATAAAGAATTAATTTTACTTGCTTTTGTTATGTTGCATTTGTTGTAGTATTACAATAGATATCAGGTGAGTCTGAGTTCGTATGTGCTATCACTGGGAATGGATTTAATAATGATTACATTTTCAAACTGAAATATCAAAACAATAAATAGTTACCTATTTGAGTTAAATAATAATTAACAGTAACTAATAATTAATAGTAATCATTATTGGAAAAGTCATTACGGTAAAAATGTTATAAAATTTAGTATCTAAATTTTAAATAATAGTTATTTTAATGAATATATTTTTACATTGTACTATATTATTTTATATTTGTGTCTATCTCAAAATATTCGATTAATATGTATGTTCCCAAAAATATACAAATAAAATAGCATTTAACCTACAAATCTATGAGAATTATATTAGCATTTCGGGCCCTATAAGCTATAATTATTGTTGTACTCGAAAAAAATCATTTTGCTTTACCCAAAATTAGTCGAGTTTCTGAAAAAAAAACTTGTTCGCTCCGTTTCTTCAATAGTTTTTGACGAGTTTTTACAGGACTACCGTTCACACGAGGCAGTTGTGCAACGAGCGGTAAAACAGTACGATCGATTTTCATCCACAACAGGAACCGACCGACCCTCGTCTCATCCATATGTGTTGCAGGCGGTCGCAACGATTTCCTGAAAAACACCGAAAGTGATATTTTTAAATAATAATTTATCCGAACCGCGCCCATTTCTCAACCGGGTCATTAAGATTAGACACTGGAACGTTCTTTATAACCATCCGAATAATTACACACCTAACATACAATATAATATTTAACGTATAGAATAAAATATCGCCGTAAGACCTAAACTCATGCTCCGCGAAGAATCTAGAAAACAATCAACTCGTTTAGTTCGACTGAGGCCAAAAAGAACCTTTTAGACATTCGGTCGTAAAACAAATAATTATCTTATTCTGCTACCAATGTTGTTTATAAATAAGGGATAGTCTGAGCCACGGTCCCTTCCAAAATGCCATGTTTGATTTTAGTTTAAACGAGAAATGTATTGATTTTACCACGATGGATAGTTGTTTTCTGTCTACGGTTTTGACTAGAAAACTCGGTCCAAACTTAGGGGATAGTTTCTGAACAGTAATGCGTTCGAAGAGTCCAGGTCATTTTTCAAATTTCTCAATAGTTGTCTTAATTATTAAAAACATTGACGAAAAATAAAATGAAAAAAAAAACGAACAGTGTACGGGATACTGGTATTTAATGAGATGATTTCTTTTTTCGTTACATAATATACTTAAATAAAATATTAACGTATTTTTTAGTGCCATCACTCATTGTACAAACCAAAGGAAAAAAATCGTTAACAATTAGACAGAATTTTTTAAATTATTTGTATGTTTTATTATACATATAGACGATTCGTGTGGTATGTAAAATCGATTTTAATTTTGATATATTTTCGGTACCTATAATATTTATATGAATATCTTCCCTCCCTCCTCTTATAAACTACAAGAAAAATACAAAGTGTCAATTTTCAGTCTCAAAGTGGCTTAATCGTGGTAGCCTTGTTCAAAAACAATAATGGAAACATAACTGAACATTACGAATGTCTTTTTTTTCGAAAGCGTTTAAAGGAAATTATTTTTGAACGGTCGCCTATAGTGTGTGGTTCTAGTGTATATTGTCCGCCCGAGTACTTCACCCTATGTATAATACAACACGGCGACTCCTCTTTTGCCGTTCGAAACTAACCATTTGAAAAACGTATCGTTCACATGAAAAGAAAATAATTGCGGCTCACATAATTTACGAACACAATAATAAATAATGGATGAATTTTCTTCTTCTTCGTAGTTTTTTTTTTTTTTTTTTCAGTAGATATGCTGCGGTCGCATTATAGTAAAATATTATATACATGAATAAAACATTGCAATTTGTGAATGGTTAAAATATACGAGTGTACAATTGAAACAATAAATTGGAATTATTATTACTACTATACTAAGCTAGCGTTTAATTCTTTAATTAATATCCATTGTTTTTGAAATTCATTAACACAAATCAATTCTTATACAGACACGCTTCTCAGTGGTTCGTAACAGTTGCGAGCGAACTCGATTTCAAATCGTTCTATTGGCGCAACGACGGTACAAAGAAATTATTTTAAAATTCAAAAATTATAAATTTAAAATTGTTATCACTGATCTGGCGTTTTCGAAAATTACAGAAGTTTTTACGGCTCGATATGATCTTGAAATCGAAGATCAATGCCAGGCGTCAGCGCGTAAAAGATATACAAATAATTGTGGACAAAAGTGAATAAACGTTTATGAAAAAGTTTCGAACCAATAATAATTCTAAATATGGCTGTCGTTAACGTTTATATACAATGACTGACATATACGATGGAATGCCAAATCTCCAAGGACAGGCAAAGTTAATAAAGAAATTAATTACATAACGTTATTTTAAGTCAACAAGAATTATTTTTTTTCAAACCGTTAAAATAATAAGTAATTGCTTAATAACGACTCGAATGGTCAGAGTTAAAAATTAAAACACCATTTTACTTATCTTAACTCGGGTAGTCCGAAAACGAATTGTTTTTATAAGATGTGTGTGTGTATTATACTCCAAACAATTCATTTTTCGCGCATAACAACAAAATAAAAGTCAATTTAGATAATTATGCAAACATATAAATTAGCATAGGATTTGAGAACAACAAACTATTAAAATGAACGTTAAAATAATCAGATCGACAAATTTTTAATCACCTGTTTTGCTAAAATAGTGGCCACGTTTCATAGTTTACACGAAAACATTTGTTGTTGTCCTTTACGTAGTTAGGTACCAAATAATATTATATAAGTGATAAATTCGTAAACGATAAAAAAAAATTAAAACTTAAAATATCTACTCCTTACAGTAAAAAGTAATGGGTTTTTAAAAAGGTGGAATGAAATGCAATACTAAAAATAATAAACAAGATTTGAAAATATTATTAACCGACGCGCAATGATTTATTATTGTCAATTCGAACATTTACACGATTCGACGATTATAATATTCGCACGCATATTTTAGGTTGTTTCGTGTGTATTTCGTCAATTCCAATTCCCGCACACGATTCATATCTGTCCTACATATTACCCTGGGAATTGTATTTACACGCAAACAATTATATACCTATGTCCTAAACATATATTATTTGCCAGTAGCTGCTATGAAGTGGGCCCAAGTGATGTCGTACACATGTTATTAAGACTTAAGACGTAAAAAACAATGAATATAATTTTATGCATTGTTCTCTGGAGAGTACAGTGTAGTGCCTTTACAATATTACACGCGTATAAACGCATAAAAAACGGTATAATGTACCTACCCGGGTTTAAGTGAATTGAAATTTGATTCGTTTATTATATTATTATATATGACGTTAAAACTCGTTTAAATAATAATAATAATCGATACGACGTTAATAGTATGTGCTACACTTATAAAAACTAAAACCAAAGAAAGCCTAAGGAAATAAATAAAAGCTGCCGGCTGCAGTTGCGAGTCTTAAAGCGCACGTTATACTCTTGTGGATATACTTAAAGATTTCTCGATCTTTTATTTTTATTATTTTTTTTTTCTTTACCCACTCGACATATTATTATTACAACGGCAACGCGCGTAAGCGAGAACGCGTGAATAATATTTTCTTTTTCTTATTGGTCTATTTATTTCTCGGGCATATATAATATATATTTTCTAAAGATGCAGTGAAAATAACAACACATGTTCTCGGTTGCTTTCACAGATGTGCTAATTAGCGGCTCAAAGAAGAAAAAAAAACCGAAGGTCGGTGGTACATTATAGCTTCGAATATTATTATTACACCGCTACGCATTTATTCCAATGGCACAATATTCAAATCAAAAGACTTATATATATATGTGTGTGAATTTAGGGTTACCAACCGTCCTACACCTGAGTGATTTGTCCTATGTCCAACAATGAAAATTTTTGGACAATCCTACATTTAAAATTTCAATACATGGACATTATAATATATGACAAACACAAAATATCTATTTATATTTAATTTTTACTATTTTTAATTTAAAATATCTTCGGTTGGAATAATATAGAACACTGCTGATGTTTATATTATATTTGTCTATACTTATAAAAAGATTTAAGATAAAGTCCTAACCACACAGATAAAAATATTATCTAAGGTCTAATATAGCCTAATCTACCTTGGTATATGGCTTAATCCACAATGGTCACAACAAAACATTTAATTTTAATTGATATATTTAAATTATAAAGTATAATTAAGGGATAAGTTTAGTATTTAATAAACTTGGAGATAAACCAAAATGAATATTTATATAAATGATTATTTTTGAAAATTGTTATTTTGTTAAAATTCATATTGTACCTATATTTATTTTTTATTTTATTGATTCTAATTAATAAATTAATAAATAAATTAATAGATAAATAAATAAATAAAAAAATTTAATTTTCTGTCATGAATTTTCTAAGTCAGTTGTAACTTGTAAGAATGATAAATTTTACTTGTTTCAGATTTGGTTGATTTTTTTAATTTTATTCTTTCATGTATATTTAAAATCTTAAATTTAGACTCATAACAGTTAAAACAAATAATCTTGTACATTTTAATAATATCACCTTTATTCAATTTGCATTTATACATTTCACTTGAAGAATACAACTTTCTGACTACATTTTATCGAATATACATATACATCAATATTAAATATATACTTAAATGTTAATAAATAGCAATGTAATAAAAAAAATTAACAATAAACAGTTTTAAAATTAATGACATAAATTGTTGGTAACAATTTATGTTTTGTTTTAATTAAATCTAATTAAGGTTCCAAATATCAAATAATATATCAATATCAAATACCAATAATTTATGTCATTAATTTTAAAACTGTTCATTCTTAATTTTTTTGTTATGACATTGTTATTTTTAAACATTTAAATATGTATTTACTATTGATTTACATGTATATCCGATAAACTGTAGTCAGAAGATTGTGTACTTCAAGTGAAAAGTATAAAATGAAAATTTAATAAAGGTGATATTAATAAAATGTACAAGATTCTTTGTTATAACTAGGGCAGAGAAGTTATAGGATTTGCATGTTTTATTCTGAGCCTCTATTTTATAGCAAACCAAGATATAAATATAAGTCATAAGCCCCATAGTTGAAATATTAAATTTCTTTTTGCATATTTTGTGCATGTTTCATGCATATTCTACATATTCACACATTTATTAGGGAAAAATTGCCCTATTTTTAATTAATTAAAATCTGTATAGTATTATTATATTGTATTTATATACTATATGTACACCGTCCGATGCCCGTGTAGACTATGTACTGTCGTAGCCAGATATTTTAGAATCGGAGGGAATATCATTAACTAATTCAGTAACGACAGTAATATTCACAAAAAATAAATTGGACGAAGTTGCGGGTGACGTTGGAATGAAAGTAAATACCAAATTTAACCAAGTTTTGGAAAAAATTAAAGCTTTGCAATATTAAAAATTTGAAAAATGTTGAACGGAGAAAGATCATCGATGGATAGTTTACCAGAAGATCTAACGGGAAATGATTTAACATTTTTCAAATATGCGCTAATAATATATCTACAGACGTCGAAAGAAGTTTTTCACGATACAAAACCATACTGGCTGACAATCGGTGATCATTCAACGTAGAAAATATTTAAAAAAAAAACATTAATTGTGCAATGCAATAGTTTATCTTTTATATCTAATTTTTTTGTACATATTATTTTGCATATTTAATGGATTTGAATGCATATTTTCACTATTTGATGTGCATATTTTTCCAATCTTACCTCCTATAACTTCTCTACCTTAGTTATAACTGTTAGGAGTCTATATTTGATTGGTTATATTGCTCGATAAGGTTACTTTTATAAAAATAATCGAATAAATTTGTCCTACGTTACTCAATTTGAAAGTTGGCGACCCGAACAGGTACGGGTAAACGACAAAAACTCTCGGGGAGAAAACGAGACGGTTTCAAACTATCGTTATTGTTTTTCGGCGATATTTACAAACAAACTGGTACAAATAGACAGTGATAAAAATCCAACTCACCTTATTCGCGTCCGAATGCGGCCAGTCCCGGAGAGCGGCGCAAAGCATCGATATTTTTTCGCGACACATAATACGCCGTACTCGTACGTCTTCTACACGCCGGCACGCGTAATACACACCTGTACTTTTTGCACAAAAGTTTCGTCTATAAAAAATCCCGAAGGCGATATTTATATTTTTCTCGTCGCGACGCGAGTTTTACTTACCGAAGTTTTAATCTTTTTCCACGACCACAAATCGCAGCGTCGATGTCTGCAGAAACTGTTCGATGATCTGAACAACGCGATGACACCACACGCGCATTGGATTCGTTCGATTAAATAAATATTTTAATATAATAATATAATTTTCGCGTACTGACGCTAAACGCTCGGACGGGACGCGACGGAAAAAAAAAAAAAAAAACCAAAACGAAAAACCCAACGGCCACTAAAATTCATGGAAGAAAAACCCTCGTGTGGATTTTATTCCATCGCACCGTAGCACCGAAATGCTATTGGACGAGCTGGAGAATTTGAATTACAATCGAACCCAACACGGCCGCGGGAAAAATAACGGTCAAACGGCGACCAATCGCAGGGCTCGCGAACCATCCAACTATTAAAACGGTAAAATCGACGAGAATGTTGATTTTTTTTTTTTCCGCGTATACACGCGCGAATATTCGACGATTATCGAGCATTATAGATATTTGCGATTATCCGTTCAATATTGTCACGGTTGACCGGCAGCGCCGACCTGGCGGTAACGGCTCGTACTACACATCGTCGACCTCGACGAGTTCCGCCCCGGTCGTTGCGGACGCGAGATCGAACTGGTTTTATCGAACCTTACACACCACCACCACATTTGTGACGATAAGAAAACGCGGGGGCGACAAACGACCGGCTGAAATCGATGAAAAACGCTCGATCGGCGTGAAAATCAGACCGAGCGCGACAACAATGTGTTCGAAACGCAATTTTACTATGCCATCGTCGCCTTTTTATCCGTGTTCGACGAGCACAGAGAACGTCGCGTCCGACCGACCGATGATTCATCATCCGTGACCGAGAGGCAGACACGTCACTGTGTCAAGACCGTCGGCGCGGCGTTATTTCTTTGTACGCAACTGCTGCAATCGGACGCAATACTGCCGCCGCCGCCGCCGCCGTCGACATTATTATCGTTGTCGTTTCCGCGAGAACGGAATGGGAAAAAAAAAAAAAAAAACGATTATATATCGAGGAGGACGAAAAATCGCCGAAAGTTTGAAAAAAATCCGACGACGGCGTGTACCTCAGAGGTCTGAGCACGTCTCGGTGACCCCACGCGATAATGAGCAATCGTCGTTGCGTCAGAACGACCGAGCGAAGCGAGACGAGCGATGGTGAGCAACACACTTACGCCGTGTAGTGCTCGGCCGAATGCACCGGTGAGTGCGCGAAGGTGATTTCGGATTTGATCCGATGAATTCAAATTAATGGAGGGGGTCCGATTTCGATTTCACTCGATCGCAGACCCGACAGGAAAAAAAAAATATACCGGGCTCAAGAGTAATAGAAACTTTAGTTCGATTTGAACGCTTTGTCGTTTGGATATCCGTTAGACTGCTAGAAAAATAGAACATCGATCGGTCTTCGATCGAATAGTTTCGAGCTTGCTACGTACGACTCGACAGACGTTAATAATTATCATATTATTACACGGCGAATTTAAATTACTACGTATGTTCTGCTCGGCCGAACAATGAACTCCCGGGGGTCATCTTCCAAAAACTGTAATCCACAAATAATAATAAAGAAAAAAGCAATCGTAATGAACGCTTTCACTTTCGCAGAACCGGAGCACACATTTTCATTAAATACACACGGTAAGATTTTTCATAATTTTCATTTTTTATTTATACATCATTTTTATTTGTGTATATAATATATATATACGAGTGTATATATACAAGTATAATTTATTATTTATAAATTTATGTATATATATAAATATATATATATATATATATATAAATGGTAGGATCAAGAAATTTTCATACCACAAAAATTCTTTGATTCTCATGTTAATACATAATAATATATAAATCATAGGCTATTCACAAGTACAGGAAAAATTAATATTAGGTATGCACCATTGTGGAAAATACAATATTACTATAAATAATAATATTTATAAAATGTGTTTACATTCTTTATGGAGAAAAAAAAATATAGGTAGTCTAAAATATTATAATAATGATAATAATAATAATAATAGTGTGAAGATTGCAGAAGACATTATAGATTCTATTTAAAGTAAAGAGAGAGAGAGAGAGAGAGCTAGCTAAAGGGAGAACTAAGAAATCAAAATATCACATATTTAGATGTGGCTTAATCTTTGGCACTTGACTTCACACAATGTTTCGTTCCATTGTGAAGCAAGACAGACGCACGGCAACACTTTGAGATCGCTTCGAAAACATGTCGATGAAGCGAATCAAAATATTCATAATAATATATATATATATCAATTTTGTTCTGTGGAATAATGGCGTCAAAATAAAATTAATATCACAAAGGCGAAAAAATCGGTACATAATGCTTTCTGCAAAACCACTTGATCGATTAAAAATATGTTAATGCACTAAAAAAAAAAAAATAAAATAAAATAAAAATAATAATAGTAAATAATAAAAATAAAATAATTAGGTATAATAAAAACAAGACAAATAATTATTATATTAAAATGTCTAGATTCATAAATTATTATTTACACGGACTGAATACACTTCCAACTCCGTTTTTTTTCTCTTAAACTCTAACATTGTTCACATTGACTATTATATTTTTTAATATCTTTTTTTTCTTTAAGTATAAAAAGTATAAAAAATATGTGTTACAAAATAATAAGTTTTAAATACAATATACAATAATTAGGCCATTATTTATATTCCGTCTATTTCCCATTTTTTTCTTCTTTTTTTTTTCTTTTTTTTTTTATTACATAGGAATACACGCTATATATAGTTATTTCATTCCTGCCTTAAACATTTTGTATGAATAAACCTGCATTTCGATAACAAAAAAAAAATAAAAAAAAAAAAAAATGTATACATTACAGAAAAACATGTTTAACACTAGTTAAATAATAAGAAAAACATATTCTATCTTTATATTTTATAACATTAGATGGCACTTCCAGTAGTGTGCCACATATTATAATAGGTGGATTTATATATAAAAAAAAATCTGCATGTTTATTTGTATCATGTATATCATCGACAGTCTTTAGAAAACGTACCCTTTTTTAAGCTGGATATGTAAATTGTAGTGAGAACAGTTCCTGATACCATTACTATTGAATATGAATTTTGACGAATTTCTGAAATTAAAAATAACACATTAATCACAAATTGGATAAATAACTTTTTATTTGTTTACTTTCTATTTTTTTTTCTCCAAATACAATACAATATTTATGATAATATCAATAACATAATCACTTTGGCAATGTGTAATTGAGAATTCCTACCAAATCAATACATACTGCGATTAATCAATGTATCATGTTACAATATAATTGGCTTTTGAGAATCGCATCATATATTTTAGAGCCATTGATTATAAATAATTCATTTACACGAATCAATTTATATTCAATGTTTTTGGGATTTTTAAAAATGTTATATGCAACAATATGTATAAAATCCTTTGTGTAAAAAAAAAACAATCTCATAATAATCTTAATTATAATATAATATAATTTATAACCAATACTTAAATCAAGCTATAGTTATTAAATCAAATAGAATAGACTTTGATAGTTAAAAGTACTACTCTATAATAACAATTAATTTAAATAGTCAACCTATATTGATGAAAGAAATTAAAAGTTAATTTTTATGACTGTAAAATCATTATCAAACTAATTTATTTAGGTTTTGTACCCCGAAAGTACACATTTGAAATCAAATGTCATCAAATTCATCAATAATAAAACTGAAACTTAAAACATATTAAACGATGATGAGATGATTCAGATATTTGTATAATATGACGTATCGATACGAATTTCATTTAAACCGTTGTCGTCGGTCGATTAAAGCAGTGTTGGATAACCGCTACTTATAATTATTATAACTTTCAATAATGTAACATAGACTTGAATTATTTATTAGGTTATTCTTATGATACATTTTTTTTTTTTTTTAATCCAATATATTATGATAAAAAATCTTTGATTTTTTTTTTTCACAATAAATTGTTGAGAAAATATTTTTATTAAATACTATAATATGGAACGCTTATAAATTATTTTGCTGTTCACATAACCTGTAGTGCAGCTGTACTAGAGAGGTACTCGGTTATATTTTCTTTCCCACGCATAATTAAGTGCAACATAAATGTGACACATAATTGAAAATAATGTTCTTTAACATTGATAATATTATATAGAATTTTCTGAATCGCATCTGAATAATACATCAAAACGCGTAGGTAGGTAGCAGCGAATTATAGGATAATGGACATGGTTCTCGATCGGTCGGTTATCATACAGTATATTATAACCTTGTTTAAAATAAATTACAAACAAACCGCGTTTTATTTTCCTTTGTTTATTATTCGTACCTCTCTGCTGCTGCTCTAATGAAGTGTACACGATACACACGTAAGTAAGTAAGTAAGTTCAAACTCGGTATCAATCGCCGGAGAATCGGGTTTCGCACTGTTTGACAGAGGGACGGGCCTAATTTAATCTTCAACGGTGGTCGTGTTCTATTTATGGGTTCCCCCTGTGACACGAATTGCCACACGCCTTATAATACGCCCGCCCTGCTTTATTATATTACAACATACAGAGCGATTCGTTCGACGACCGATCGCGAATCGGTCGATATCGATCTCGATATTTAAAAAGAAAACTACTCGCGACGACGTAAATTATTCGAACCCAGAAATTCGCCAGAAAATTAGCCGTACACCACAATATTATTGAAATAAATAATTAAATCCGATGGTCGCTTGAGGCCCAAAATACTATAATCGAACGTATATGTAAGAACAATGCCGACACTTTGTCGAGATATACAATATTTTATTAGAGTTTTCAGGGGGAAATGTGTGAAATTTTATGGTTCAGAGAAATATTAACAGATTAACACACGAAAAAAGAATCGCTCTGTACACACGACAGTATACGTATATTATATTATAAGCATATAATTTGGTATTCTAGTAAGGTTTTTTTTTTAACAAGCCAACAATATGCTGTTTTCGGAGCAATCTTCCGGTCACAACCCTAGCATTCAAAACCAATTATTCCGTTCGGTAAACGTATATCAATATAATATACCGCATTAAGTATACCTATATACGTATATACTACTATATTATATATAAATTAATCGAATCCACACCCAAAGGGTCGCGATGCCGCGACGTCAAAATAAATAGCTGTCCAATAAAATTGTTTTTTAGTTAAGCAATTAAATCAACAGATATTCGATTACCGATAGCGATGTCGTATCCCAAGGGGGGGCTTTGACAATAACGGGGCCATCATTATATACCATCGGATATTATTGAAATATTATTATTATAATATATGACGTATACGATCGCGAGACATAGATGATTTTTTTTTTTTATCTCCTAAAACATGCTGGCTCGACGGGAGTCACGTGTTATTATTAGAACTATAATAAGCATAATCATTCATGCCAGAGCGGAGGGACGACGGTTTTAAACGAAAAAGGTCTCGACCCTTGTCGACACGAACCCGTACAGATCTTATAAACAATCAAGAGACTCCCACACGTGCAGCGTGTAGAGTAGGTACGTGTTTTTCGAGTGAAAACAAGTTAGGTACTGCATAATAGTTGAACGCGACACAGAGAAAGGCTTACATAATTCTCTAATAACACATCGAGCCAAACGAGTTTAATATTACCTCTGACCAGCTGACCTGGTGAAAAAAAATACAAACACAATCTTTATATCAAAAAATCTCGAAGAAGATTACGTTTTTTTTCCCCCCTCTTCTTTTTAATGTTACTTTTTTTTTTTTATAGTTATTTTCGATTTGTAAACATAAACGAAATAAAAAATGTATAACAGATGTGTACACACACACACACACACACACAAACACACACATTAATCGTATTTATATTGTGAACTTATAACTTTACATCGTGGTTACCAATTATACTATTATCGTCACGTATAATATAACATGTATAGATAACGACGAATTAATCGCTTTTTAAAAATTCTCACTTATGAAAAAATAATCGTTTCGCGGAATACATCCTGTTTTCGTGTATGACGAAAATATCCATAATAATAAACGGATAATAACGAACAATGGATATTATGTTTGAATATAAACAAAAATTAGATAAAGGGGGACCCTCTCTCCACCTGAACTACAACAAAAACCAACTCGCAGGTTTTGTAGTCGTTATAACGTCTAGACGTCCACACGGCGGCTAACGATGTATAAATAACAAATGGACAAAATGGATTGTATTCCGTCCGACGAATATGACCACATGCCTATATGAAGGTACCCTTAAAACCCAACGGTCGACCCATCCTTCTTCTTCGTACAGTTATTATTTCCACCCTTGAAAACATGGACAGTTTCATCAATAAGGCTATACGCGACACCCGGATAAAGGTTGGCCGTTGTGTTATTATTTTCGTTTCCCAGTGATTTATTACACGAATAAATGAAAACAGGGAGTGCCTGTGGAAAAATGAAATTACAACATTTTTGGCTCCGTTCGTGTATGTGTGTGTGTGTGTGTGTGAGCATACGAGCGCATGTAGACAACATTCTTGTACTGCTATCGTTGACAATTAAGTCGATAATTACTGGTATATCTGTCACAATGAAACGTCGGAAATTAACATAGACATGGTGCAATGTTATTAAATCGCCTGTGTATCAGATCATCACAAACATTATGTACAACTATAATATAGTCAACACAATTAAGAATTATGGACGTCCACTTATAGAAGTTTAAAATAGTTGGTCGTCGTTTAACGTTTAGAACAATTATTACTGTTTAAGACATTAGCTGTTGTGAATTGTGATTGTGTAAATATACGAGTATACTAACAAACCTACGTCATAATAATGTTATCCTTAGCACAAACCAGAAGAACTTAATAAAAAACTAAGTTAACACGAAGAAGCCAATTATTATATGAAATACAAGAGGGGGGGGGAGAGTTACTATGAGTCATAACTCACACAACCAATGTCTAGTTTAATGGCATGAATGTTATTGAAATTGTTTATTAAATAACATTTTTTTAACGTTATTTGAATATACTATCTGATCCTAAAGGCAATGCGTTTCGCAGAATTTGTATGGCTAGATAAGTATTGACTAATAGTACCTAATTAACCGATGACTATGTCCATTAGTATGATTAACAATAAACAAAATGTTGTATGGTAAAATTGTGAAAAATACTAGACTTTCTGACTAAAATTAAAAATTTTCAATAATTACATAATAAATTATCTGTAATTCATAAGAATTCCAACAGTGTTAAATCAAAACTAATTCAATTGTTTATGAGAAATATGTATTTTAAAATCTCTAAAATTGAATATTTCACAACCATATGGTTAAAATGTGCACATTTTTGTTTAATAAACTATTCAAAATCCTTTACCTAGGTAATAAAATCAAGAAATATATTTTTCTCATTTTCTGTGATTGAACGATGTAGAAATGAAGTAAAACTGTTTTTTATCTCTACACATTAAATATTATATGAATAATGTAACTGAAATAATAAATATATGACTCAGTTTATGTTAGAACAAAACTTTATGATAAAAAATATGCAGACCTAAGTATAAAGAAAATTAACTGTTTACCTTTATATAAAGCGAGTACTATAATAAATGATTTATGTTTAAAACTTTACTTATTCAAATACATAGGGTACATTTTAAAATAAAATGCCATGATAATTAACTAAATTTAATTCCAGAATAGTTATTAATTTTTAACTAAGAAGTATGAAAAATTGTATTTTTGAAAATCATATTAAGTACACGTTAAAGAGAATTTATTTGGATTCTAAGTAAAAAATAAATTATATTTTACCTATGTTTGAATTTTTTATTTATACAATGATTTTTTTATTTATTTAAATAACTGAAATTATAACATTATTTTAAAACAATGTAATTTTACAATGGTAGGTATACCTAACTAATTTAATTTCAATTTAATTCCTCCCAAAATAAATACTGGGCCTCAGTGTGGAGGTCATATAGGTATGATGTTCATGGATCATAATTTTAAAAAAGCAAATAATAAATTAAAGTTTAACTATAAAACAAAGATATCCATTGTCACATCATAAATCAAATTTGAAACATTAATAATTATGTAAATGTAACTGAATGTATGGATATTTGTACTGAGTAAACATTTAGACACCTAATCAACTCGATAAATGAATATAGAAAATGTAAGCTGTATTTACCGAAATTATTTACTAAAACTACAATAACAATTGAAATTTAACATACATTTTTATTGATGTACCTATAAATTTATTGCTGCTTAAAATATTTCAAGACTATTAATTAGATAGGAACATGGATTTATAATTTATATTATAAACTTAATACCTAAAAAAAAATTGTAAGAAAATTATGAAAAATTTCTTCCTATTAAAATGCAAAATGATAAATCATTTCTTAAATAAATAATTGAGTCAGAAATTTGAATTAAACTTTTAATTCCACCCAGAATATGTAAACATTATTGTGAGATGAATTCAAAAATGATCTTTGTTTAATCGTATTGAAAATCCATTAGGTATATAAATAAATTAAAAGTTAAATGTACACAATGTATTCCGGGATATATATCCTATGAATTCAGTAACATTGTAAGGTCAAATAATTTCAACGAAATCATTGAAACTATCGGAGCAACTACTGAATAATATAATATCATATAATATTGATACAGTTTATCAGTTACGTTATTCACATTTCTACTTTTATTTAAACAGTACATATAAGTATAGGTAATATTTAAACAAATTGAAACTGTAATCTTGAATTGAAATGACTTTAGATTTGATGAATATCTTATCAAGTAACTGTATTAATGGTAATTTTGAGTCATGGATGTAAATAAAATCAATTTATTACTTAATAAATCAATAAACTATATTTTTATGATTTTATTATACATTTAGACCTAAAACTGTGTAAACAAATGATGATAACAACTATGTACCTATAATGGAAGCAGTATATGAGACGCTGTGTTTTATATAATATAAAGCAAATAAATCATAACAAAGAATTTGAGATGATAATAATCATTGTAAAGCGAGCGATTGAGAGACATGGAAATTAAATGGAGAACACAATCGTATAATACATATTGAATGAATGGCTTACCTGATAAATTGAAATCACCAGCAACGTTTTGACATTGATGCACACAGAAAACAAAATTCTAAAAATATGGCTTATAGAACTGTACAGCAACAATAACTTTTCTTCTCTTTGTCATTGCTGAAATTCATTTCACGCACAATCTCCGCAAACACTTCATTGACGTTGGTACGATTCTTGGCACTGGCCTCGACGAAAGGACAGCCCCAGATCTGGGCCAGAGTGCTGCCCTCGATCGTAGGCACCTCGCGCTGGTGTTCCAAATCGATTTTGTTGGCCACCAGCAAAATGGGCACCCGTTCGGACCCTTTGACCCTGGTGATGAGCTCCTTCATGGGCTTAATGTCCTGGAACGTCTGATGGTTGGTGAGGCTGTACACGACGACGAAACCCTGTCCGTTCTTTATGTACAGGTCACGCATGCTGGCAAATTGTTCAGTGCCGGCCGTGTCGAGTATCTCCAGCACGCACGGCGAGCTGTCGACTTCGATTTCCTTCCGGTAGAAGTCCTCGATGGTCGGGTCGTACTTCTCCATGAACCGGCCGGACACAAACTGCACGGTCAGGGCGCTCTTGCCCACGCCGCCCGAACCCAGCACGACCACTTTGAACTCGCGCATCGTCGATTGGGCAACGGACAACGACGATCACTGCGCATACGGCCGACGGTCGCTATGAGAGTAGGCAGCTGACGGTGGTGACGACGTCCGACATGCCGGCGCTGCTGGTCGCGGAGCCTCTCGTGACGAGCGATCGTCGCGTACGGGCTCGACGGAGACGGACGGTTAGGATCAGCGTGGAAAAAATCACTACGACGACGATAATATTGTAACAATAGTAATATAATGCAACAAAAAAAAAAACGGCGCAGACGGAAAAAAAGAAAAAACGAAAACCGAGAAACAAACAACGGGCGCGAACGGACGACCGCGGCACACGTACGCTGCGTATACTATTTGATTATTTTTTCCGCGAGTTTTCCGTGCGTTTTTATGTTGTATTTTTTTATTTTTTTCTGCTCTCCCGTTTTAAAAATATACATACATGACTTACGAGCAGCACAATGAAACGATGATTACGCACACTCGCACAACAATCGCGTTCGCGTTCACGCACACACACGCCCAGTTTTATCATGTGTGTGTGAGCGAGTGCTAGTCGCTACAGTGACGCCAAGGTTGTGTCCACGCATTTCCCCGGGCGCGCACAAAAGAACTGCGCGACGGCGGCGGCGGCGGCGGCGACGGCGGCGTTTTTTTTCCTTTTTCTGCCTCCGGCTAGGTTCGTCGTCGTCGAGTCCTTTTTTCCTCGCCGCTTTCGACGGCGACCACAATTATTATTATTATAATTCGCGATCGACACACACACACACACGACGACGACACGAAACGTTTTTCACCACCGGCGTTGCGATTGCGGCGAGACGGCGGCGACGAATGACGGCGGAGCGGCGAAAACGAGAACATAAAAATATAAATAAAAACATCAAAACGTTATCACGCGGCGGCGCGCCGCGTTATCACGTCCGTCCGTCCGTCCCCACCGTGTCGACCGCGGTATTATTATTATTTTAATAGGGTGTCCTTCACACGTTCGCGCCGATACTTGGAAGTCGGAGGCGGCGACAGAAGGGCATTTTTGCAATAATTGCGATTCTATTTTTCAAACGAACGTTTCAAAATTTAATAATGATTGTAAACGATATGAATTCTCAAAAGTCAGAACGTACCCGACTCGCGATTCTCTACGATATATAATAATGGTCAAACGTTTCGTCGGCAATTTTAGCGACCCCTACGATAAAAACCGATGTCCAGTCACTTATTTAGTTGAGCCCACGACCGCGATGAAACCAAAACGGACGTCCTAACGGTTCTCGGTCGAGAGAAATTCTTCGAATTCTTACTCTCCCGCCTCCCGAAGTCTCACAATGTACGCGAACAATGGCCGTCGGGGGTAAAAACCAAAATTTCGTGGCGCCACACCACGCTCTCGCCGTCGCGTAGTAGGTCTACACCACAAAAACAGCACCCGATTTGAAGACCCCGCTTTTAATAATTGTATACGTTTTGTACAGCGCAAACTCGCCGAAATGCGTTCGATATACCTATGTAAGTATCGGATTTTCTCTCCTTTTTCTCGCTCGTGAAAAACGATACTGTAATATTTGTCGTACGATTATTATATACATATTTCGCAATATGAATTACGTTTAGTTAAAATTAAAATCTCATAATACCCGTGTAATATCTACGTTCGTTGTCTCGCCAGTGGTTTCGGCAGATCGCACGCTGGATAAGGAAGAGAAATTCATTCGTTTTGTTCCGGATTCGTACCTACCTACCCGTAATGTTATTATATCATACGTTTGACGCTCCAATTAAACAGGTACAATACTGGCTCGGATTACAGACCGTCGTCGTCGGGAGTATATATTTTATTTTCGTGTGTCTCAAAGTCGTACATATATATACGAAGATATCATAATAATATAAACAATTTTCGACGAAAACGCGTCGCTCGGTGTAATATTATCGTGTATTTGGGTGGGCGTGCTTCACGTGTATGTCGTGTGTAATGAGCGATCTATGTATAGGAGGCACGTTGTATCCGAGTACGGCGTGCACGTTGTATTTTGGTCACCTATACGAATTTTTGAACAACCATGTCACGACGAGTTCACCGCCGATCTCGTGCGACGTACTATAAGAACAATGCTATAATAATGAGACGACTCGAAATAGCTTTAAGGATTTTCTAACGCGGTACCTTGTCCCTAAAATATTAATTTCCATCGGTAATAATCCCGTTCCTGGCGCGCGGAATAAAATATAATATAATATATATATAATAGCGTTTGATCGTACAACAATCGTTGCAGGTTCTTTGAAGTACCAATTAAATTAATTCATTATCAGATCCGTTCGTTCCAATTAGGAGGAGGTATACGAACGCTCTTACGCGAATTATTATCGTTGATTAATTATTATTTCATAAAACTTCGTACGTACGTAAGGAATATTTATTAAAAAAAAATAAAAAACTATACACAGTATATAATAGATTAAAATAATTAATAAGTATTATTTTATCTGTACGCGATATCATAATATAATAATATTCATGTCTATAAACGCCATGTTCTCTGACGTCTATTCGCATTTCGATTCGATTTGTACTTCGTATAATACGTATATTATTCCTTTGTATTTATTTATATCATAATACGGCAGAATATTTTCACTCGGAACGTTTTTATTCCGGAATCTTCTCGTATACGCGGTTATTATATAATGAAATTAACTTATATAAACTACACTGCGACGACGACGTGTATACACGTTGTTTGCCTTAGATTCCAGAAAAACTATATAAAAACGTTTTTCAAATTACCATTACCGTTCTCGGAAAAGTTTTTTACGCGAGGAACGTGGCCTTTTAGATTTAAACTTTTTACTCGTTATCGTTTTATTTGTGTTGGAATTTTTTTTTCATATACCGCGCGGAGAAAAGTGTACAGGTTAATACCGTGGGCGTAATTTGAACGTTTCTCCGAGAGGAGGCCAATAATTATTCGGTTTCGTACGTATTATAATACGATAGTATACGCATTAGGTACATTCCATTATAGTCTTAAAACGATTAAAACGCGACGCGCGCGGCATTTAATTGTGAAAAAAACCCTCACAAATCGTTAATCGCTGTAAAAACCAACACACAATAACATCGCGTATTGCGTTATTCTCTCGGCCGTGTGCGAAACTCCCAAATATTATAATCGTCGATATTTTTCGAACATTTGCCCGGGCAAATATCCTTTTAGATATAATATATAAAAGAACAGTCCTTTTTTTATGTTCCCGTTTTGTGACGACGCCATTTAAGTCAACGAGTAATCACTTGAATTTTCCGTTCGGACAGAATTCTGTATCGGCCGAGCGCACTGTCCCGCGTGAACTCGAGGAGGAACCGAGTACGCGGACGAGTAAAACGAGCGAGCGAGTGAATAGAACGGCGTGTCCAGCTAATCCAGCCCGGGCGCCGAGTAGCGAGTATAGTAGTAGTGAATTCGACGTCGGCCACTCGGTCGAGCGAATGAGGAATGCGACGCTAGGTCTATATTAGCGTGGACGCGTGGCCGCGTGGCCGCCGTGACGGGATGACGACGCGGTCGTGGTCGCGCGCCACGGACGCAACTCTGGATACCGTGGTAATATGGTGTTCGGTTAACGAAAAACCGTTACGAAAAAAATCACTTTCCATGATTCGTGAATTATTCTCATTGGCTGGTTCGTTTCAGCCGTTTTAACGGCCGACGACGCAGGGATTTCCTTCCCGTTGTCCCTTCAGTCTTCGTCGGTTCGCGCGTATGTCGTGGTCGTTCTCCGAACGTGTCCGTGTTTCGAGTACTTTATGCCGACCGCCATTGTCTCGTTTCTCGGTTTCAAAATTTCGTTTCGCGGCGATGGTAATAGTAAGTAACGACGAATAATCGCACGTCTCACAGCGGTCGCGTGGGTGGAACCAAATTATTTGTCACTTAATTTACTACCGTACCGTCGATATCCGATGTTTAGCGTGATTTTCGTATCGTATCGCCGCCGCCGCCGCCGCCGCCGCCGCCGCCGTCGCGTCCGGTGCGCGTGATCCATTACGCGAGTGTAATGGCCGTCGCCTTCGGATTTTCACCGATTCCGTCGAGGCTCGGACGACGACGTCTAATCCAAGCCGGTAAAGGCTTCGTGTGTGCGTTTTTTGACGTCGTCGTTTCGTATCGTATTTAGAGTATTTTTCGTCTCGGTCGTTCGTGGTGCGTCGTTCGCTAAAACCGTTTGTGAATTTTACCGTCCGCCATTTTGTTTTCGTGTTTCGCAAGTATATAACGTTTCGCGCAATATTTTCCAACGTTTCGATTTGTGCGTACTTAACTGTGTAATTAAAATATAACATTTCTTTGCAAGAATTCGCGATCGCTTAAAGCGGGCCAGCCACAATAGATGCATCACATTCGTTCATTATTGTATTGTGATGCCGCCACGAACAAACTTATATTTGAGGTAAGGGTTTATTATTATAATAATAATATGATTCATTTGTATTTATTCAAACAGCCAACTTATTTATGTTTCGGTTGTGCCAACGAGGCTATATATTTTATTATTATTATTATTTAAGTACATGATTATTGAAATTATTAGTATATTACACTGAATAATTATTATTCTTCTTACCTATTATCGAAACATTATTATCATGATATTTACCGTATTGTATTATCTGTTTGTAACGTATACTAAAAAATAGTAACAGTTTTATTTTATTTTTTAACTACAAAACGCGCGTATACTCTGGCACAACTAGGCTAAATTGGGCCCCAGTGTCATTTTGAAGGAAGGGCCCTATAATTTATGTTTTTTACAATAATATACATATAATGATGAAATTCTACTTGGAATAGTGTCCATTCATATACTATAGAGTATCAAATCTAGTCCTTTTCAGGCGAAAAACAATATTTGGTCTATGAGGTGTTCATATGATAAAATACATCTTTTAATAAATATAGATTGCTCTTAATATTTTCTTCGAAATGTATTCTGTTGGTTGGATAATTATTGTGTATATTAAAACCTAATAATAAGAAGTAAAAAATAATTAATCACCAATATAATAGGTACTTATGTATATATTAAAATAGATACATATTCGTTTACTATTCAATATAACCAAATATATAATTAGTAATTATCTATATTATCTATATTCTGTATATATCTATATTCATATTGTGTGTTTAATATAATAAATTATTAAATAATAATAGCAGTCGGCTGATAACGGGGAAATGTCAATTATTATTATTATTTGGGCCATACACATTTTTACACTTAAACCCGGCAAAGACGGGTATATTCAGCTAGTAATATATATATATAACTATTATAATAATCATAATTAATAATTGTAGTATGACCAGAGATACCTATGGGCTATTAACTATTCGCACAACAATGGTTGTTAGTTTAATTGACATTTAAAAATAATGCCATTTACAAAACGACAACAGGCGAAATAATACACGTCTGTACGTGACCGTATTATTAATAAAACCACCGAATTACGTCACACATCATACGTTACCTGGGACACACATTGTACGTCATATCGTGTGCGCGAGTCATTTATATCTATATACGACGTATAATGATTACCTTATAATTTATAACGTTTCATTATTATTGCCGCGTATGATATGTAACTTGACCGTATAGGGAACGAAAAATAACAGAATATTATACGCGACGTGTACACCGTACGCATAATATTTTCATATATGTAGTTCCGTTATTTAATTTTTTGCCGATCGGTCGCAATATCGGTAATTATAATTGGCATGTTTTTTTATAAACCAACAAATGGTATTCTATCCGAGCAATACGTAGATAACTAATAATTTAATTCGATAAAAGTTTAAATATTAATAAAGATATTGTACGGGGTGATGTTGCGATGCGCACTTTTCCGAGCGCATGCACTGCTGTGTACGTAAAATGCATTTTAAACTCTTAAAACCGCGTTGAAAATTGTTTTTGAAATCCGATGAAAATTAACATTTTAACGATTCATTGTTGTGTTTATAATATTAATTTTGGGTGGATGAAAATAATTATTCGAGTTTAAAATATTTCAAAACAAAGATCTTATTTGTAAGATATAATAAACACCATGTCCCTCTGTGTACGGTAAAAATATGCGAGTGAAGTCATTAACATGCGGAAATCGATAAAAACACCGCAAAACGGTAAATCGATACCCGCAGCGAAAATGGTTGTAACTCGGTTTTTATGATTTTTCAGGGCGACTGCTTATTATAAATCACGATATTCTAATAATTCTCCTTTTCGACTTTGTTTCGTTACGTTTTTATGGTTATCAATATGTTAGAAGACATTAACGCGACTGTTTTCAAAACAATATGGACATTATAATATTATAATTTGTTTTTGATGACCAGATTGTTACTGCAGAGTCCCAAAAATGAAGTATCAATAATGTGATAAACCTATTTATCAATAAATTTTAACAACTTGAGATATGCAACGTTTTAAAAAATTTAATTTTCTTTTATTCAATAGTTTATTTTAATATTTTTCAGCTGATGAACTCGAGTTAGTACTTTTTTGTCCTATACAATTTCCTTGAAAACAGAATTAACTCGAGTCACGACATTTCATATAAGGTCGTCGTAACTCGGTTAAGTCAGTGAAAACTGATAAAAACCTAAAAACAGTATTTTAATATACATAGCTTATCGATAATTCATAATAAATGCAGTTGTCGATATAGGGTCCGTTTACATTGCGAGTGAACGCCGACACACATGTCCTAAACGTCACAGCCACAGCACGCGAAAAGTCGTAAACTGTTACGATAAACTAATATCGAACGTCATTTCCCATAGCGATAAATGATAATAATTGATAATGACATCACCGGTATGGGCCGTATTTTATCGTCTCGCCACATTTACATAAATTACGAACTCGAAAAAATCGTTAAACCGTATCAAAATTAATTATCGTCCGGACGGTTTTTGTTGTTTTCGTCGACCTCGTACATAATATTATTATCTAATAATAAAAATAATCGATGATAGAAAAAAAGTAATCACATTTCCCTCAAAATACAAGTGCCACAGACGAGAAAAACGAATTCGTCTCGCATGGAGGTCAGGTACTATTGAATATGTAAATTTTATTTTTACACTCAAAAAAGGAGTTTTCGTGCACTTTTTAACGTGATTTTCATACGCGTTCAACATTTAATTTTGTGTTGAACGATTTTCATATTTCAAACAGAACAAAGTGTTTCCGATCGAAACGATTTACAGTTTTAGTAAATTTTTCTCGAAAAACGCTAGGTTAGTGACATTGGAAGTTTCCGGTTTTTGTTCGCTAATTTCGTAAAGGTTCATTTGCAGTTGGTTCGCTCAAACGTTTTACATCGAAAGTCGTCGAATGCGTTTCAGTCGTTCGCGTGTCGTTTTACCGGGACGTTCCAGGACGTCAACGCGTCATCGTGTAACCCCGTCGGCGGCCATCACTAGTGATTATACGACGAATACCTTACTGCTTAGCGCGCGTGAGTCATCCGAAATATTTCGGAATCAGAAATCCTCATCTGTGTCGATAGGTAAGTACACCGCGCAAGTGAAATCAATTTTTCGTACCGCTAACCGGTATTCCGAAGAAAACCGTGAGCCGATTTTTATTATTGTCGTCGGCGCGTCACGGCCGGTCTCGGAAACGAACGGTGACTCCCGTTAATTTGCATAATAATTACCATCATCACGATTGGCATTTTTGATCGAGCCGGTTTCGGCGAATCTGTAACGCAGAGATATTACGTCAAAATCGCCGAGGTCGCCGGAACCGGTCCGGGGTATCTCGACCGATTTCAGCTGTTGGCACTCGATATTATCACACTTCTCGAGCCCTAATCGCGGTCCATATGACTCATCGACGATAGCCATGTCGTTTTTTGTCGGCAACAGTCGTAACAGTGTTGTGCTCGGCGGTTTTGACGTTCGTTGGAAATTTCAAAAGCGAAAAACGCAAACTCTGAGTGCAATATGACATCCAGCGAAATACGAATAATGAATTGTGCGTTCGCGACGACGGTCATTTCACGTGACGATACGGGTATGTATTTTTATCGTTGATTTATATATGTTTTTCCAATTCTGAAACATGTACCCATGATGATGATCATCTTTTCTATCTCGTAAGTTTGTTTCGTTCATACCTTTAGAACCCCCAAAAACGGTTACAAGATCGAGACTAACAGAAATATCATCATATCTTGGTCAATCGATTTTTTTCTACCGTCTAAACTATAATATCGTGTCGGTTAGAGGTATATGATATTGTATTATGATACAGAGAAACATACTTTAATTCGGTACACATTTACATTACACAAATCAAAACGTTTAAAATGTTTCCTATGTAATCATTGATTTGTCGTGATTTATTAAATACTTACTCGTGTTTGATTACATTTTATATTATTTACAGATTTGCGGTTTTACAATTTCTATGATGAGATTTGTCGATATCAATCCGTGTGTACACCTTGCCAATGAACTCGAGTCGGTTGGACTAATGGAAAACATATTGTTTTACAAGGTACAATAGATCTTTATGTATAGTATTATTTAATACACTATTGTAGTGGCTCCTATATAAATAACCTTTTTTTACAAAATATATCATGCCCTGTTATATTTATTTTTATATTAAATATCACATGAAAGTATACACGTTTAGAAATAGTTATTGTACTTATAATAAACATTATTATTATTTAATTACAGATATTTGATTTTACATTGAAATGTAACGTTTTAATTTACTAAAATATACTGCAGTAGAAAAAAATATAATGTACTTTTAAGTATACATTGAACAATTGCATTTTTGCACTCGCCACTGAGAAGCATTGTAAATTTTAAAATGTGTGCAACTTATCGGCATGCTGAGATCTGATAAATCCAACTACTATAATTCTGTCCAACATTTTAAAGTTTTTTTTTTTATTAAATAATTATACTTTTGTGTCATAGCAAACATGTTTTCAAACAGCTTTTCGTTATTAAAATCTAAAAATGACAAGATTTTAATTGAATTTTAAAACCAAAATAAATCACAATAGGAATTTTGTATGTTCAATTTTTAGAAAAATGTCGGTAAAACATTATTATTTTTAATAATTCAATTTTAAACAATCTTTGCAGTTGGTTAAATTTAAATATGTATTTTACTATATATTATAGTTTATGTAAAGTTATCAATTTATATTATATTTTCAGATGTGTCTCAGTTAAATGATAAAACCTTGCATACATTCAAGAGGATCGGATATCATTATTGGCTTCCTGTGTTTAAGATATATATGAGCTATCAAGGACTCCACTGTTTTAATCTTAAGATTTGAAATACTACAAGATCATGTTTATGAGGACGGTAATTAAATAACTATACTATTTTTTTGACGTGAGAGGAGTCGTTCATTCAGAGTTTGTTCCACCTGGTCAAACAGTTAACCAGGCATTTTACCTAGAGGTATTAAAAAGATTACGCAACAGTTTGAGGCGGAAAAGACCTGATTTGTGGCAGTCGGGGGAATGGTTTTTTCATCACGACAATACTCCTGCTCACACAGCCCTTTCTGTACGGCGGTTTTTGACCAAAAATGGTATGACCACTGTGTCCCATCCACCCTATTCACCCGACCTGGCTCCCTGCGACTTCTTTTTATTCCCAAGAATGAAAAGAGACATGAAAGGGAAGCGTTTCGCGGACATTGATGAAGTGAAAAAAAAAACGACGGAGGCGTTGGCAGGCATCACAAAAGATGAGTTTAAAAAATGCTTTGAAAATTGGAACAAAAGATTGGACGAGTGTATTAACTCCAACGGAGAGTACTTTGAAGGAGATTAAATGTTTTTTGTAAAAAAATTAAATAATTAACTTTGTACAAAAATAGTTCGGTTTCTTTTGGGTACGCCCTCGTATATTCAAACTTCAAATTGTCTGTGATGTGCAAATTTGATTACACATATGGTGTATTTCATTACAACTTACGACAGCGAAAATCGTGCAATAATAATATAATATAATACAATTTTACTATCCTTTTTTTTCAGTTTTTATTAGATTCAAGGCCGGGGCAAACGGTACACGTGGCCCACACTTTTAGAGGGGACCTGCTTGAAATTATGTTGAAAATCAAATAATTTATGTATTAATGGCATTAAAGTTTAGAATTGTTATCAAGTTTAATTGCATATTATCTTGATGTTGGAGATCGGTCCTTGAAAAAAAAAAAGAAATAAACTGTATACAAGTTATAAAAAAACAGGATTTTTTTAAACCGCGATAATGATTGTTGTCGGATATTACTTTGTGCTACTTAATACTTCATAGTTTATTTTTATAGTGTCGTTTACCGAGCATCTATAAATGACAATTCTTTACACAATCGAATGGCAGTAATAATAATTGTAAACAGAAATTGTATATTGTTAAGACCTCGCAAACATCAAGGACGGCCCCGACTGTAACCGCTGAAAGTTTTTCAAAACGAGAAATATCCTTCATTTTTCTCCAAATAACCCAGTGGACGATGGGCATACTGGTTATTCGGTAACGTATCGAGAGTTCGACGGACCTAATTATAAGAATGGAAAAAAATAAATTGAATAACAATAATAGTAAGTATGATAGCTAATCGCGCCCGATTTAATTGAAGTCGGCAATTGCACGTACAAACTTGCACGATTGCAAGTTCACTGGGTTTTAACAGGCGATTTTGAATATCTTTTTTTTTCAGCCATCGGATATCAAATGACATAAACATTTTTATTATATGAGCTCTAACATTTTTCAGATATGTAATTCAAAATACCGAGATAAAAACATAATAAACTCGTTTACCAATTGGAATTATTCTTTTTCAAAATTAAAACCCGTCAAACCGTTAAGTATATTTAAACAATAATAAAATAAATTAAATTAAAGGTCTTGCCTTGAGTAAGACTAATATCATATCTATATAATTTAATAATATTTTGTTATAATTTATGAGTATTAACCATATTAATATAATTACTTTGTTTATTTATTTTCTATTTTTAATAAACAAAATTTTATTGCTCATATTTGATAATTATAATTTTTTTTTTTTCATCAGATTTAATCTTTTAAAGTCTCGTTTTATGGCTTTAAATATAAAACGAGGAACTCGAGACCGTCGACGGTACAGAGATCGTTATTTTATGTCGTCGACTTATTGAAAATAATTGCACTTTGTTTTTTGAATTTCCGTTTGCGCCGCACTGGGTCGATATTATTATCATTTCTAATCACGGTGCATTTACCACTGGTGATAACGATTGTTGGCGTCGGCAGTTTCGTCATAGGTGTTCGTTCAAAACCCAACGGGAAAAGAATAATATCCAGCGAACACGAGAAACATCGAGTTGAAGATTGTGTCTTTCTGCCGCGACGGTCGTTTGACCGAACAGTGTAGCGATGTCGAACAAATCGTCCGTACGGATCGCCGACAAACTAATCCAATGGGAAGCCGATAAAAACCCTTTGGCACCGTTGAGTCAATCCCAGATCAACGCCTATTTGAGTTTATCAGAGCACCTAGGAAACACCGATTTCATCGTAAGTATTTCACCCATTTTCGTTGTAATGAGTGAGCTGTTCACGATGCATATGTAATCGAATCTGTTTTTTTTCCTTTTATTCTATCCAGTCTTTAGAACTCGAAGATTGCAACAGAGACGAAGCAGAAGATTTAGACCAAGAGTCACAGATATTGGACAGAAACATTGAATCTGCTGAAGATGTGAGTATGTGACGGAGACAACGTGATGTGGTCTTTCTGAACGTTTTTAAATACTATGTATTTGATCCCAAAATAATGTTTCCAATGTACCATAGTCGGTTATTCTCACAATAATTAATTTAAAAATATGCGTCCAAAAAGATATATAATTAATTTCGCATAAAATACAGTAGTTTTTAAAATATTACTTTCTGTAACGATTAAAATATAATTTTTATAATCAAACTATAATCAATTCTTATAAAAAATATAAATTATGTGATTACTTGTGAATGTGATATACATATAAATTAACTTGAAAAATTTGCAAATGCATAATATGGTCTTTGCTTTAATATTATAATCATAGAATCATTTGATAGTGATTTAATTTGATATTTATATATTTTTAGTTTTATAAATTTTATGATGAGATTGCACATAAATGGATGTCCACCGATATCAAACCGTATGTACAGCTTGCCAATGAACTTGGAAGTCAATTGGACGAATGGAAAACAATACTATCCCAGGTACAAAGGATAATTAATTATGTTATTTAACGGATTATAGAATTAACGTCTATTCAATTTCAGATGGACGAGTGTATACAGCTTATCGACTCTTTGGAAGAAAAATATAGCGAGGTTTCGAAGAAAACCAATTCTTTATATTTAGCTGGAGAAGAACTACATACTGATCAGGTCTGATATTTTAAAAACTTAGTATTATTAGTATTTCAAGTTAAAATAATAAATATATATATTTTCAGACATGTCTTAGTAAAATTTGTTACGAAATTAACGAGCGTCTGTCCATATTCAACGCAGTCGACTCCATTCAACTAAAATTGGATTCACCTTCTTTCATTGTTACCAGTGAAATGTTTGCTAACATGATGACATCGATTGACAACGGGATACAATACATAAATGATCACGTATGTATGATTTGATAGTCAATTATTTGTCTTACGATTATTATTGACTTTAATGTTTATTCTCTGCAGACATCCTACAAAGAGAGCAATAAATATCTCGCTCTGTATGTAAATGCCAGATATAAGGCTTTGTCGCTCGTGCAAATGTATGTATCTCAGTGTCTTCAGACGGGAACGGAAAGTTTGGACACGACTGAATTCATAGCTCATTATGGGAAGTTCCAGGCCATTGCTGCAAAAATCCGACCGGTATTAGAATTAATGGAAAACAGAATAGATTTGGATCCGGTGTAAGTTTGTTATTAATTGTTGTATTAATGTTTATAATATTAATGTTATATCAAAATAATAAAATGCCTCGAATTTATCGTTGTAGGTATTCTGCAGCATTAGACGATTGTGTGTTGACTTATGTTACGCGACGAAAAGTACTTCTAGGCGCATCCATCACTAATACATTATCGAATTACACTTCGAGTGGCAGTGATTATTGTTCAACATTACGTTCGTCGTGTAAAATATTAATACAATTGACTCACGACGAAAATCGATTGTACCAATGTTTCTTCAAAAATAAATCTCCTGTATTCAGGTATGATAAATGCGTAAACATTTAAGGGGATCTTGTTATTGGCTCTCGAGTAGATTCTTTGCCAAATTCTCTGTTGTAGTGATGTGATAAAGATTTTGTAAACAGTCTTGAATTATTCGCAAAGTTTACTTGAGATCATTTTATGAAATTTTTATTTTTTTGCTTCTAAGTTAACATAAAAGAATCTGTAAATATTTCAATTATAGTTTTATAAGTTTCGATTTAAAAAAATTAAATAACAAAAATAAATGGGTAAGTCGATCTCGAGTATAATTCACAAGGAATTTAAATCTGTTTTCAAAATCTTTATCGTATTATTAGATTGATTAGAATTTAGAAAAGGTTATACTGTTTTAACATTTAAATCCATAGTCAAATTTTTATTGGTTTGATTTTTTTTCAGAGAATATTTAGAAGCAGTTTGTATGCATTTATATGATATGTTGAGGCCATTAGTCATTCATATGAAGCATTTTGAAACATTAGTTGAACTTTGTACAATCCTAAGAATAGAAATATTACAAGATTATGTTTATGAAGATGGTAATTTAAAAATATTGTACATTATTTAGTGACATTAGAATATAAATTAATTTGTTTAAATTAAAAAAAACATTTGTTTTGGATTTTAAAATTTTAAAACTTTATTATTTTTAGCATCGCTTGAAGTTTTTGGATCCGTAGCAGAGTTGCTTTTACAAGATATTCAAGAACGTTTAGTGTTCCGAGCAAATTTGTACTTTGTCACGGATATTTCTGAGTACAAGCCTTCGCCGGGTGACTTGGCCTATCCAGAAAAATTAAAACAGATGGAAGCAATCGCGGAAGAAATGCAATATCGGCAATTAACTAGATATGACTCGACGGGAAGTTTAGTTTCGTCTGTTTCTGAAGCACCATCGGTCATGTCAAAACAATCAGTCGGTGCGTATTGATAGGTTCTATGAATGATCATAGATCTTATTAGTAGGAATGTGAATTTAATGCGCTAAAAAATTTTTTTCAAATGCCTTTAATATCTAAATTATTCTCTGTATAAAATGCACTGAAAATCCACTTTAGCTGCACTTGAGAAATTACAATTTTTAAATTAAAAAAAAAATTTAGTTTTATTGAAAGAAAACTATATTTTTAATAAATAATTATTTTACAAAGAAGAAAAAGAAATCATGATTTTAATTATAATGTAAAAGCCGAAAAAATAAATAAATAAATTGTAGTAGATGGAAATTTAAAAAAAAGACTGTAAAATGCAATAAAAAAGGAAAAAATTATCATAAGTAGGAAGTAAATGACTTAAAATGTACAACAAATTAACAGTTTTATTCATTAATGTCTATTTCAAACTTAATGCTTAGAAAATTATCACAATAAACTAAAAATAATACATAGAAAATACACACTTAAATAATACATTTTACTGTATGCCACCTGTAACGATTCCGCTAAGTAAATCCAATTGAAAAAATGTTAAATAACGAATGATAAAAAGCACAAAATAATTTTAACTATTTCTTAAATAATTCTTGCAGTGTTATATTATTGATTATAATAATGTTATTAATTATTTTGATTTTGTTTTAACTGTACTTCCTATTTCTAAGATATTTTTTATTTATTTTCTCCAGGTGGATGGACTTCTGCGGCTGATCTTCATGGAATGTGGTATCCACCGGTGAGACGTACACTAATGTGTTTGTCACGTTTGTATAGATGTGTCGATAAAACTATTTTTCAAAGTCTTTCTCACGAGGCTGTTGCATTATGTTTAAAAAACATACATCAAGCTGCTTCGATGATTTCCCAGAAAAAGGTATTCATGTTTATTTTTATGTTGTGTGAAATATTTACATTGTATTGTAATTTTATTTCACAATGATTTTGGCCATATTCGGCTTAAGTCAGTTTTCAAAAGTATGAAATTCTATTTTATGTTTTCCTGATGACATTTTTGTATAGATTAGTAATTTGAAATGAAAAAACTGTGTTAAACTTTGTAAATTTTAGTTTAATACTTATCGTTTGTACTATTTCAAAATATTAATTATTTTTGGCAATAAACTAGCCCCAAAGTTGTTTACTAATTGAAAATTTTATTTTTAGACACCTACAGATGGTTCTTTGTTTGAAATAAAACACTTGTTGATAATCAGAGAGCAAATAGCACCGTTTCAAGTTGACTTCACCATTAAAGAATTAAACTTGGACTTTAAGAAAATGAAAAATGCCGGTAAAATAAGAATAATAGTGTTATTAATAATTATAAATTATGTACCCAATCGATATTTTTCTAACATACAAATTATTTTATGTTTCAGCTTGGGGTTTAATTCAAAAACACGATAAAATGTTTGCTCTAAACTCTAGCAATGCAATTATTGAGTTTTTACTGGAAGGTACACCAGTCGTGTTGGAAAACTCTGTAGACTCGAGGCGCTTGGTTGATCAGACGTTGAAAGAATCCTGTCAAATGTTCATCAATCATTCTTCCAACTCTTTAGTGTCTCCGTTGACCATGTTTCTGGAGGAAGTAAGTTTCCGTTTTATAAAAGTTTACCCATTAGAACAGTTTAGTGCGACAGTTCCCGACCTTTTGAGTTGTGTCTTTAATGTGTCTTATCATGATTTACAGGTCCAAAAGTATATAAAATGGTGCAACATGCAAGGCTTGCACGGCATTGTTAAACAGCAAGAGTTTGCCCAACCCAAAGCTCTGCAAGAAAAGGTGCAAGAATCACTGGCAAAAATTAAAAAAGATTTACCGTTGTTCCAACAAAGTATGTCGTTATATTTGGCCAACGCAGATACACAATTTGTCCTGTACAGGCCCATTAAGGTTAGTGATTTTCACAAAAAATTAAACCTTTTGTATACGATCGCGACAAACATTTTTGTATTTGTTTAGAATAATATTTTGCACACATATACAAGAATCCAACAATTTTTAACGACAAATAATTATTCTAAAGAAGAACAAGATATAATTGCGTGCCCTACGTCCGAACAGATGTCCATGTTATTGTCCAGTTCGTCTTTGGCTTCTACTAAATCGTGAGTATCAAACATTGTTTTCGTACAGTCGTTACTCTAGGTATTATACTATTAACTCTATGTCTTGATCATTTCTCAGTATCTCAAGAAAAACGAGCACGGCATCTATTGACGAGCATCCGGCCGAAACCAACGAAAATCCTACATAATTTTATTACCCTACTACTAGAGTGTACAAACGGTCTGTGATAATTATTAGCATCATAAAAGTTTGATTCTTCGAAAGCCTCGTGGTAAAAATTAACATTAGATATTATCAATTATACCGTGTCAGTAAATGAATATTATGTGTTAGTTATTAATTTAGTATGTTGTTAACGGTCGAAAAGGCTCGGCGGCGGTAATTTCTTTGACCACTACAGATTTAGAGCGTTTTGCTATTTGCGTGGTTTTTTTCAATTTGACCTGAGCGACTCTTCTCTTTTCCCTTTTTCGTTTGATGTATTCGATTGCCAAAATGAACGCTGACAACAATATGCCACCGCCCAACAGTATGAACATGCCTTGCACGTCGTCCAACGTCAGTTGTCGGTCTTCAGCCAAAATCATCATTGACTGCAAAAATATAAAATATTTATTTTCATTGTTTAATAATATACAGAAAACTCATGGTATTACAAATTGACGTCAGCAAGTCTGTTACATTTAAGAAAGTTATATCTATTGGAACACTGGTCTCAATAAAGTAAATATAGTCTAAAGTACATTCTGTTATTGAATATATTGTTGTCATATTTAACAGCAGTAGCATGTTAATTGTGATACAAAGTTTATATATATATATTTATATATGTTTTGTTTGTAGGCTTAACACTCTAGTCTTATTCCCGAATTTTATACTTTTAATTGTATATTTTTGAAGAAAAGTTTCAGTTACACATTTGGGAAATGGCGAAGATAAATTCTCTCCATAAATGTGTTGACTCGACGTCGAAAATCAAATAGAATACGAGATATTTCATCTTCATTTGCCGGTAATTGAAAAACATTTCGATCGCCCGGTTTAAATAAAGTCTAAAGTTATTCGATATCAATGATTCGACTTACTTTTCTGATTCCTGAATGTTGTGCGATTTCCCATTCGATATCGTTCACTATTTTGGCTAGCAATCCACTTTGTTGCGACCGGAGTATGTAGTTATTGAATGTATTTCGAAAGATAAAGTTTTTCTTGTACGCCAGACCAATGTTAAACGGTACGTAACACTCTGAAGCGACATGGAGAAATATTTTCTTATTCTTATACCTTATTATGAAACGACACCGTTTATATACATGCCAACATTATATGTGCGAGAATAAAACCACTCTTACTTTTGTAAAAAGTTATTTTGGGTTAGATAAGTGAGAGAAATCTTGGAACCCAGAAAAGCGTAGTCCAATATGAATCTGGTCTTGACAATAAAATCTATTGCGTCCTCTAAATTATTCATGAGCTTTACATTTGACATAAGCTTTTTAGAAATTGTGTCATTCGTTACGTTGAAATAGTATTGCCAGCCGCCCTTATCTGAAATAGCATTCATTTAATTTAACAAAAGGGGGTTTTATTAATTAATTTCTAATCGAATTAAATTTTCAATTTAATGATTTTTTTTTAAATCAACGTTTGATGTGTACAAACACTTTGAAATTATGTCTATACTCTATATTTTTCTAGTGTTTAGTTCGGAATTATATTTTTTTGAATATCATAAATAGAAAATTGTTTCTTTAAAGTATTTGTAATATGATGTTGTTAAGTATATTATATTTTAGCGTTACGTTTAAAACACGTTTTATTAAGTTTGTAGATTTTTTTTTTTCATGTTACATTCTTACATAATATTATATTATTTAATGTTTATATAACGTTGTAATTTGTATTGAATAAACCGCGCGTACAATAATATTATTATTAAGTAGTTCTTTGGCCATCCAAACAATTTTCCCTTTTTACACACGGCCAGTGTAAATATTTTTTACAAAATGTAATATTATATTATGAGATCATTTCAATGTATTGTTTTGTTTTATAGTATACGAAATTTACTGAGTGTTATAACTCTGTATCCTTGGTCGACCAACTGATATGAAGTGTCTACCGTGACGGGTTGTTCCGGCAACGTTATGAAAGCTATGATCGAACTGGTGTAAGCCGTCGTGACGATGATCGTGAAAATCCAATACGTCCCTGCGAACACAAAAAATCACCTAAGAAAACTCTGAACAGTTTCATTTTAGATAGACTGCTGTGCCTCTGAAATTTTCAAACTCTCCTGACAAATCCCAAAAAAAAACGCGTCCATAACATTAACATTCTCACACGGTTTTGATGACTTTCAAATTATTTCAAGTAACAAATGTCTACGATTAAACATTTTTAATGGTCTACTAGCTGGTAACTTGACTAATTTAATAATAATAATAATAATAACAATAAAACATATTGTTATTTTTAGGGCTGTGAATTTGTAGGAAAGTGCATTTTTTTAACCAGTTTAACTTCACTCAAAATTTAAATCATGTAAAAACTCATTATATTTTTAATTTATTTTACATTTTTTCTTTTTATTATAGTTCATTTTACAGTATTTTTATCAATTAACAACTTTACTCACATAATCTTTTGTTATTAGCTCAGGCTAATATATTATTTATATTTCATAAATAGTTTTATCCTCGTCTTACCTAATATATTTCTAACTTGATAAAACATGAATATTTTTCTTACCAGTAAGAGTTATAATAACTTGTTGAATTTTTTTAAATTTAAATTTCTATTTTATTTTATAACACTTTTCAGTGTATATTCTCAAGTGCACTTTTTGGCATTTTAAATGCATTTCACACTGTGTTCTTAGGGATATTATCGAATGCGATTTTCAAAGTTTTGATAAGTGCATTCAATTCACAGCTCTAGTTATTTTGAATTTCGGTAGGTATGTTACATCGCTGCTTTTCGGCGTTTCTTTTTGTGCGTTATACGTTTTGAAATTTCAGCGACTCGTTAAAAAAAAAACTCACTCACCGATAAACAGTCTGGTGGACCCCATCTTGGCGTTCGTCCAGGACTTGACGCCCTTGAACGTGAACAGATTCGTGTACGTGCCGAACATGTAACAGCACATGCTCTCCAGTTGCTTGGGGTTTTTGCACAGCGTTTTCACGTCGCGATTGTTGGTGAACGCTATCGGGAATATCGCGATCACGTACGTGAACACGACCATGATCCAAATGCTCCAGTGAAAAGGACCGAATATCGCCCTGTACCTGTAATCGGTTCCAACGCGTTCCGGTGTTTGTTTTTTCGAATTTCCTCTAGTAGGGAAGTCTATCGCATCGACAGTCGTCGGAGAGCAAAATGTAATTATTTTTTTTTTTAATTCGCGATCAAATACAAAACATTTTTTCTTCTTCATTTTGTAGAATCGGGGGGGGGGGTAAGTTTTTAAATCTCCCAAGTAGAATGAAAAAGGTCAGCGGGAACCGATTCAGTGTATTAAATATTATGTAATTTATTATTTTTAGACTTGGTCTCGACGAAAACTTAATTTTAATTGTACAATAGCGTCGCTTGTTGCTAATTTTGTGTCCCCCAATGCGATGCGTCGATCGACATTGTTGTTTGTTTACTTGGACAAGGCGAACGATCCGAGTGACGTGAACGTGCCGCAGTCTTGCATCACGACGGGAGAGAAGTCGACCAGCGACTGGCGCTCGTTGGTCATGTACAAGCCCGATATGCCGAAGTCAGCCTTGGAAGCCACCAGGTCACCGATGACGCGGTCCTCGGCTTCGTCCCTAAACACGAAATCCGATCGTTACGCGTCACCGTGACATTCGGAACGTTCGTGACGCGCACGCGGCGTACCTATTAATACTTATTATAATATAGGACCTAATGTGCGTTTCAAATCGAACCAAAGTGTTAATGATATAATATTGTTCTAGTCTTTTGAGTTTTCGGCAGTCAGGTCAAAGTATTTTGGTAAAAAAATCGATTTTTCTATTTGTTATTGGAAATAAACACGAATATATAAAAACTGACGTTTCAATTCTAGGCGAAAAAATGCGCTGGCGAAAAGAACGACGTCGGAATAATTCACCTGGTCCTCGACAGCGTGGCGTCGTGTACGTCCAACGTGAAATTCAACACTTCCGCCACTATTTGCAACAGTCGAATCTCGACCCCGTCCCACGACGCGGACGAATGTTCTTGATTCGCTTCGATTTTCGCGTATCCGCTGCAGGGCGACGTCCGATAAATAATATATTATAATGTTTATATAAATCATTGTTATATTGCAGTTTTTGCACTAAACTAGAAATAGATTCATCGCGGATGAATACCTCCGAAACGTCAACGGCGGTTTGTCGATGGCGGACACGATGAATCGGTGTCCGCGAAACCCGCGGGTTAATTTCGCCGGGTACAAATCGACCTCCGGCCTGGTGAACCTGTCCGTTTTCCACGTTGTCAGAATTCTCTGCGCGCTGCTTCCCAGACCGTCGACGTACATGTCGTGAGTGTACAACTTGATGTCGGCTACTTCCTGCGGAAACAAAGCGATTTCCGTTCGAAACGTCGACGGTAGGTATATTATATTGACGCGCGCAAGTTCGATTTTCTTGAAAGAGTCCCCTAAAGGATCAAAAAGTCCCCAAAAGGATCGAATTGTCCCGTTACCGATATTACCTACAACCCATGCATTGTTTAACGAAATGTTTTGAATATTTCCAGGATCGAGTTCCAGGAAAATCAACCGGATATCAAGGCGCGAACGATTATTACTCGCTACAAAAAAAAAAACGGCGTTTGAAAAAATCAAAAGTCGATTCAGCTCACGGGACACCTCTGGATATATACGTATTGACCGGAAGACTTACGGTCTCGAGGCGAACATACGTTTTTCAAAAATCAGAATTCGACGAAGCACTCGGGACGGGGACGGACATACTCGAAAAACTACTATCTATTTAAAGGTACTTATAACCGAATTTAATGTTATTCATGTCGATCGATTACTCTGTTGTTATTTTCTTGCAGAGCTTGTTCGGCGGAAGCTACCAACATGTTCAAAATGTTCCGGGACGTTTGGCCGGTGAAAAATTCTTGGATTTGCCAACTGGACGCGACCGTGACGACCAACACTCTGCTGTCGATCATGTGGCCTAACCCGGCGACGGCGATTTCGGGATCGTGACAAAACACCATGTAGTTAATACATCCGGGCTCCGAAGCCCGAAGCACGGTCGTTTTCGATGAATATTGCTGCACGTGACATATTTCGTACGACACCGTGTCGAAAGACGACAAAACGACTCGCAGAACGTCCTGAAAACATTTGGTTGCCTATTATAATATTAATATTTTCAAAACGTTTTTTTTTTTTTGAAAACAAATCGAATAAAATGTTTTTTCGCAGGTGAATAGGAAGAAAAAACGTTCTCGCCACGTCATATGGATACAAGTTTTTCGTTGGAAATAACGAGCTGGTTCCGAACGTAAGTCCTTTTATTATATCATTGCCTTTATAGTCGCGCGCAATATTATGTGTTTACGATTCGAAGGCATCTAATATAGTAAGCCGATAAGATACGTTTCTCTTGTATTCGCTTATAAAAAATATTATTCGAATCGTTTTTTTTTTCCGCCATTATTTATATTCAATCGTATCATGTACTTTGTAGTACAAATCGGTATCGAACAGGTCGTCATAAACTATGTTCAAGTGGCATTTGTTCAAGTACTCGTCGACGATTTTATTGATCAGAGAATTCAGAACTTTGACTTCCGGCTTTTCTTTCTGAATGCGACAGAAAAATAAAAAAACATCTAAGTATTATTATTGTAATCTATTGAAAAATAATATCGTGTTGCGATGAAACCCCCGAAATCAGACAGCTGAAACTGTCGATGATCCGAATGATTTTGTTTACTACTATTAGATTTTATACGACACGACCTCAAAGTAAATACTAGTTTTATTTTTATTTTCGTTCGTCCACAAATATACGTAGTTTCGACCGGTTTCGGGGTTTCACAACGTAACATATCATTACAATAATTAGATCGAATGACTCACGTCGATCGCGTTGAATTGCGATATTCGGCTTGCCAGACGACCGAATGATGAAGGCGCGCTTCGATTGGCAGTCGTCGGACGACTCGTCGTCAAGCAAACTAAAACCGCAAACTGCAGAACCTCCGCGAACCGCATCGTCCGTTTACTTCTCGACGACAGAGGCGTCGTCTTTACGAATTTTCACGTTCAAACGCCCACGTCACGCGACCCCCGACGTCGTGCTCGATATTGACGGCGATTGCACTGTGCGGGGGTAGGAGGCAGGATCGTATATTATGATATCCTTCGCGTGGACAATATTCGAATCGATTCACGTCGAAACTCGTTATTTCGCGCGTAATGCCGTTATGAATATTTAGTTTTTTGAATAACCTTTCGCGTGCCGTGTATTATAATCGAAATAATAGCGAATCGATCAACCGATAAGATTTCAATTATTCAGGGTTTACGAAAAATATTGTACGCGTAATACGTTCAATTATTTCGTGTGATTTTCATTGCGCGTCTCCCCGCCGACGATACGGTTGCGTCGGCTGTTGTTTTCTTTTTTCTATAAATGAAAAAGGACGAAATAATCGCCGGATTCGTTTACTCATAAATATTTTTATTTTTTTCCATAAATCGTCCTCGAAATTGATAAATTAGACCGAGCGATCCTTTGTCTTTGTGATCGTGGTCACAGATTTATGGTTTTTTTTTTTAAATGTTTTTTATACAAGTACACAATCTGTAAATTCGCATAGAGTCATCTGATCAACGGGAAGCCCACCCGACGGGGAAACGCGTGAGAAAGAGAGGGTTTCGTTTATTTTTTGGTTCAAAAGACCTTTACGCCGTCTGCGCGTCGTGTACGATAAAATTATAAATTAATTACGGTTTCAATTGCTTGTTTTGCGTTCGAAATAAACGTTTTTTTTTTTTTTTTTATTCATTCCTAGTATATGACTTTGTTTGCGTTTCATATAGAACGACACGCCTACACAAATAATATTTGAACGCACAAAATGTGGAAGGTGAAATAAATCTTTACCGATAGATAAAAGTCATGTCGTATATAGAATCAATTAAGCGCGCACGATTAATAATAATCGTGTAAAATGTGTTTTTTAATTGATTCCATTATTTTCGTTTACACAGGTGGTTTGGTAGTCTGGATGAAAAATGTGATATTCGAATTTCAGGCGACGATGACGGTATGTTTTTATTTATTTATTGTATTAAAATTATATCGGTCTGTGTTGTGTGCAAATATTTACAATAGGTCTCGAGTTCTAAAATCATCATCGAGGTATGAAAAATGTAAAAATAAAATGAAAAAAATACAAAAATCGTTCACGTTTTTTACTTGGAAAAATTTCAAGTCAAAAAAGAAAACGAAAATTTTACAACGGATAGTATTCTTTCCAAACTGATGAGAGAACACACTGAATACAGAATCGATAGGTCTTGACACACATACATATGTCAACTAAATAATATATTTTTGATATCTTTTTTTCCAATATCTCGTCGTTTTTATGAATTATAGAGTCCAGTTGAAAACAAAACGACGATCGCGCACGTTCTCTCCCCTCCCCCCTAGGTTATTTTCAAATTCGATTTTTCAATTATTTTCCTCTTATCGTATTTGCTCGTCGTTGGCGCTGTGCAACGGATTGTAAATATTGTATTTTTTCGGTCGATTTGAACACGTGCACTTACCTAATCGTTTACGCTAATCATATTACAATACGGGCAAGTACGCTCTGCCTTTGTCACACAAAGCAAACACTCGAAAGCGCCAGACGAATAATGTTTAATTTATCGAAACGTAACAAATCATCGATTGCGCGCCTCTGTGATGGGTATAAAAATCGCGCGTTTCGATGCACATTTCGAATACAGTGCACCGGCGTTCCAAAAGAATAGGCTTCATCACAGACTGCAATCGAGTAATCTCAAGCGTTTCAACGTCATGAAGTCGTTCGAGGAAAGCGTCCGCGGCGCTGGCGCCTTGGCAGCGGTTTTCGTGTTTTTCGTCCTGGGACTGCTGATACGTGCGGCCGACGGCAAAGGATCCGCCGGAGGAGCACACGCCGGCATAGGTGGCGGTTCCGGTTTCGGCGGACCTCGATGAGAGACCACGTAAGAACCGTCGAAAGAGGATTTTTTTTTTTCAAAAAATTCAAATCGTCGGAAATCACGGCGGCGCGGCGTGTTCCTCCTTGTTTTCTTCAAAGCGCACGGCCCTCTCTCGACGATCGGCTTGAAACGTTTCACACCGTCGTCGGTTTTGTGACGCCGCCGCCGCTGTGACTTCGATTCCTAGAAACTCATTTTAAAATCAACTCGTCACGGCCGTATCACCACAATTCGTCGACATTTTTATATTACAACAATGCTTATGAAAATTATTTTTCGTCATTTTCCAGTCGCGTTTGGACAACGAGTTGTCTTTGATTGAGTCTAATAAGACTTGGAATACCAAGTCTCGAGTGCCGAAAGTCCATAGCGTTTCTGCTTCGAAAAGTTTGCAGATTTCCTCGTGTATTGTACAAATTTAATTTTCGAAATGTTAGTGAACGGTGTAAAAAAACAAATTATTTCCCGACAAGACACGATTTTCTACCGGAAACTATAGCCCTGAAATATCGACAAGACCAAATATTCTGGTCTGAATCGACACAAAAAAATAAAAAAAAAAAAACCCAAACACACATAGCGGTAAAACAATAGCTTTATATTTTTATTGAGAATTTAAAAAAAAAAAAAAACCAATTCGGTTCTAAATGAAATAACCCGTTGTTTTTGTTTTTTTAATTTGTTTCAGCATTTCACACCTTAAGCGGCCTTCTGCACGACTTAAGCTATAATCGAAAACAACTTCAGACATACAATCCACCCGAAACCGCAGTCTACCAAATATCAACGAATCGTTAAGTTCAAATTAAATCCACGATCGATGTCGGTACACGCGACGATTGCAGGAAATCCAAAAGGAAACTCAAAATATCTATAATATAAAAAAAAAAAAAAATTTAATCTAACCCACGAAGTTTATCCAATAATCAATTATGTATTATGCGAGTGCAATAAAACACGAAGTTGTCTTTGACTATTTGAACTATTTTTATTCGTAAAATGACGCGGAATTTAAAATACGGCGGCATGGTGTGTGTTTGTATAAACCTATCGCGAAGCATTTTTCTCTCGCGTAATCTATAGAATTCGTTTTACCCAATGTCGAGGGGCGTGAAACGTGTTTTTACCGTCGTCGACGAACAGAGTTCGCAGGCATTTCGGCGCGAACAGATCGACTCGGTCTGCGAAGTCTCGTCTCCTCCGTTCACGTTTTCGACGCCATATTTTAATCCGCGCGGACGTGAGGAAATCGCAATAACGGTTTGGACTACGAATTTTTTACCAATACGATAAGCTTTGAAGACTCATAAGGGTAGAACGATCTGTATGAAGTGTGCGGATGTGTGATTCGACGAAGGCTCGCGGATTTGGAAAGTCGGAAAACAACAACAATCCAGCCTCTCACCGCTATTTCACGTACCCCAAAATATCGATTTGGAATACAAATAATGGAAAATAATTATAATATTAATTTTAAAGGGAAATCTGCAGACTTTATATTGTAATAAGTACACGATTATTAAATATTTCAGCAAACTATTTCGGTTACATTTTCAGTCACTTTTTCCGTCATCGGTAGATTTTTTTTCGCGTACCCCTATAGGGTTGAGAACCGCTGGCCGAGCCTCGGCGAGAGTTCAAACGAACGAAAAAGGAATTGCAGAAAACGAATCCGATCGTTATTTTACTACCAGGCGAAACGATATAGCGATCGTGCGGGCGATCTTGTATACTTGATCGACACAAAACGTGACGAATGTTTATCGTCGCGACAACGAGCGAAACCGCAACGTTATCGGATTCCCAAACCGGAATGGAAATCATAAATTTTATGAATTGATATTATTGTTTGTTTTTTTCGAAAACCATACCCAATTACGGTTTCGACTGTTTGTTTCGCGTTTAAATCAAACGTTCCCCCTCCCCCCCCCCCCGCCTCCATTCAATTCGTTGCTTTATTTGCACCGACACCGCGTCATATTATTTTCGGACGCGGTCGAAACACGTACGTGTTTTTTTTGTTTTAACAGATAAAAGTTTTGATTTGACGATTTTCGACAAATCGCGCTTGTGCAACAATATCGGACGCGTGATTTTTCGCGAGAGGAGCCACTTTCGTCCGCGCTCGACATTATCTAATTATTTAAACGGGCCGGATATGAATTCGTTCGCGGAATGCGCGCGCTACGTGTGCAGGGAAGCGGTGCTCTTCGCGTTGATCGTCCTGGGACTGATACGCGCGAACGAAGGACGAGCCATGGGCCACGGCAACGGCGGGGGCCCGGACAACAACAACGACGATTCGTCGCCTCCGCCGCCTCCGCCGCCCGAAGACGTTAACAATTCGTGGTAAAAATATTCAATGAAAAATCCGAAATAAATTAGCGTTTTGATCGTAAAAACGAACGACGACTTCGTCGTTCGCGAAAACTACCCCAAAGGCGTATTCGCGCGTTCCCATCGACGATAGGAATTATTGTGTTTTATCCGACCTATAGACTCGAATCTCGGAAATAAGTAGGGCTCGGAAGTGGACGCACTAAAAACTATATCAAAATAATGGGAAAAATATGATTTGACTCGATGTGAAAAAAGGTTTGTGTTTTTTTTGTTTATCTTTAGAATTATTACGGTTTTCGAATTGTGATTTGGATAGGTTTTTTGAAAACAGACGAAAACGAAATCGGCTACGTACTTTGATTATTAACGTATAAGATTTTTACAATTTATTGCATTTGACTTATACCATAACCTACTCAAAGTACATTTTATATTATGCAAAATGAAATTCCATTGAACGGAACTATCGTTAGTAATGGTTTCGAAGGCGAGCTGGACATTTTTTACACAGGAAATTGGAGACGAGACGGGTGGAAAGATCTGTATACGAAGAAATAGTAATAAAATTATAGAGCTTTAGTGATTTGATTTGAGAAATTGGGAAATGATAATCGCGAAAATCGTCGGATCAGCCAAAAATGTTCACAATTTACACGACTTGTGCGTAGGTGTGTACGCGATGTTTATCAAAGATCTTTGCTAATCTCATAATTTTTTTTTTTTTTGTAAAACACAACTCGACAATTCGGTAATGTTCGTCCGGAATGAAAATTTGATAATCAAACGAACACGAGTGATTTACGGGAGACCGTACATGGGGCAAACAATGGAAACGATGATTTCGCAATGATTTACGACAATGGTCCGACGCATTCGAGAATATGGCGGCGATTCATATAATATAAATCATCGCGGTTCCCGCTGTGCAAACACGCGTATATAAACACGCGGAAATCGCTTTTTTTTTTTACGCGCTTTCCGCTCAGTCTCGACGCGCGACCGTTTCCAAGTGGAAGTTTTATTCGATAGAAAACGCTGACGACGACGAGGCGATAAAAACGAAGCGAACACATTGGCGATCAGACACGCAATTCGATATGAAATTCTTGGCGGAACGCGTTCGTTGCGCGGGCAACAGAGTGTTGATCTACTTGTTTCTCGTCCTGGGACTGCTGGCGTACGTGAGCGAAGGATTGGCGCACGGCAGCGCGGGGGGAGCACACGCCGGTATCGGAGGAGGCGGCAATTTCGGCGGAAACACCAACAACGGTGGCGGCGAACCGGCCCCTCCGCCGAAGAAGAAAAGCAAGTGGTAAAAGTCTTACGAGTAATCTTTAAAATGTCGTATTCTCCTGTTGAACGGAAACGAACGGCGTTTGTTACCGCCCCGAAATAGTGACGATTCTCACACTGCGCCGGCCAATTTATCGACACATCTGCAGTCATTCTATTATTACGTATATCCTGCAATAATCAGTCATTTTATAAATTTCGGATACATTCGTTAGATTCAAAATTGTATCGACCGGATACACGTTAAGGACTAAGGTTTTTACTTTCGAAACGTAACTGTAAATTTAAAATCCAATAGTCCAATACCAATCACGTTGGGATTTATTTGAAAAAAAACAAAACAAACGAAAAAAATCCACACCTAAAAATGTACTACGTATTTCGGACGGAATTTGTACAGTACATCTCGACGTAGTATAGTAATCCGGATACGAACCTCGCCCGTTTTGTACCCTTATAGTCGTCGAAATTAAAATCAATTGTTAAAACCTGGGGGTGTCGTCGGTGTTAACGTTTAGCGCCGCCGGGAGTAGAAAACCGATTGTTTTCAACCGATTTCGCTCTTATGGAACACAATAATAGCCCAGCCGCTCTGCCGGTTCGACTGACAATTTCTAATAATTATTTTTAAAAAAGTCGAGACGGCAGAACTGGACGCCGGGGGGGGAGGAACGCAAATTAATAAAACGTAACGTCAAATCGTCGTATGTAAATATTATGTAAATATCAATGGTTTGAACGCGAGAACGGAGGAAACAGAGATCAAACAACAGGGGTGAGTATACCGATTTTATGTTACGCAATCGTTCGATTTTAGCGCATGTGATTTATCGCGACAGTGTAATTATGACCGGCTGTTACGCAATAAATTAATTTAATTATTACGGTATAATATTGTAATTTCCCCGCTGTGCACACACCGGGTAAACGGCGTAATTATTTTCCCGGCCAACGTTTCCGAACGCCTTACGAAGTAGTACACCATATAGGTCGAAACGACGACGACGCCGACGACGTCGAGAAATCGCGAGAAATCTTCCGACTCGTATTATATTCGCAATAGTCATAATATTATTCGGTGGTTTGACATGACGTCGATGGCGGAACACGTCCGTTTCGCGGCCGTCAGAGCGACCGTGTATTTCTTTACCGTCCTGGGACTGATGGTACGTCTGAGCGAAGGCGCGGCCCGCTCCTCGCCCGCTTCCGTCAGCAAAGGCAGTCAGTCAACCGGCAGCAGCAGTAACGCTGCGCCACGACAAAACGAAAGTCATTGGTAGTAGTGAAGATTTTAAGATATTTTTCTAGAAACACGCGCGATATACATAATTATTGTAATATTATTATGTGCAGTATATTCGACATTGTCTCTCCTCTATAATCGATCGGACTTTTATTTAGAGTTCGGTTTTCACGACTATTATACTCGTATAATCTTCGAATTGTCCGCATTTACACGATTTTTATTTATTTTATTCAAAAAAAAATAAATATATTTCATCGGGTCATTCGCGTACGAATTCCGCGCGAGCACGAAAATATTCATCAGACTTACGACGGACGTTTCGTCGTAAAAAATTCCATTTAAAAATATTATTATACGTTTGATTTTTTTTAGAGTGAAACGAGTGTGTGTGTTTTTGTTTCTTTTGTGTACGTGTGCAGAAACGATCAAAACGAATACCATCGTCGAGGCGCCGATTCCCAGCATTTTATATAATATGTTATCGCCTCTCGTTTATCACCTTTTTTTTTTTCATTCTCTGTTTACAGCTCGATCCTCTGAACGGGTAATTTCAACGTTTAATAACTCGTCGAGAAAATGTCAAAACAATTCAACCAATCAAGATTTCCTCATAAACGCCGGCCTATTTAACCTAATGTCATATTTTATTGAAAATCGTCTCGGACCAATTAGAAGTACACTGGACGAAGACGTCACGATGAATTATCTATATCTCATTGGATTGGCAAATCCGAATTTTTTTCAAATAAAAAAATCTCTCAACATGTAAAAAAATCTATCTCGTGTATACTACTATAACACATTTCGGTACATAAAAAATATACCTATAATACGATTTCCTTATAGTGCTTTGTTTATCGCCGGTATAGGCAGTAAATTATATTTTACAAGATCGCATAGCGAATAAAAACCTACGACCGTGTTCGAATGTTTTATTTAAAAATAATCAGAAAGCGTTTTCCAGGAATAAAACAATACTCGCGATGACAATTAAATAGTATAATCGACGTCATCATAGACGGTTCCAATAATCGCGGGCTCGTGACACGACACCGGACGAAACACAAATAGTATAGTATGGTATTTATCATCAATAATAAATCATTTCGATGACATTTCGTTCGATCGCATTCGTTTGTTCGAATAATGTCGTAGGATTGCAAATTACATTTTATCGATATAAAATATGACATCAATAGTCGTAAAAAAATCATAAAAATACGTCGTCATAAAAATACTGAAATCGTTTATTTTTTAATACAAATATATTTATTTTACTATACGGATATATGACCGAAAAAACCGTAAAATATGCTTTTATAAATATGCCCAAAAGACATCAAAAATATAAAACGCGACGCGCTGCAGCGTGAACGTTCCGCCGCCGTGGCCGGGTGGCCGCGTGGCCGCCGTGATGGGACGACGACGACGACGTGGTCGCGCGCTGCGGACAGAACTCTGGATACCGCGGTCGCGGTCGTCGTCCGTCCGCGGAGGTCGTTTAAGAAAACGACCGTTAAAAAAACAAATCGCTTTCCATGATTCGTGAACGATTCTCATTGGCTTGTTCTTTTCGATCGTTTTAACGGCCGACGACGCGGGGATTTCCTTTCCGTTGTCCCTTCAGTCTTCGTCGGTTCGCGCGTATGTCGTGGTCGTTCTCCGAACGTGTCCGTGTTTCGAGAACTTTATGCCAGTGACCGCCATTGTCTCGTTTCTCGGTTTCAAAATTTCGATTCGCGGCGATGGTAATAGTAAGTATCGACGAATAATCGCACGTCTCACGGCGGTCGCGTGGGTGGAACCAAATTATTTGTCGCTTAATTTACTACCGTACCGTCGGCATATTCGGTGTTCACCGTATTTCTCCTATCGTATCGCCGCCGCCGCCGCCGCCGCCGTCGCGTCCGGTGCGCGACCCATTACGCGAGTGTAATGGCCGTCGCCTTCGGATTTTCAACGATTCCGTCGAGGCTCGGACGACGACGTCTAATCCAAGCCGGTAAAGGCTTCGAGTGTGCGTTTTTGACGTCGTCGTCGTCGTCGTATCGTATCGTCGCCGCCGCCCGACGATTTTTGGTTTTTTTTTTCGTGTTTTGCGAATCACGACCACGGAAGCTCAGACGGTAAAAACATAACACTATTCTCCGTCAATAAACAAACTTTTATTCGAGGTAAGGTTTATTATTATAGTAGTAATATGATTCGTTTGTATGTTATTTATTATTCCGATTGTGTTGAACATTTTATTAATAATGATATCTATTCCAGCCTATATTTATTTAATCCAGTGCACTTTGCACTTTAGTAAAAATTGATGGTCAGTTGGTAATATAAACATATAATCTACTATAAATTAATGTTATTTTATATGGTAAAAAAAAAAAAAACAAAAATATTGTCATAGGTAAATAGAAACTCATAAATGAATAAAAAATAAAATAATTTAATATATTAAGTATTTAATTTAATTTAAAACAATCTAGTGTATTTAAAATTAACAATATTTGAAAAATATATATATAATTAAATAAAAATTTGGCCTGAAGTATAAGTTTTGGTTTCTAATATACTGTAATACACAGTTTCGATTTCAATAATTATTGTTTTATTGTGTATTTATTTTACATTGTTAATTGTGTATATATTAGCCAGTTGTATTTAATATATATTTTACTAAATGATTATATATCAACAACATAGAAAAAAGTTTAATTTTAATTTACCTGAAGTAGAATCATGTATATCAAATAAATTATCAATTTGAATCTCAGGTTTAGGTATCAGGGGTAATCATCATTTGAAACATTTAATTCTGAATCTTATTTATTTATTATTATTATATAATTTTATTTAATTATTATTAAAATTTGACATCATGTAAATTTGAAAGTATTTTATGTTTGTTGCCAGAATTAATTTTTAAATTATGGTTTTCAGTTCTCTATAAATTAAAATATTATATAATAGTAATGCAAAAATCCTTGCTAGTTACCGTTAAACTGTGACAAATATTAAAAAAGTCCTTTGCAGCTTTTAATTTTACCTCTATCCTATAATAAGTAGCAAATGCTATACAATCTGAACTCTGGTCATTACAAATTACAGCACATAAATTTAATATTATAACTTTACACGATCAAATTAACTTTTCATAACAATACTAAAAGTGGTATCTACGAGTACATCACAATACAATGATGAATTTAAAGAAAATTCTACAATAGGTGATATGATATCAAACGTGTAGAGATAATAATTATTGTCTTAAATTTAAAATGTCATTACCACAACTACGTATTATAATCCGTTAATTTCGACATAATCGACACACCACTTCTACCGTATACGTTGTAAAATTAAAATAAATACAAATAAAAATCGAAATAATTTATTTATTCGTCGCGATTCGAGCGCGTGCGTAAATAGGACGACGACAGGTACCAACCGCCGGGAGAGGACCGCGGTAGCTTTTACCTCCACCCAGTATCGTCCGTTATCGTCGTCTCCGAGAAAACAGCTGATTGTTTAACCTCTCTCTTTCCCGCACGGTTTTCGAAAGTTGTCAACGGCGGCGGTACCGGGAATCTTTTAACGTGCGCGACACTATCATTTCCACGGGCACAAGCCACCGTCAGCACCCGTGACGTCGTCGTCGTCATTCCATCGCCTTCGAAACGCCGCCGCCGCCGCCGCCGCCATGCCGCCGCTAGCCACCGCCTTGAAGCCTCAGCCCGAACAGGACGTCAAATTGCCCGGCATCAACGCCATCCTCCTGGGCCCCCCGGGCTCGGGCAAAGGAACGCAGGTGAGTTAACGCCGTGCGACATATTATCCTCGTTTCGATTCGCAAAAAAAATAAATACTCAACCCGTCTTTTTGTCATCACCAGGCGCCCAAGTTGTTGGAAAAGTTCTACCAGTGTCACTTGTCCACCGGCGACATGTTACGGGCCGAAGTGGCGTCCGGCTCAGATTTGGGTCAGAAAGTGAAACAAGTGATCGATTCGGGTAAATAATTATCGTTATCGCTCGTACAATCAAATTGATACGACAATGTTGTTCCCGCCGTGCAGGTGGAACGCCTTAAAGTGTTCTATGCCTTGCAGTGCGATAGCCGGCATACGATATTTTATTATTGACAGCGGTTCGTTTGCGTTTTGATCTCGGCTTCTCCGATCCTTGTGTACGATTCAAACGGTTATTTATCAAACCAAATAAAGTAATATCGAGTAGCTATCATAGTGTGAAACAATGAATTTATTGATTGATTTTTCAAGGTTTTTATTTTAACTTAAAATTTTTATGTTTATCACATTATAATTTATACTTTTCACTATTTCAAGTCGCTTTGTAGAATTGAGGGATTAGTAAATAGTGTATATTTATTATTTACCGTACTTCAGTAAATTCTAATTATCATAAATTTACAATTCTAAGTATAAATATGTATATTCTAGTTCAAGTATGGTGTTTTATTTTTATGCGGTTAATGCTTTTCATTCAATGTACGCTTTGTACCTATTTCATTTTATCTCTTAAGGTTTTTTTTTCTAGTCAACTGTTATATTTATATATATTATATTGTCAACAGTTATAATATGTACACATTATTACATAATAACCATTTTTATTATTCATTTTACTATTAAATTTTAAAATAAATATTTAAACTCAATTTTTATCGGTTGAATACATCACCATTATATAACATGATTACATTAAGTGAACTTTTAATAATCAATCAGATTTATAGATTGTTAAAAAATAAAAAAAAACGGTTACAATTTGTATTCACAATGTTTTTTTAAGATATGAGTGCGCTTAGGTTATGAATTAATATAAAGTCATGTTTTGATAGATTGCTGTCTGTTATTTATTTTATAATGTTTTGGGATGTTTTAGTTTCTACGTTTCCTTTATGATTTAAGAAAATTTACTTTTTAACTGTGGTTTTGAATTTAAATAACCGACTTCTCAGTTTATCTCTTGTAGTTATATCATTGATTTTAACAATATTGATTAGTAAACATTTATCGATTGATTATTACATAGGTCTTGAACATTTGTAACTCTATAATAAATGTTTGCACTAACTATTTTTAATTGAAGCATGCGATGATTCGTAAAACATAAATGACTAAAATTATTTTACAGAGTATTTGCTGTACAAAGTAAAATGAATGTCGTGTATTAAAAAGCAAATGATTTACTAATTTTGACATTATTAAAAACAAATTACATAACCAACTATTATAATAAATCGTAATTAATTGTAATGAAGTTGTTTTTAACTGGGCTCCTAAAATAATAATTTTAAATTTATTTATAATTATTCAATAGTACAATGTTGATTATTCAAACTAATTAGAGAACAATGGTATTAGGTTTACATGTCAATGTTTTCAGATAAATCTGTGTGAATAAAAATAACTGCATAAACTGATTGCATTAGTAATTATATATTAGTGTACAATATTCAATTAATAAATGTCTTATTAAATAGTATTAATTAAATTTAAAAATTTAAAGTAAAAATGATTAATTAAATGCTCTTTTTTTTTTTTATTATTAATTAGTTAAAATTTAAGGAGCTATTACATTTTGTAATTATTTTTTATGTATTTAATTTATTTGAATGATTTGTTATGTCTACTTCACCAATTGGATAGATAAACTATTTTGATAATACTAACTTTGATAACCACTTTCACTGTTCATTGTATTTTGGTTTAGCCTTTACTTAATACTTTAATTTTGATTTTTAGTATTTACCATTGACTTTAAAACATAGCAATATTAGTATTTTCTTTTTATTAACGAATAAAGTGAACATTGATTGTATTGTTAATTATAGATTAATTTATTATTGTAATTGTATTTGATATTTAAATTGTTTAGTTTTATACCTGTTACTCAAATGACTGTTAAGTAATATATATATTTATTTTTTTTATTAGGTTCTTTGGTCAGTGATAATCTTGTTGTTGATTTAATTGATCGAAATTTAGATAGACCTGAATGTAGACAAGGATTCTTATTAGATGGTTTCCCTAGAACAGTACCTCAAGCTGAAAAAGTATAAAGACATGGTTATAATTTGACGGTGTTTATTTAATTAAAAATATTAATATGAAATTTTATTTTCAGTTGGATGATCTTTTGGAAAAACGGAAATCTAAGTTAGATTCTGTAATTGAGTTCAACATAAGCGATAGCCTGTTAGTACGCCGCATAACGGGTCGTTTAATTCACCCTTCCAGTGGCCGATCCTATCATGATGAATTCCATCCACCAAAAGTTGATATGAAAGACGACGTAAGCTTGATTTAAAAGATTTTGACGTAACTAAACTAGCTAATACAAATTTTACAATCTATTGTAATATTTGTATTAAATATCAATTATAGTACATTGTAAGTATATTCTGTGTTTATGTTCTGAAATAACCCAACCAGGCCGGTTAAATTATGTACTGTTCGAAATGTGCTTGTAATGCCAGTATCTAAGTTATACTGTTTAGTTTAGTGGGAGGTATAATTGCTGTTAACAAAAACTGGTTACTGTCAAGGTTAATTCTTAACATGAAAAGAATACATGACAAATGAAATATTAGTTATTGTGTGTAAGTCATATTATCTTTCAAAAATAGAGTTCTTATCAAAAGATAAAGTTTAAAATATTATGCTTTCTGTTGTCATTTTAATTTAACTGGAATTTTAACTATAATAATAATAATAATAATATAAAAATTTATAAATATTTTAATGATAATAATAGTCAAGAAATTTCGGTCACATATTTTTTATTCATTCTCCATAGTCTTAGAAAATTAAAAATAATATCTTGAAACTTAAGTTTTGTTAAAAATTAATGGTAATTACTTTTTTAATCGATTCAAAGTAAAAGTCATTATTGTTTTGATTTTGTTCATGTGTTTTCACCCTTTTTGAGTTGTATAATTATTAATGTTATGATGTAAAAACTATTGGATAAAATAACCATTTAAATTCCATTGTTTTGTTGATTTATTAAGATTTTAATTTTAACTAGCGATTATGTCTTTCTTTAAATCGGACCAATCAATAATGTATAATGATTAATTTGCAAGTTGCAACTGTTTGTCTTATGAATATACATTTTAAACATTTAATTCTTTTTCAGGTTACCGGTGAACCATTAATTCGTCGCAATGATGATAATGTGGATGCTTTAAAGAAACGTCTCGATTCATATCATAAACAAACGACTCCACTAATAGATTATTATCAGAAAAAAGGTATGGTTTAATGTTAAAAATACGAATTGGACAGAACAAAAAAATTGTAATAAATACCGGTTTTTTTATTTTTAGGCATTCATTCAAGAATCGATGCGTCTAAAAGTGCTGATGAAGTATTTAATATGGTGGAAAGTATATTTTTGCGTTGTTCCAGTTCAGCTAATAAGGACAGAGTAATATTTGTTTGAATCATTCCGGTTTTGAGTTTAAACGTTTGATCTTATTGACATTCGAATCGTTCGTAAAATCATAAGTTTTCCATTTTTCTAAGGAACTATAGATATTATAATAAAATGATCTGAAATTGTAAAATTACTGAATAGAAAAACATGGTATATCAATCGGTGTTTATTTTATTAATTAATAATAATTTTAATGTTTAATATAAACAAATTCAGTGCATTTGGGGTGTAAGTATATATTGGTAATTTTTAAAATTTGACATGCCACGGTATGTCAATAAAGATTATTTTATGGGTTTTAAATTTAAACATATCTCTATTATTATTTACCATTAATATAATATATGATAAAATTAGTAAAATAAATAAATACCAATAGTGTTTAGTGTTCATTGTGCTTTTTTTTAATTTAAATTGAGAGTTCTAGAGTTTTTTTTGTTTACCATATTATAATGTCTTATATTTTGTACTTTCTGAGTTTTAATTTTGTATCAAAATTGGGAGTAAAATGTATTTGTTGAATTTGTACTGTCACTTATTGTGTAAGTACACTTTGTACATTATAGGTTTCGGAGTACATTTATTGTAGTATCTCGTCCCGTGATAATTTTACCTTTCATTTTTGTTTTTTCTCAGACATTTAACGATGGTAGTTGTCAAATCATTTATACCAATTATTGAATTTTGATTTTTGCTCTGTCAACACTAGGTCACAGTTTAAGGCCTCGTCTCAGATTGAACATGTTCGAATTTTAACGTGCGTCGCCCATGAAATTATACCTTTGTACAGATAAGAAATAGTTGTTTTTTCAAACGACATCCGAAGATATTGAAAAAAATCTAGATGGTAATTTCCTTAAATCGGTATATAAATGGTGAAGCTTTTCATATATTTGTCCATCGTGATTTATCAGGTGAACCCTTTTTTTTTTTTAACTATTTTTACTTAAAAACAGATTGTCTAAGATTGTAGAGAGACTTTTCACCTTGATAAAAGACATGTCCACTCAAGACAACGAATGCAATCGTGTAGTGTTTACAAAATTTCTATCTGTTGTAAAATATAGTATTTTTCAGTTTTATCACTGAAAAACAACACTCCTCAGCATATACACATCACTGCTCACTGCTAGCAACATGATGCGCCGCTCACCAATGTTTAAGTGACTTAACAAAACCCATATCACATATAGTGAGAACTTTGATATGTGCTTGGTAAATTTTAAAATATCGAAAGGTAAGTATGAAAGAGAGATTATAAAATTGTAATATTTTCAGTCGAGATATAAAACGAAAAATCATTTAAAATTTTTCCCAAACGGTTTTTCGTCCTTTTCCTAACTGGTACTGTATATATTTTATGAATGTATTGTTACTAAAAAAGTGTTTAAAGATTGTCTCCTTTTGGTAAATTATTAAAAAATATATTTTTTACGAATGGCAAGGAGGTGTATAATTTAAAACAAAGGCAGTTATAAACTACAGTATTTTTTTCAACAATTATTAATTTATCCAGTAACCATAAATTATATAACATATGTAGCCCAGTAATTATGTGAAGGTTTTCTACCTTTTATACTCAACGCTTTATTTTTAGACTTTTTAAAAACCTCATGCTTACCTATTGAACAAATTTGTATGCAATTTTTTCTAAAAATGTTTATTTATCCAAGTATTAGACAATAAATATATCAAATAAAGTAGACAATTTTTTTTATTCTTAAACAGTTAAATTATACACAATTGTTGAATTATTAAATGAATAGTCACAATTAAAAATAAATATAATTCAAATTTAAAGTAAAAAAACTTGCAAAAATTATTAGTGTCAACTGTTTGAAAATATCTTATGGTGGCTTTTATTATTTTCATCTTGAAATTGTTTATAATCTTTGAGTTGGGGTGTAAATCGGGTTGAGAAATACTAAAGTAATACGTTAGATACATTGTGTCAGTTATGTTGACTAAAGTAAATACTGGGCTGAGAATTGGAAAATTAAGCGAAACTAAATCTATACAAGAGAGCACTATACTATACGGTAGCACTTAGGTTTCAAATTTAAGAGACCAATTCACCAATATCAATCGCCGTACCTCGTCCGGGGTTTGTAGCTCACCGTTTTTTGTTTTTTTTTAATTATATAGAAAAATAAAAGGTACGCTCTAATAATAGTTCTAACAATTTAAACCAACTACGAAGAAACGCTCTTATGAGACCAACACTTGTGAAATTTTTTAAACATAAATATTATGTAAAATTAATAATGAAATAACTTTGTTTTACTTAAATTATGTCTATGATATTCAACATTGAAAACACATGTGCCTAATAATGTAATGTATGACAATATTGTAAACATAATCAAACGAGTATTAATATTACAAATCTATTGTGCGGCGTTTGTTCTTTAAAGTAAGTTTTTATTAAATTATTATTCAACGATATTTGAAATATCTTTTTTTCATTAAACATTTCGTTGTTTGATTGTGAAATTAAAATAATCTTGGCGATATTATGCAGGGGAACCCATTGTACTTATGTTTATCCAACAAGTCTGAGTGGACTTTGAACGATTCCGAAGAGACTTAAGCCCTCCCTGAGCTTCCTCGTCCCGATGAGGAATCGAACGCGCGACTCGGTCGTTGTCTCGAATTCTGTGTAATGAAATGTGTACAACAAGCGTCGATGATCACTAGTGGTAAGTACGAAAAAGCGCGCGCAGGATTTCGAACGATTTTCGTGTCGATTATACTTTTTTTCAAACGTTCGACCCGCAGACGAGAGTCAACGGTGGTGTGAATTCCAATCATCGTTGGACAAACAATCCGTGTGAAAATCATCCGTGACGACGACACGGCTATTATCGTCAGCGATGATTTGCTTTTTCCTTCGGACCAATCTGTTCCGTTCGAGGTCCTCCATTCATTCTTCCAACTCACCAATCGCGCAGCACCGGCGCAACGTAATAGTTATTTTTTTCGATCGTTTTTCAGTCCCGAGAAGTTACTATTACGCCCATTCGCTATTTGTAAACGAGTCGTTTCCCACTCTCGAGACAATATACTTACCTATGATGGCCGAGTCGACTGCCACGGCGACCGTCGAAAGAGTCGAATCCGCAAAGTAGTGAGTAATAATTACACCTCTAGAGTCGTATATTTTTTTTTCGTTTGCTCCTGTTTTCAGAGCATTCGTCCTCCACTCAAAACATTAATAATATAACTGTTTTCTGTTGTATATAATATAGTTTGTCCAGCGTACGACAATGGCTCCGGCCGGCGATCGCGTACGCGTTCGCCCTCGACGCATCGAAACTGCAACGGTCGTCGACACTCGTCGACGATAATCTGCAGCCGACCATCGTCCGCGACTCGGAATCGGCGGGTCCTTCGCGTTTCCCGTCCACGCCGCCCCTCGTCCCGAAGGATTCGTTGATCGACCGCTGCATTCGATCCGATCGTAGGAACAACCGCCGCCGTCGCCATCGTCGATCGTTCGAGAAAAGCGTCCAGGACGAATAATAAATAACTCTATTCCTTATCCGGGCTGGGGGGGGGGCGCTTTTTTATACGTTTCGTTTTTTTCACGCTTTGTGTTTTTCTCTAAAATATATTAACCTAAATAATTATTATACTGTATGTATTGTCGTTTGTTTATGAATATGTTTAGGACTCGAATCGAAGACGCAGCTGATTAAACATGTAAGCCTAAACGGGGTCGGCCGATGTGAACTAAAAAACAAACTTCGTTCTACCGTCTTTGTGTCGTGTACGTACCTACTGTTTTTATTAGCGTCGTTACTATATTATCATAATAATTATTGTGTTTTATGTAAATTATTTTGCGGTTTAGTACTAAGCCCCGTGTTTTTATTACTCGTCGTCAAATAACTCCGGATAGGTCCGGACCCCGGGCAGGTGAACCCTTTTCGGCGATTCGCAATATTTTTATTTTATTTTTTTCTACATTTTTTTCTCTCTCCAGACACTCGTCGCGAACGATGTATTTGTAATATATTATGTAATATAATATCTAAAGCGGCGAAATAAAACTATATCATACGTATACATTACATTAATATCGTAAAGAGTAGTACTATACTTCCCGTCGTCGTCCGCTATAATAATGTCATCATCATTATTATTATTATTATTGCATGGTGGATTTCATAATCGGGTTTTTTTATTTTTTTAATAGCCGTACAACGCGTTACTCAATCAAAGCGCCGCCTATTAGTTAATATAATATCGTCGTCGTCGTCGTCGTCGTCGTATACTCGTATTTAAGTATAGTAGGTTACTAAACCAGAATGGTAATAATAATTATAATGTTTATATCGAAACGGGTGTATAATAATATCACGAGCGTGTATGCGTTTTGAAGAAAGCGAAATAATTTTCAATACCGCCGTGTGGTATTGCGCGTTACTCATTTAAACATTATAATAACGGTGTTGGAATTCATAAGGAGACTCCTTAAATTGACTTCGCGCACCTCTTCTAGGAGCTTTCCAGACCCAGCGCTTTCTCAGAACTTATTATAATATTGGTAAGACCGGGACAATTTTCAAATAGGTTTTTTAAAACATCGTTTTGTCGAGACGAAAACAACAGGATCGTTATGATATTTCGGGTGTTCTAGGGCTGCAGACCGAGCGAATTATTGGACTCTCCGACGACGAGGGCCGCAATAAGGATCGAGAATCGCAGGACTGCGCACGAATCGATAAGAAGGTACACGTTCAGCCCCCATTCATATCGGCTACAGATTTATATTTGCCATATTATATTATTTGTTCCCATTTCAAACGGTAAGGTAAATTTTAAGCAGACGACACTTTTAGTTGGTCTGTTTCGTTGTTGTTGGTGTGTGAAATTTCGTTTGATTTTTTTTCGTTCGAATATTATAATCACGTGCGCTTTTTCCTCTACCCGACGATGAATTCGAAACCGGTCGTAAATATTTAAGCGCTTTTCCATTCTTTTACACAATACACTCCAGGCAAGACCTATTTTATAATTTTTTAATAACATTCTGTTATTATGAATATAAGCGTGGAAAAGGGATTTCGTGGACGTGCACAGGAACGACAGGATGAACTTCTCCAGCGCGAACAGTCGTCGCTTATAATCATACAATAAATATTAATATGTATATAATATTATGTATAATACACGTAAAATAATAATAATAATAATAATAAAAATAATAATAATAATTAAAATAATACGCGGGGATGCGATAGAATAGAATAAAAATAGCTACGGATAATGTTATTGGCTCGCGTTCGACTGCGACGCGCTGCGCGACGTTCCGCGTACAATAAATATCGGTAAATTATATATAATATTATTATCGTGACGACGATTCGATCGGGTTTTTTTTTTCCATCGTATTTTTCAAACGCTGTTCGGGGTCGTCGATTCGCATCGGCACACGCAGCACGACGGGAACAAAAACCAATCCATGAATATCCCCTTGCAATCGTTGTCCGGGTCGTACGCCAACAGCCGGTGCCACTTGTACTTTTGCTCGCATCCGCAATCTCCCGAACACCGCGTGGTCAGCGTCTTGCTGAAATCGAGTAAAGATTATACGTGTAAAATCCATAATATCGTTACTAAAATAGCGCGCGTTCCGTCGAGTCTAGATAATTATTTATTTATCTTTCATCTTATCCAAGATACGTTTTTACAAGTTTTCTAAATTTTCAGTTCAAATGTGAAAACGTTCAATTTACAACTTTCCATCTATTTATTTCGGGGGCGCGCATAGAAATCAAACAATAGTAAATCTCGATCCAATAAAATGGATACTAATCTATATCTATATTATATTATATAAAAATCGATGTACATTTGAATACATTTTATAGCTCAAGATCCACCGAACCGATTTCGATAAAAATTTTAGGCCATATTAGGATTGATATGTAGATGGTTTCTGTGAAGTTTGTACGCTGTGCGATAAGTGGTTCCGGCGTTATGGCCTCTCAAGTGCACAATATTAATCGCACATTGTTATTGTTGTGCCATGGAGATATATTATATTATTAGGGCCCGGATTTAAATGCACTTAAAACCATACAGATATGCTCTAAAAAATTGCCAACAATGCCTTTAAAAAATGCATTTTACCACAAAAATGATCTTTAAAATGCCCTTAAAAAATACAATTTACCACAAAAATGACCTTAAAAATGCCATATATTTTTTTTATACAAATTATAATTTATAAATGAGACATAATAATTATTTTTACATAATTATTTTATTAAAAAAAAACTGAAAATTTGAAATTTTGACTAAATAAAACCCGATAAACCTTCTTAAATATCAAGAAAATAATTTAGATAATTTTTTGAATAGTCCAAGTTTTATATCTATATTGAATAAATATGCATTAAAAACCAACAAAATGACCCAATAATGCTAAAAATGAAAAAACGTCGAAATATGCAAAAAAAATGCAAAATAAAATTTCTAGCTTTCAAACCCTCGTTACATGAAACGAATTATGTACTTAGAAAGCATTGTGTATGATCAACCAAAAAAATATGCACTTTGCATTGAAATCCGGGCCCTATATATTATACACTCTATGTGGTTATTTTTTATTATTTGTTTCCGTGGCACGTGCGTCTATGGCATTTTCTATTAATTGGTTTGAGATTAAATGAGTTTGTTTTTTTTATTCAATTTCAATTATATGGATTTTGGTGTAAAAAATGCCACGACCAAAACGACAGAATATAGGCCATGTCCATCAATAATGCGCACGAGCGAAGCCGGGTTATTCAGCTATAAAAACGGAGCCAAAAATGTATAACAATTCATCAATCGAGAACGGCTGGGCCGATTTGGCTCAAATTTTTTTTGAATTATTCGTAATTGCCAGGAGAGGGTTTTTACGAAAAAAAAATTATGGAAAAACCATTTTAGGGGAGGTGCTCAAACGGGGATTTTGTGATGTGCTTTTGAAACTTTTGTTTATAAATGGTTGCTATTGGTTATGGGAAAAATTCAGCCCATTTATATGTACGTATACCTATTATACTGTAACCATAGTGACCGTTATCATTGTTTATAAATTTTTTTGCGAATCATTTTCAATTAAAATATATATACGTGTTTCATATACTTTTCACATATACTCTTACAATAGGTTAGTAATTTTTCATAATACAAAATTTTAAATGGCAAAACAAAATCCCCCCGTTTGAGCACCTCGATCCAATAAAATGGATACTAATGACACTATAATATATAATATACATCATAACGGTACATTTTTATTAATTATGATTTATGTATTTATACGTTTATTTGTATTTTATCGAGATGATTTTGATTTTATTTGTCATCACGACGACCATGACAATGTTAATATTATTATTTTAACGACAAAATATTATTAAATGTATTTAATATAGTTTGTATTAAAATAATTTAATATATTTAATAATATTTTGTTATTATTTATGAGTAATTGACCATTAATTATTAATATAATAATTGCTTTGTTTGTTTATTTTATATTTTCTAAATATTATTATTATTTTATTCGAGTTTTGATAATCTACTCACGTGCAGACTTCTTGATGTATGGCTTGTTCAAAGTGCTCGGTGTTAACGATCGCCCTGGTTTTGCCCACGCTGTTCGAAGCCCAATACGGAGTGACCACTTCTACTTTGGACTCGCAAGAGTCTATCCTGTAAGATTATTCAATTGCCGCGCGTTAGTTGGGTTCGATTGTCGACGAAATAAATCAATATTGTTTTTACAATAAACGAGAGACAATCGTAACGGTGGTTGTTATTTTAGTTTTTTTGATTTTCCGTCACACAATTCGACGGTGTCGTTTTCATCGAACCAAATCACGATTTTCCGAGTGTTTTTCGTCGTCTCGCCGACGAAATCGATCGAAAAGATCAATAACGGTTAAAGAAAAATAAAGTTTATTGGAGAAAAATCGTCCCTGGCGGCAGAAATTTTGCCGCTAGATGGCAGCACTTGAGCGGAGGAATCGTCGCGAAAAAAACCACGTCACCTCCTGAACTCCTGGTACCAAATTCTCGATTTTTCGACTATTTTCCCCGTTTTGCAGTCAAAATAATAGTAATAATAAAGCCCTTTTTTTCCGTTTGTGAGCGCATATCTCGATAAGTACTCAATGGATTTGAGTACGGTTTTCACCAATGGATTGACCAAGTCTCGGGGAAGATTTTAAGCTATAGTTACGTCTCGTTAATCCACCCCTAAGGGGTTTTAAAAAGGGTAAAAGTGGAAAAAAAAGGCTTTATTATTACTATTATTTATTATTACTATTATTTTGACTGTAAAACGGGGAAAATAGTCGAAAAATCGAGAATTTGGTACCAGGAGTTCAGGAGGTGTTGTCGTTTTTTCGCGGTGTCTGATTATGTTAGTTAGGTTGCCTATCCAAAACTCCTGACCGACAGGGGACGATTTTTTCGTACGATCAAGTCGGAAAATGAGTGAAAATTCCCAAGTTTTCATATTTTGGGACCGGGAATTCCTTAGTTATCGTCCAACTGTCACTTTCCACTGTACT